>JAPPVO010000019.1:5080941-5560671 GCA_030407325.1 Camellia japonica
CACGTTCTAATTGTACAAAACTTATTTCGTTGGCTCTTAGTGTGTTTCTAACCCTTAATCCTCACTATAGAGTCTTAAACATGGCCTAGGAATGCCTATGATGGAATGAGGATGCAAAGATGTCTTGGAAAATATTTTTCAAAACTTTGCTGAAAACAGGGGTCTCACTCGAGCGTGGCTTTCTTCACTCGAGCGAGCTTGTCAAAACAGAGGGATCGCTCGAGTGTAGACTCCTTTGCTCGAGCGGTCTATAAAAATGCAAAAGTACTGGTTGTTAAAATTTTACGCTCGATGCTCGCTCGATACTCGCTCGAGCGTGAGACATACCTCTTCGCTCGAGTGTGAGACACAACTCTTCGCTCGAGCGTAGGTCTCGTCGCTCGAGCGTGCATCTGCGTGCACCAAAAACCTGAGAGCTTGCAATTTATGCTCGAGCCACCATTCCTTCGCTCGAGCGGAGCTCTGAACAAACGATGGTCGCTCGAGCGTGGAATTCTTCGCTCGAGCGAGGAAGCCAAATTCTGGAATTTCCAGATTTGTCTCCCAAGCTCAAACCAAGCATTCAACACCTCAAAACTCGACCTCTTGGGCCCATTTTTTGGAAAACACTTGTAAACTCATAGTATAAGAAGTTTCAAAGATCAATTTGTAAAATCAAAGCCCAAGGGTGAGTCAATTGAACACAATTACAAGTAAAACTTCAAGAACAAAACAAGAGCTTAACATACAAGTGTTCATTTTAAATCCAATGCTCTAAAGCATGACCAAATGAAAGATTGAGCTCAAAATCATGATGAATTCATGGACTAAGGCTAGAATATGGGCTTGCATGCAAGAACTTCCATGAAAACACTTCAAAATGCTAAGATATGAACATACATGCATGATTTAAGCCTCAATTCAACATTTTTAACCAATTCATGACTTAGATCACTAATGTCTCATGAACCATGAAAGAATTAATCTTGAATTTACAATTGAAAGGGAAATCTCCTACCTTAAACCTTGAATTCCAAGTCTAGGGGCTCAAATTATGCAATTCTTTTACAATTCTTCAAGTTCTCCAAATAGTTCTTGTTGAAACTAAGTTTTGTCTCCTCTCTCACTCTTTCTTACGTTTTGTTTCTAAGGAAGAAGGGCTGAGATATGAATCAAAAGCTCCTAATCAAGATTGAACAAAGTGGCCCACTAAGGGGCAAAAATGTAATTACTTGCATTCACTAA
Organism: Camellia japonica; assembly: GCA_030407325.1. Classification (NCBI taxonomy): domain Eukaryota; kingdom Viridiplantae; phylum Streptophyta; class Magnoliopsida; order Ericales; family Theaceae; genus Camellia; species Camellia japonica. The sequence goes on from JAPPVO010000019.1 coordinate 5,082,166, forward strand.
ATCTATGTTTCATCTAGCATTATTTAATCTAATTTAATCGTTCCGAACCGAATTTTAATTAAACCTACCATAAAATTCTATAAATCCTAACTAGCACATAAATCAGGTCAATTTCTGATTCGGACGCTGATAAGGCTTTCAATTCGTAATTCAAAGTCAAAACATGAACAGATCATTTTATGACAAACAGATAGAAACACAAAGATAATGCAATACACATGTAAATTAATTCCGGATTCCTTCTAAATTAATGTTAGGCATAATTAATCATGATTTAACATTAATCGGAGGTCGGGGTTATTACAGTCTTCCCCCCTTAAAAGAGTTTGGTCCTCCAAACTCGAATTACCTTCATTCGGAATCAACATTGGGTCCAATGGGAACAAATCCAGATATCTCCTCATCATGTCTTCCTCGGTTTCCCAAGTTGCATAGGTTCCTCCGTAGTTTTGCCAATCAACTTTTACCAATGGTATTTCTTTATTTCTTAACTTTTTGATCCGGTGATTCACAATCTGGATAGGTCTTTCCTCATAAGTGTAGTCATCTTTCAAAAGTACGTGTGTCGGTTCGATGATGTGGAGTGGATCTCTCAAATATTCCCGAAGCATCGATACATGAAAGGCGTTATGCATGTGTTCCATTACTGGGGGTAAGGCTACCCGATATGATACCAGATTGATCTTTTTGAGGACTTCATAAGGTCCAACATACCTTGGCGCCAATTTTCCCTTAACACCAAACTGAGTTTGACCCTTTATCGGGGTCACCTTTATGAACACGTGGTCCTCAACTTCATATTCCCTCTCTCTTCTTTGAACATCGGCATAACTCTTCTGCCGACTCTGTGCAGTTTTCAGATGTTGTTGTATCAGTTTCACTTTCTCGGTTGTTTCTTGCACAAGTTCCGGTCCCAACAAAGGTCTATCACCTACTTCAGCCCAGCATATCGGAGAACGACATTTTCTTCCATACAAAGCTTCGTAAGGAGCCATTCCAATGCTTGAATGGTAACTGTTGTTGTACACAAATTCAGCTAATGGCAAGTAGGTCTCCCAATTCCCTTGGAAGTCTAACACACACATTCTGAGCATATCCTCCAAAGTTTGGTTCGTTCGTTCAGTTTGGCCATCTGTCTGTGGGTGATAGGCACTACTCACTCTCAATTCAGTCCCCAAAGCCTGTTACAAACTCTACCAAAATCTCGATACAAACTTTGAGTCCCTGTCAGACACAATAGATACTGGTACTCCATGCAATCTCATAATTTCAGTCATATAGATATTGGTCAATTTATCAGCGTTATAAACAGTTTTAACAGGCAGAAATTGGGCAGACTTAGTTAAACGGTCAACTATAACCCAGATAGAGTCCATACCTCGAGAAGAACGAGGCAATCCCATAATGAAGTCCATGGTAATGTGCTCCCATTTCCATTCTGGTATTGGGAGTGGTTGTAGCAAACCAGCGGGTCGTTGATGCTCAACTTTAACCTGTTGGCAATGTAGACATCTAGCCACAAAGTCTGCAATACTCTTTTTCATTCCAGGCCACCAAAAATTCTGTTTCAAATTATGATACATCTTCGTGTTCCCCGGATGCATAGCAAACTTACTACTGTGAGCTTCGATCATAACACGTTTTCTCAAATCGCCACAATCGGGTACACAAAGACGGTTCTGAAATTTCAGCACATCATTCTCAAACACAAATCCTGGCCTCGGCTTTGAATCAAATTCTTCCATGATCTTTTTCAAGTATTCATCCTCGCACTGTTTCTATTTGATCTTGTCAAGAATTGTAGGTTGAGCAGAAATACCAGTCAACAGCCCAACTTGTTTTAGGTCAGTCAACAATTCTTTTCGGTTGGGTAGCAAACATGACAAATTCGCACTGGATTTTCGGCTCAAGGCATCTGCTACGATATTAGCCTTTCCTGGATGATACAAGATTTGCAAATCATAATCTTTGATTAACTCTAACCATCGCCTCTGTCTCATGTTCAATTCCTTTTGGGTGAAAAAGTATTTCAAGCTCTTATGGTCGGTGTACACTTCACAAGTTACCCCATACAAGTAGTGACGCCAGATTTTCAAAGCAAACACCACAGCCGCTAATTCAAGATCATGTGTTGGGTAATTCTTTTCATGAGGTCGAAGTTGTCTAGAAGCATAGGCAATCACCCTTCCGTTTTGCATTAGTACACACCCCAAGCCTTTATAGGAAGCATCACTGTACACTTGAAACCCATCAGTACCATTAGGCAAGGTTAAGATTGGTGCAGTCACTTACCAGGTTTTCAACTCTTGGAAAGCTGCCTCTCTTTGTTCATTCCAATCAAATGGCACATTTTTCTGAGTTAACTGAGTCAACGGCAGGGCAAGCTTGGAAAAGTCTTTCACAAACCTCCTGTAGTAACCTGCAAGTCCCAGAAAACTTTGGACTTCTGTCACATTTGTCGGTCTAGGCCAATCCACGATAGCTTCAATTTTCTGAGGGTCAACAGAAACTCCGTCCTTGTTGATTACATGTCCCAAAAATGCCACACTGTCAAGCCAAAATTCACACTTGGACAATTTAGCATGCAATTTCTTTTCTCTCAAATCTGCAAGGTGGTTCTTAGATGGTTCTTATGTTCTTCCCTGTCTTTAGAATAAATCAAAATGTCATCAATAAATACAACAATGAAGTCATCCAGATATGATTTAAACACCATATTCATAAGATCCATGAAAGTTGCAGGTGCATTGGTCATCCCAAACGGCATTACTAAAAATTCATAATGTCCATATCTTGTTCAGAATGCAGTTTTCTCTATGTCCTCGGCTCTAACCTTTAATTGATGATACCCGGACCTGAGGTCAATTTTGGAAAACACTTGGGCACCCTGAAATTGATCAAACAAGTCATCTATTCGGGGCAGAGGGTATTTATTCTTGATTGTCACTTTGTTCAGTTTTCGGTAGTCTATACACAATCTTAAAGACCATCCTTCTTTTTGACAACAAACTGGAGCACCCCAAGGTGAAGTACTTGGACGGATAAATTTTCTTATCTAACAGTTCCTGAAGTTGGGTTTTCAATTCTTTCAATTCAGAGGTAGACATTCTATAGGGAGTCTTGGAAATAGGTTGTGTCCCCGGAAACACCTCAATAGTGAATTCAATTTCTCTATCAACTAAGTCCCCAGGTAAGTCAGTCGGAAACACATCGGGAAATTCACAAACAACAGGGATTGTTTCTACAGTAGTACTGTCAGATGGTGCAGTCAGTATACAACACAGATAACCTCTACATCCCTTCCTAAGGAGCTTTACAGCTTTCATAGCCGAAATCAAATATGGGGGAGGAACTACCCCATTCCCAATAAAAGTAAATTCAGGCATACCCGGTGGTCTAAACACAATAGTTTTATTTGCACAGTCAATGGTAGCACAGTATTTAGTCAACCAGTCCATCCCCAAAAGACAATCAAATTGATTAATGTCCAAGGGTAATAAGTCCACATATAACATCATATCGCCAATCATAATATCACATGCTGGATAAACATAAGCACACATCATAGAATCCCCAGACGGTGTGGATACAGATAACACATATGTCATACGTTCTAGTGGTCTAGTCAATTTTCGAGAGAAAGCATGCGATACAAAGGAATGTGTAGAACTAGAATCTATTAGTACACATGCATTTTGAGAACATACAGAGAGTGTACCTGACACCACAGTATAGGTGTTTAGTACGTCACCAGGCACTAAGGCAAACACTCTCTCTTGCCTCAATGTTTCATTATTTGCATTCCCTCTAACATCGGCCCTTGCATTTGGTCTTGCTACGGAAACAGACCTGGTCGAACTTGTCATATGACAGTTAACCTCGTTGGATCTCATTGGGCAATCCCTCACCATGTGGCCGTCTTGCCACACACAGCGAAAACACGCACCTGATGCTCGATAACAAGCACCTCTGTGCTTCTTTCCGCAGTCGGGTAGTTTGGAGTAGATCCGCTACTTTGGCTAGAGCTACTGGAGGATCCTGTATTTTGCCTCTTCGAAACTGACTAGCCTTTCTTGAAACTGAATCCAGTCCTCTTTCCTCTCCATTCTGTTGTTGGTGTTTTGTAGTTTGTTTCTTAGCTGCTATTGTGGCTTTGGCCATCAATGCCCTGTCGAGTACCTCCACATAAGTAGGTATTTTAGGACACCCACTCGGTCAAATATTTCCAGGTCTAACCTTCAAACTTCCGTGCTTTCTTATAATCAGTATCCACCATATGTGGAGCAAAATGTGCCAATTCGTGAATTTGGCTTCATATTCTGCTACAGCCATTCTTCCCTGTTTAATTCTTGAAATTCAAACACTTTCCGATCCCTGAAACATTGGGAAAAATACTTGTCGTAGAGATAGCATTAAACTGTGCCCATTGTCATATTTCCATTGCCACTTTCGGATCAATAACCACCACCTGCGGGCTTCATCTTTCAGAGTGTTAGGTTGCTAGGAGGACTTTTGAGTTTTAGAACAAGGAAATACTTCATACAATTTTCCATCTCAAGCAACCACGTCTCAAGCAACCACGTCTCAGCTTTCAAAGGTTCAATTCCACCATAGAACGTCGATGGTTTCATTTTCATGAATTTCTGGGTCAGATTAATGATGTCATTATTATCTGCCTCGCTTGTGCCGGTGGAGGCGGAGGGGCAAAGGTTGTTGTCTCTGTTGTTGTATCAATGTTTCAGTCAACGCTGCTAACATCTGTTCCATTTGGCCCATGCGAGCCCTGAGGATTCACTTTCACACACTTCCCCTTGCATTCTCCATCTTACTATACAGACATCAAATGATAATAAACACAGGCATAATCTTATTCATTCCTTTAATTCATTTGATTCAAACGTACATTCAGTTTTCATATTCCGTTGCATTACCACACACTTACACATGCAAGATGAAATGCCCCCAATGCTTACTAGGACATCCTAAGCTCATACGGACCTGTGTGTGCGGTAGAACACGTGCTTTGATACCACTCTGTCACGACCCAAACCCGCCCCTGTAGGTTTAGCACCGTAACCGGCCAGTAATCCGTGGATTACCAAAGGCCTCTAACGGATTAGCAAATAATAAGGGGCTGAGGAAGCAATAATACAAAATGGACAAGGTCCAATGAGCTGTGATAACGTACATGGGACAGAACATTTCAAACTTATTTATATATATAAACATGCCAGTCCAGATACACAATATTTACAGGGTATTTACAGAATGTACTTCCCAAGACCTGACTTTACAAACAGTTACAGAGACTAGCATGTAAACAAAAACAGCCATGGCATTAGGCTTCGTTCGGAACCTCCTCGGGAGGCACAACAATTGGATGACAAAACAGAACAGAAGACCGTCAAACTCTGGCCCTGGTCATGTGCCGGCTCACTTACATACATAATATAAACTGTGAGCGAAAGCCCAGTGAATAATAACAGAGTAAAGGGGTTGTACGAATGATGTCCAGCACAAGTTAGAATCCAGTATTTAAAATCAGAACATATTCAGACTTCAAAATAGAGATAGATTTAGATACACACTCATATTCATATTCAATTTTGCATAAGATCATACGTGGTACACCCATTAGCTATTAGATCAATTTGGTCCAGAGACCCACATACATAGTTGGTACCAACAACCATAAAGGTCCATATCTTGTGCGCAAGTAGCCATGGTATTGTTACCCCAGGCAAGGGCCACATGCAGATTGGCCGCAATATTGTTACACCCCCGGGCGAGGGCCACGTTGCAGATTGGCCGCGGTATTGTTACCCCCGGCCGAGGGCCACGTGAACTAAGGGTGCCACAAATACTTTTTAGAAAATTAGACATTCATTCATAATTCGTAAGATAGCTTTTCAGAAACCAGATCATATCATACCAGTCAGAAAATACTTAAGTTAAACATAACTTTACAGAGTTTACTCACAGTGGGCCTTGAACAGACAGACGAGTAAACTTGGTCAAACGGTACGTGGCACGTGACCTACACAACACATAACAGATGCACACTTGAAACACACGTTCTAATTGTACAAAACTTATTTCGTTGCTCTAGTGTGTTTCTAACCCTTAATTCTCACTATAGAGTCTTAAACATGGCCTAGGAATGCCTTGATGGAATGAGGATGCAAAGATGTCTTGGAAACCATTTTTCAAAACTTTGCTGAAAACAGGGGTCTCGCTCGAGCGTGGCTTTCTTCTCGCTCGAGCGAGCTTGTCAAAACAGAGGGGTCGCTCGAGCGTAGACTCCTTTGCTCGAGCGGTCTGTAAAATGCAAAAGTACTGGTTGTTGAAATTTTACGCTCGATGCTCGCTCGAGCGTGAGACGCAGCTCTTCTTCGCTCGAGCGTAGGTCTCGTCGCTCGAGCGTGCGTCTGCGTGCACCAAAACTTGAGAGCTTGCAATTTACGCTCGAGCCACCATTCCTTCGCTCGAGCGAGCGTGGAATTCTTCGCTCGAGCGAGGAAACCAAATTCTGGAATTTCTAGATTTGCCTCCCAAGCTCAAGCCAAGCATTCAACACCTCAAACGCGACCGCTTGGGCCCATTTTCTGGAAAACACTTGTAAACTCATAGTATAAGATGTTTCAAAGATCAATTTGTAAAATCAAAGCCCAAGGGTGAGTCAATTGAACACAATTACAAGTAAAACTTCAAGAACAAAACAAGAGCTTAACATACAAGTGTTCATTTTAAATCCAATGCTCTAAAGCATGACCAAATGAAAGATTGAGCTCAAAATCATGATGAATCATGGACTAAGGCTAGAATATGGGCTTGCATGCAAGAACTTCCATGAAAACACTTCAAAATGCTAAGATATGAACATGCATGCATGATTAAGCCTCAATTCAACATTTTCAACCATTCATGACTTAGATCACTAATGTCACATGAACCATGAAAGAATTAATCTTGAATTTACATTGAAAGGGAAATCTCCTAACTTAAATCTTGAATTCCAAGTCTAGGGGCTCAAATTATGCAATTCTTCTATACTTCTTCTACAATTCTTCAAGTTCTCCAAATAGTTCTTGTTGAAGCTAAGTTTTGTCTCCTCTCTCACTCTTTCCTACGTTTTGTTTCTAAGAGAGAAGGGCTGAGATATGAATCAAAAGCTCCTAATCAAGATTGAACAAAGTGGCCCACTAAGGGGCAAAAATGTAATTACTTGCATTCACTAAATCTATGTTTCATCTAGCATTATTGTCACGCCCAAGCTCCGTGACAATGCCGCAACACTCATATAAGTGAGCATGCAAGGCTAAGAATCCAATCACATAACCCCAATGTAAAATACTCAAATTAAAATCCTTAATTGTCATAATGCCAAAATCCATAAAAATAAATAATTCTCATATGAAAATGTCCACCAAATCCACTAATTTAATCCACTACAAAACAATAATCCAAGTACTTAAATCAGGTCCTACTCTCGGCACTCCCATGTAAAAAAATTCCGCTTAGCTCTACTCTTCAAAATGCACACTTGAAACACACGTTCTAATTGTACAAAACTTATTCGTTGGTCTCTTAGTGTGTTTCTAACCCTTAATCCTCACTATAGAGTCTTAAACATGGCCTAGGAATGCCTAGGATGGAATGAGGATGCAAAGATGTCTTGGAAATATTTTTCAAAACTTTGCTGAAAACAGGGGTCTCGCTCGAGCGTGGCTTCTTCGCTCGAGCGAGCTTGTCAAAACAGAGGGTCGCTCGAGCGTAGACTCCTTTGCTCGAGCGGTCTGTAAAAATGCAAAAAGTATGTTGGTTTTAAATTTTACGCTCGATGCTCGCTCGATACTCGCTCGAGCGTGAGACATACCTCTTCGCTCGAGCGTAGACACAACGTCGCTCGAGCGTAGCGTGCTCGAGCGTGCATCTGCGTGCACCAAAAACCTGAGAGCTTGCAATTTATGCTCGAGCCACCATTCCTTCGCTCGAGCGGAGCTCTGAACAAACGATGGTCGCTCGAGCGTGGAATCTTCGCTCGAGCGAGGAAGCCAAATTCTGGAATTTCCAGATTTGCCTCCCAAGCTCAAAACCAAGCATTCAACACCTCAAACTCGACCATTGGGCCCATTTTTTGGAAAACACTTGTAAACTCATAGTATAAGAAGTTTCAAAGATCAATTTGTAAAATCAAAGCCAAGGGTGAGTCAATTGAAACAATTAAAAGTAAAACTTCAAGAACAAAAAACAAGAGCTAAACATACAAGTGTTCATTTTAAATCCAATGCTCTAAAGCATGACCAAATGAAAGATGAGCTCAAAATCATGATGAATTCATGGACTAGGCTAGAATATGGGCTTGCATGCAAGAACTTCCATGAAAACACTTCAAAATGCTAAGATATGAACATGCATGCATGATTTAAGCCTCAATTCAACATTTTTAAACCAATTCATGACTTAGATCACTAATGTCTCATGAACCATGAAGAATTAATCTTGAATTTACAATTGAAAGGGAAATCTCCTACCTTAAACCTTGAATTCCAAGTCTAGGGGCTCAAATTATGCAATTCTTTTACAATTCTTCAAGTTCTCCAAATAGTTCTTGTTGAAACTAAGTTTTGTCTCCTCTCTCACTCTTTCTTACGTTTTTTTCTAAGGAAGAAGGGCTGAGATATGAATCAAAAGCTCCTAATCAAGATTGAACAAAGTGGCCCACTAAGGGGCAAAAATGTAATTACTTGCATTCACTAAATCTATGTTTCATCTAGCATTATTTAATCTAATTTAATCGTTCCGAACCGAATTTTAATTAAACCTACCATAAAATTCTATAAATCCTAACTAGCACATAAATCAAGTCAATTTCTGATTCGGACGCCGATAAGGCTTTCAATTCGCAATTCAAAGTCGAAACATGAACAGATCATTTTATGACAAACAGATAGAAACACAAAGATAATGCAATACACATGCAAATTAATTCTAGATTCCTTCTAAATTATTGTTAGGCATAATTAATCATGATTTAACATTAATCGGAGGTCGGGGTTATTACAGTCTTCCCCCCTTAAAAGAGTTTGGTCCTCCAAACTCGAATTACTTTCATTCGGAATCAATATTGGGCCCAATGGGAACAAATCCGGATATCTCCTCATCATATCTTCCTCGGTTTCCCAAGTTGCATAGGTTCCTCTGTGGTTTTGCCAATCAACTTTTGCCAACGGTATTTCATTATTTCTCAACTTTTTGATCCGGCGATTCACAATCTGGATAGGTCTTTCCTTATAAGTGTAGTCATCTTTCAAAAGTACATGTGTCGGTTCGATGACGTGGAGTGGATCTCTCAAATATTCCCGAAGTATCGATACATGAAAGACGTTATGCATGTGCTCCATTTCTGGAGGTAAGGCTACCCAATACGATACCGAATTGATCTTTTCGAGGACTTCATAAAGTCCAACATACCTTGGTACCAATTTTCCCTTAACACCAAACCGAGTTTGACCCTTCATCGGGGTCACCTTTATGAACACATGGTCCCCAACTTCATATTCCCTCTCTCTTCTTCGAACATCGGCATAGCTCTTCTGCCGACTCTGTGCAGTTTTCAGACGTTGCTGTATCAGTTTCACTTTCTCGGTTGTTTCTTGCACAAGTTCCGGTCCCAACAAAGGTCTATCACCTACTTCAGCCCAACATATCGGAGAACGACATTTTCTTCCATACAAAGCTTCGTAAGGAGCCATTTCAATGCTTGAATGGTAACTGTTGTTGTACACAAATTCAGCTAATGGCAAGTAGGTCTCCCAATTCCCTTGGAAGTCTAACACACACATTCTGAGCATATCCTCCAGAGTTTGGTTCGTTCGTTCAGTTTGGCCATCTGTCTGTGGGTGATAGGCACTACTCAGTCTCAATTCAGTCCCCAAAGCCTGTTGCAAACTCTGCCAAAATCTCGATACAAACTTTGAGTCCCTGTCAGACACAATAGATACTGGCACTCCATGCAATCTCACAATTTCAGTCATATAGATATTGGCCAATTTATCAGCATTATAAATAGTTTTGACAGGCAGAAAATGGGCAGACTTAGTTAAACGGTCAACTATAACCCAGATAGAGTTCATACCTCGAGAAGAACGAGGCAATGCCACAATGAAGTCCATGGTAATGTGCTCCCATTTCCATTCCGGTATCGGGAGTGGTTGTAGCAACCCAGCGGGTCATTGATGCTCAGCTTTAACCTGTTGGCAATGTAGACATCTAGCCACAAAGTCTGCAATACTCTTTCTCATTCCAGGCCACCAAAAATTCTGTTTCAAACTATGATACATCTTCGTGTTCCCTGGATGCATAGCAAACTTACTACTGTGAGCTTCGGTCATAACACGTTTTCTCAAATCACCACAATCGGGTACACAAAGACGGTTATGAAATTTCAACACATCATTCTCAAACACAAATCCTGGCCTCGGCTTTGAATCAACTTCTTCCGTGATCTTTTTCAAGTATTCATCCTCGCACTGTTTCTATTTGATCTCGTCAAGAATTGTAGGTTGAGCAGAAATAGCAGTCAACAGCCCAACTTGTTTAGGTCAGTCAACAATTCTTTTCGGTTGGATAGCAAACATGACAAATTCGCACTGGATTTTCGGCTCAAGGCATCTGCTACGGTATTAGCCTTTCCTGGATGATACAAGATTTGCAAATCATAATCTTGATTAACTCTAACCATCGCCTCTGTCTCATGTTCAATTCCTTTTGGGTGAAAAAGTATTTCAAGCTCTTATGGTCGGTGTACACCTCACAAGTTACCCCATACAAGTAGTGACGCCAGATTTTCAAAGCAAACACCACAGCCGCTAATTCAAGATCATGTGTTGGGTAATTCTTTTCATGAGGTCGAGGTTGTCTAGAAGCATAGGCAATCACCCTTCTGTTTTGCATTAGTACATACCCCAAGCCTTTATAGGAAGCATCACTGTACACTTGAAACCCATCATTACCATTAGGCAAGGTTAAGATTGGTGCAGTCACTAACCTGGTTTTCAACTCTTGGAAAGCTGCCTCTCTTTGTTCATTCCAGTCAAATGGCACATTTTTCTGAGTTAACTGAGTCAATGGTAGGGCAAGCTTGGAAAAGTCTTTCACAAACCTCCTGTAGTAACCTGCAAGTCCCAGAAAACTTCGGACTTCTGTCACATTTGTCGGTCTAGGCCAATCCACGACAGCTTCAATTTTCTGAGGGTCAACAGAAACTCCATCCTTGTTGATTACATGTCCCAAAAATGCCACACTGTCAAGCCAGAATTCACACTTGGACAATTTAGCATACAATTTCTTTTCTCTCAAAATCTGCAAGGTGGTTCTCAGATGGTTCTCATGTTCTTCCCTGTCTTTAGAATAAATCAAAATGTCATCAATAAATACAACAATGAAGTCATCCAGATATGATTTAAACACCTATTCATAAGATCCATGAAAGCTGCAGGTGCATTGGTCATTCCAAACGGCATTACTAAAAATTCATAGTGTCCATATCTAGTTCGGAATGTAGTTTTCTCACTGTCTTCAGCTCTAACCTTTAATTGATGATACCCAGATCTGAGGTCAATTTTAGAAAACACTTGGGCACCCTGAAGTTGATTAAATAAGTCATCTATTCGAGGTAGAGGGTATTTATTCTTGATAGTCACTTTGTTCAATTCTCGGTAGTCTATACACAATCTTAAAGACCCATCCTTCTTTTTGACAAACAAAACTGGAGCACCCCAAGGTGAAGTACTCGGACGGATAAATTTCTTATCTAACAGTTCCTGAAGTTGGGTTTTCAATTCTTTCAATTCAGAGGTAGACATTCTATAGGGAGTCTTGGAAATAGGTTGTGTCCCCGGAAACACCTCAACAGTGAATTCAATTTCTCTATCAACTAAGTCCCCAGGTAAGTCAGTCGGAAACACATCGGAAAATTCACAAACAACAGGGATTGTTTCTACAGTAGTACTGTCAAATGGTGCAGTCAGTATATAACACAGATAACCTCTACATCCCTTCCTAAGGAGCTTTACAGCTTTCATAGCCGAAATCAAATATGGGGGAGGAACTACCCCATTCCCAATAAAAGTACATTCAGGCATACCCGATGGCCTAAACACAACAGTTTTATTTGCACAGTCAATGGTAGCACAGTATTTAGTTAACCAATCCATCCCCAAAATACAATCAAAATGATTAATGTCCAAGGGTAATAAGTCCACATATAACATCATATCGCCAATCATAATATCACATACTGGATAAACATGAGCACACATCATAGAATCCCCAGACGGTGTGGATACAGATAACACATATGTCATACGTTCTAGTGGTCTAGTCAATTTTTGAGAGAAAGCATGCGATACAAAGGAATGTGTAGAACCAGAATCTATCAGTACACATGCATTTTGAGAACATACAGAGAGTGTACCTGACACCACAGTATAGGTGTTTGGTACGTCACCAGGCACTAAGGCAAACACTCTCTCTTGCCTCAATGTTTCATTATTTGCATTCCCTCTAACATCGGCCCTTGCATTTGGTCTTGCTACGGAAACAGACCTGGTCGAACTTGTCATAGGACAGTTAACCTCGTTGGATCTCATTGGGCAATCCCTCACCATGTGGCCAGTCTTGCCACAGCGAAAACACGCACCTGATGCTCGATAACAAGCACCTCTGTGCTTCTTTCCGCAGTCGGGGTAGTTTGGAGTAGATCCGCTACTTTGGCTAGAGCTACTGGAGGATCCTGTATTTTGCCTCTTCGAAACTGACTAGCCTTTCTTGAAACTGAATCCAGTCCTCTTTCCTCTCCATTCTGTTGTTGGTGTTGTAGTTTGTTTCTTAGCTGCTATTGTGGCTTCTGCCATCAATGCCCTGTCGAGTACCTCCACATAAGTAGGTAATTTTAGGACACCCACTCGGTCAAATATTTCCAGGTCTAACCTTCAAACTTCCGTGCTTTCTTATAATCAGTATCCACCATATGTGGAGCAAAATGTGCCAATTCGTGAATTTGGCTTCATATTCTGCTACAGCCATTCTTCCCTGTTTAAGTTCTTGAAATTCAAACACTTTCCGATCCCTGAAACATTGGGAAAAATACTTGTCGTAGAAGATAGCATTAAACTGTGCCCATGTCATATTTCCATTGCCACTTCGGATCAATAACCACCACCTGCGGGCTTCATCTTTCAGAGTGTAGGTGGCTAGGAGGACTTTTTGAGTTTTAGAACAAGGAAATACTTCATACAATTTTTCCATCTCAAGCAACCACGTCTCAGCTTTCGAAGGTTCAATTCCACCATAGAACGTCGATGGTTTCATTTTCATGAATTTCTGGGTCAGATTAATGATGTCATTATTATCTGCCTCGGCTTGTGCCGGTGGAGGCGGAAGGGGCAAAGGTTGTTATCTCTGTTGTTGTATCAATGTTTCAGTCAACGCTGCTAACATCTGTTCCATTTGGCCCATGCGAGCCTCTGAGGATTCACTTTCACCACTTCCCCTTGCATTCTCCATCTTACTATACAGACATCAAATGATAATAAACACAGGCATAATCTTATTCATTTCCTTTAATTCATTTGATTCAAACGTACATTCAGTTTTCATATTCCGTTGCATTACCATACACTTACACATGCAGATGAAATGCCCCCAATGCTTACTAGGACATCCTAAGCTCATACGGACCTGTGTGTGCGGTAGAACACGTGCTTTGATACCACTCTGTCACGACCCAAACCCGCCCCTGTAGGTTTAGTACCGTAACCGGCCAGTAATCCGTGGATTACCAAAGGCCTCTATACGGATTAGCAAATAATAAGGGGCTGAGGAAGCAATAATACAAAATGGACAAGGTCCAATGAGCTGTGATAACGTACATGGGACAGAACATTTCAAAACTTATTTATATATATAAACATGCCAGTCCAGATACACAATATTTACAGGTATTTACAGAATGTACTTCCCAAGACCTGACTTTACAAACAGTTACAGAGACTAGCATGTAAACAAAAACAGCCATGGCATTAGGCTTCGTTCGGAACCTCCTCGGGAGGCACAACATTGGATGACAAAACAGAACAGAAGGCCGTCAACTCTGGCCCTGGTCATGTGCCGGCTCACCTACATACATAATATAAACTGTGAGCGAAAGCCCAGTGAATAATAACAGAGTAAAGGGGTTGTATGAATGATGTCCAGCACAAGTTAGAATCCAGTATTTAAATCAGAACATATTCAGACTTCAAAATAGAGATAGATTTAGATACACACTCATATTCATATTCAATTTTGCATAAGATCATACGTGGTACACCCATTAGCTATTAGATCAATTTGGTCCAGAGACCCACATACATAGTTGGTACCAACAACCATAAAGGTCCATATCTTGTGCGCAAGTAGCCATGGTATTCTTACCCCCAGGCAAGGGCCACATGCAGATTGGCCGCAATATTGTTACCCCCGGGCGAGGGCCACGTGCAGATTGGCCGCGGTATTGTTACCCCCGGCCGAGGGCCACGTGAACTAAGGGTGCCACAAATACTTTTCAGAAAATTAGACATTCATTCATAATTCGTAAGATAGCTTTTCAGAAACCAGATCATATCATACCAGTCAGAAAATACTTAAGTTAAACATAACTTTACAGAGTTATTACTCACAGTGGGCCTTGAGACAGACAGACGAAGTAAACTTGGTCAAACGGTACGTGGCACGTGACCTACACAACACATAACAGATGCACACTTGAAACACACGTTCTAATTGTACAAAACTTATTTCGTTGCTCTTAGTGTGTTTCTAACCCTTAATTCTCACTATAGAGTCTTAAACATGGCCTAGGAATGCCTATGATGGAATGAGCATGCAAAGATGTCTTGGAAAACATTTTTCAAAACTTTGCTGAAAACAGGGGTCTCGCTCGAGCGTGGCTTTCTTCGCTCGAGCGAGCTTGTCAAAACAGAGGGGTCGCTCGAGCGTAGACTCCTTTGCTCGAGCGGTCTGTAAAAATGCAAAAGTACTGGTTGTTGAAATTTTACGCTCGATGCTCGCTCGAGCGTGAGACGCAGCTCTTCGCTCGAGCGTAGGTCTCGTCGCTCGAGCGTGCGTCTGCGTGCACCAAAAACTTGAGAGCTTGCAATTTACGCTCGAGCCACCATTCCTTCGCTCGAGCGAGCGTGGAATTCTTCGCTCGAGCGAGGAAACCAAATTCTGGAATTTCTAGATTTGCCTCCCAAGCTCAAGCCAAGCATTCAACACCTCAAAACGCGACCGCTTGGGCCCATTTTCTGGAAAACACTTGTAAACTCATAGTATAAGATGTTTCAAAGATCAATTTGTAAAATCAAAGCCCAAGGGTGAGTCAATTGAACACAATTACAAGTAAAACTTCAAGAACAAAACAAGAGCTTAACATACAAGTGTTCATTTTAAATCCAATGCTCTAAAGCATGACCAAATGAAAGATTGAGCTCAAAATCATGATGAATTCATGGACTAAGGCTAGAATATGGGCTTGCATGCAAGAACTTCCATGAAAACACTTCAAAATGCTAAGATATGAACATGCATGCATGATTTAAGCCTCAATTCAACATTTTCAACCAATTCATGACTTAGATCACTAATGTCACATGAACCATGAAAGAATTAATCTTGAATTTACAATTGAAAGGGAAATCTCCTAACTTAAATCTTGAATTCCAAGTCTAGGGGCTCAAATTATGCAATTCTTCTATAATTCTTCTACAATTCTTCAAGTTCTCCAAATAGTTCTTGTTGAAGCTAAGTTTTGTCTCCTCTCTCACTCTTTCCTACGTTTTGTTTCTAAGGAAGAAGGGCTGAGATATGAATCAAAAGCTCCTAATCAAGATTGAACAAAGTGGCCCACTAAGGGGCAAAAATGTAATTACTTGCATTCACTAAATCTATGTTTCATCTAGCATTATTGTCACGCCCCAAGCTCCGTGACAATGCCGCACACTCATATAAGTGAGCATGCAAGGCTAAGAATCCAATCACATAACCCACAATGTAAATACTCAAATTAAATCCTTAATTGTCATAATGCCAAAATCCATAAAAATAAATAATTCTCATATGAAAATGTCCACCAAATCCACTAATTTAATCCACTAACAAAACAATAATCCAAGTACTTAAATCATGGTCCTACTCTCGGCACTCCCACATGTAAAAAAATTCCGCTTAGCTCTACTCTTCAAAATCTGAAAAAAAAAAGAAAAAAGAAAAAAAAAAGGGTAAGCTAGATAGCCCAGTAAATAACCAACCATCACTGCTAGCTAGATCAAGTATACAAAAATAAATAAATAAATCGATAACCAATAAATATAATTTTTTTCTACAGTTCAATAAATGAACAATTATTTGTAAGACGGTTTCATAGCTAAAAATAAACAATGTACAATACATTTTAAATGAAAAGCCAACAAGATAATTCAAAGTAATTCGTTGTTCAAATCGATGGTTCGATATTCAGATGGTTCAATGATTTGATTCACAAAACCCAAGTCTTAATGACTACGGTCACTTAGCCCGTGACAAGGCCCAGAACCACACATAGGCCGGTGGTAAAGCCCCAAAAGAAACTAGTTTCTGTGCCAATAAATAACCCCCATTGGCTAGGGTCCAAATCATAGTCAGACTAGAGTGATGTTCAAAATTCAAACAATACACAACTTTTAAATAAAACATTCGATATTTTCAGAATAAACGTTTAGTACAAATTTCAAACTAGTTTCACCAAATATTCAAATAATTTTCATAATATTATTCGATATTGTTTTATACTTGACCCATATTTTATTTTAAGAGAACATGAAGGCTATAAATAAATATTTATGATTTTAAACGATTCGATAGGAATAAAAAAAAATGAACTAACAGTGATAGAGGGTTACTTACTTTCAAACAACTAAAATAATATTTTCCAAGCTAATCTCAATTTACCAAGATCCACCTCAATCTCACAAACCTAATAAAATATTACACCGCATAAACAATTATTATGTGCACCCATCCATCTCTTCTTGTAACAACAATAGAATAAATTAACCCAATAGTCTATTAGGAACTCCCACGATTTAGCATCAAAACAAAGCCATCACGGCTTCAGAAATTCTCAACCCATATTATTCTATTGTTGTTTATATACATGTAAAAATTTGTAATTGCTTGTAGTCAATCGTGTATCCCACAAATACACCACCATTAAACTTAACCCATCACATATCAATCTCAAAATATGAACCACCCAAACAGGATGCAAAATACACTCTAAAATTGAGCAAAATCGAGACCCCCAACATAGACTACATCAGTATATCTATTTAATCATATATGCCCATAAAATCATCTATTGATATATTAACACTAAAATCATAGATAGGAATACAATAAAATAAATCTCACCTAAGTGATGAATAAAGCAAAACCACCACTCTAATGAATCCTCCCTCTTCCTTGGTTTGGGTTTCTTTTCTTTAATTTTAAACTTTTCCAAACCCTTGCTTGCTGCCTTCACCTTTAACTCTTCCAAACCCTTTCTGCAGCACAAGCCTCTCTTTGTTTTTTTTTTTTTTTTTTTTTCTCTAAGACTAAAAGCCACGGCAGTTGGCTCACTTAACCTAATATTCTTTTCTTTTTTCTTTCTTTTTTAAAAAGGGTTGAAAACCTAATTTTTAAGATTACTAAATTACCCATACAATTTATTTTAATTATTAATCTATCCAAAATAATTCTATAAATAACTTGGGTTTTACATTCTCCTCTCTTAAAAGAAATTGCGTCCTTGAAATTTGACATACCTGGAGTCTCAAAAAGTTGTGGATACTTTCGTTTCATTTCATCCTCGAGTTCCCAAGTTGCTTCTCTTTCTGAGTGATTGCTCCATTGAACCTTAGCATAGTGGATGACTCGACGCCTCAAAACTTGTTCCTTTCTATCAACAATTTGTATAGGGTGTTCCTCATAAGTCAAATCCTCCTTAAACTGCAACGGTGCATGATCAATCACATGACTAGGATCCGGTATATGCTTCTTTAACATTGAGACATGAAAAACATTATGAACTCCAGCTAGTGAAGGTGGTAGGGCAAGTCTGTAAGCTACCTCACCAATTCGATCTAAAACCTCAAATGGCCCAACAAATCTAGGACTCAATTTACCACGAACACCAAACCTCATTACTCCTTTCATAGGAGACACCTTAAGGAACACATGGTCTCCAACCCCAAACACCAAATTGCGTCTCCTGTTATCTGCATAACTTTTCTGTCTACTCTGTGCCGTGCGAAGTCGCTCTCTAATAAGATTGATCTTGTCCACTGTTTGTTGCACAATCTCAGGCCCTAACAACTTCCTTTCACCCACATCATCCCAACAAATAGGTGATCTACACTTTCGTCCATATAAAGCCTCATATGGTGCCATCTGAATGCTCGCATGATAACTGTTATTATAAGAGAATTCCACTAAGGCCAAATGCTCATCCCAAGAACCTCCAAGATCAATAACACAAGCCCTCAACATGTCTTCCAAGGTTTGAATAGTTCTCTCTGACTGTCCATCAGTTTGAGGATGAAAGGCAGTGCTAAAATTCAAACTAGTGCCCAAAGCTGTATGCAAACTCCTCCAAAACATAGATACAAATCTGCTATCTCTATCAGACACTATGGTCACCGGAATACCATGCAACTTCACAATCTCCTTGATATACAATTTTGCAAACTTCTCTAAGGAGAACCCTACCTTAAAAGCTAGAAAGTGAGCGGATTTGGTCAATCGATCAACGATAACCCAAATAGCATTGTTACCACCTTGGGTCCTAGGCAACCCTGTCACAAAATCCATGGTAATATGTTCCCACTTCCACTCGGGAATAGGAAGAGGTTGTAACTTACCTGCAGGTCTCTGATGTTCAACTTTCACTTGTTGACATACCAAACATTGAGCAACATACTGAGCAATTTCCCTCTTCATATTATTCCACCAAAAGTTCCTCTTCAAGTCTTTATACATTTTAGTGCTCCCTGGATGTACAGTATATCCTGAACTGTGAGCTTCTCTCAGGATTTCTCTCTTGAGCTCTAAATCATTAGGCACACACAACCTCTCTCCAAATCTCAAGGTTCCATCTTTATGCATACAAAATTCCATCTGTAGCCCTATTTCCATTTCAGCCTTAAGTTTTTGCAACTGAGGATCTCTTCCCTGAGCATCTTTAATTCTATCAATCAATGTGGGTTGAACTCTAAGGTTTGCCAACTGCACTCCATGGCTATGCCATCTAATCTCAATATTCAACCTCTGCAAGTCCTCCAAGATATTCTTTTGGTCAGTGATCAAGGTAGCCAAATTACTCGGGGTCTTTCTACTCAAGGCATTCGCCACTGCATTGGCTTTTCCTGGATGATAATTAATAGTCAAATCATAGTCCTTTAATAGCTCCAACCATCGCCTTTGCCTCATATTCAATTCTTTTTGAGTGAAAATATACTTCAAACTTTTATGATCAGTGAATATCTCACATTTCACCCCATACAGGTAGTGCCTCCAGATTTTCAATGCAAACACCACGGCAGCCAACTCCAAATCATGCGTAGGATAATTCTGCTCATATGGCTTCAACTGCCTAGACGCATATGCCACTACCTTATCATTCTGCATCAGGACACAACCCAAGCCCATCTTCGATGCATCACTATAGATGGTAAAACCTTCATCTCCGGACGGAACTATAAGTACTGGAGCACACACCAATCGACTCTTTAGATCTTGGAAACTCTTCTCACAATCATCAGACCACTCAAATTTAACCCTTTTTGTGTTAAACGAGTCAAAGGCATAGAAATTCGGGAAAATCCCTCAACAAACCTTCTATAATATCCTGCTAAACCCAAGAAATTACGAATTTCAGTGACACTAGTAGGCCTATTCCACTCTACTACCGCCTCCACTTTCTTGGGGTCAACAGACACCCCATCTTTAGATATCACATGACCCAAAAATGAACATTCTCCAACCAAAATTCACACTTCTTCAATTTAGCAAATAACTTCTTCTCCCTTAATATCTGCAACACTATTCTCAGATGTTCTTCGTGCTGCTCTTTACTCTTCGAGTACACAAGAATGTCATCAATAAAAACTACCACAAACTGATCTAAGAAGGGTTTAAATACTCTGTTCATTAAATCCATAAAAGCTGCAGGCGCATTGGTCAACCCAAACGGCATCACTAAAAATTCATAATGCCCATATCTAGTTCGAAAGGCTGTCTTAGGTATATCTTCCGCCTTAACCTTCAACTGGTGATAGCCAGAACGAAGGTCAATCTTAGAAAAGACTTGTGCTCCTTGCAACTGATCAAATAGGTCATCTATCCTAGGCAAAGGATATTTATTTCGAATTGTCACCTTGTTCAACTCTCGATAATCAATGCAAAGGCGAAAACTACCATCCTTCTTTTTCACAAATAAAACAGGCGCACCCCAAGGAGAAACACTAGGCCTAATAAAGCTCTTATCTAGTAACTCTTGTAATTGTTCCTTCAACTCTTTTAACTCTGCTGGGGGCATCCGATACGGAGCCTTAGAGATAGGACCCATGCCGGGTATCAATTCAATGGCAAACTCAATCTCTCTATCTAGTGGCAACCCCGGTAACTCTTCAAGAAAAACATCAGGAAATTCCTTCACAACTAGAATATCCTCTAACTTCAATTCAGTCTCACGGGTATCTCTCACAGAAGCTAAATAGCCCTCGCAACCATTCCTTAACAACCGTCTAGCTTGCAAAGCTGAGATTACCAGAAGAGGAGTGTTAACTCCACTACCCACAAAACAAAATTCTAGTTGATTAGGAATCTGAAATACTACCCTTTTGCCTCGACAATCAACAGAAGCATAATTGGTTGCCAACCAATCCATTCCAAGAATTATGTCAAAGTCCCGCATATCTAAAACAGTTAAGTCTACAAGCAATTTCCTGTCATCTATACTAACCACACGAGATTTGCAAATTAAGTCAGCAACCATAACACCTCCTATCGGGGTTTCAACACATAAGTCGATCTCTCTAGAGACACATTTCCATCCATGTTTCTCAACAAATCCCATAGACACAAATGAATTTGTAGCGCCAGAATCAAATAACACATGTGCATAAACAGAAGACACTAAAACAGTACCTGACACCACCGTGTTGGAAGTCTGAACATCTTGTTGCGTGAGTGCGTACACTCGACCCTGAGTCTTTGGCTTATGACCCCCATTTTTCTTTTGATTTCCTGAAGACTCTTTGTCTGTTGATGCTCCTTTATTTGTCCATGCTTTCTGTTCAGTCTCACGCCCCTTCCGGTTAGGGCAATCAGCTATCCTGTGCCCCTGTTGCCCGCAAGAGAAACAGGCCCCAGTATTCCAGCGACACTCACTATCTCGATGGAACCCATTACATCTAGTGCACTGTATCCGATCATTCTTCTTATCAACACTACCACCCATAGTTCGACTTCCCCAACTCCCAACCGAAGAAGTGTTTTGTCTCTTAGCATTGCCCTTCGAACTGTTGTTAGTTTGGAAGTTGGAAGAACTAGGCCTCTTCTTATAATTCTCTTCTTTCTCTTCTTGGGCTCTAGTGAGGCCACTCTCAACCAACAAAGCCTTATTCAACACTGCTCCAAAAGTAGGTAACTCGAAAGGAACCACCTGTTGCATAATGTTCGTTCTTAGCCCACCTTCGAACTTTCGTGCTCTGCTATCCTCGTCTGCTTCAAATGCTGATGCAAATTTAGACAACTTCGTAAACTCGGCTTCATATTCTGCAACCGTCTTATTCCCTTGCTCTAACTTCGAAAATTCCCTCTGTTTTTGTAGACGAACACTCCTAGGGAAGTATTTCTCATTGAACGCATTCTTAAACCTTTCCCATGTATAGGGGTTGGCATCATGCTCGTGTATGCGCTTCTCCATCTGCCACCAATCATTAGCTATCCCTTGTAGCATAAACGTAGCATAGGTCACCTTCTGATCATCCGTACACTCAAAAACGGGAAATAACTTTTCCATTTCTGTCAACCATTTTTCAGCCTCCAAAGGGTCTGTGGCTCCGTCAAATGCCAAGGCTATCTTCTTAAACTCAGTAATGTTACAACGTGGCCTCGGTTGTGGCCCAACACCTGGCTGCATCCGTTGTTGTTGCTCCATAAGTCTAGTCAAGTTATTCCCTATGGTGGTTTGTTGTTGCACCACCCCGGCCAAAGTCTGAAGCACTTGAACCATTCCAATTGGATTGGGGATTGCAGCTTGTTCTTGTTGTCCCAACTCTTGCCCCTGATTTCCTCCGACTGCTTGAGAACCACTACCATTATTAGTCACATTCCCTCGCCGATTGTTATTACCAGTCCGTCGATTCGTTTGACCCTGGCGTGTATTCCTAGCCATATTTGCCAATGTCTCCTCATGTTCCATTGCAACCTATATGCATCAATAATAAAACCTCATCTCATTCTATTCTCAAGCTCCTATAACATAAAAAATAAAATTAACATTATACCAATTTATAAGCGTTCCCAATCCTACATCTACCCAATCTCACCACTATTCTATACTAGCCTTTAAAATTACAACCTGGCTCTGATACCACAAAATTGTCACGCCCCAAGCTCCGTGACAACGCCGCACACTCATATAAGTGAGCATGCAAGGCTAAGAATCCAATCACATAACCCACAATGTAAAATACTCAAATTAAATCCTTAATTGTCATAATGCCAAAATCCATAAAAATAAATAGTTCTCATATGAAAATGTCCACCAAGTCCACTAATTTAATCCACTAACAAAACAATAATCCAAGTACTTAAATCATAGTCCTACTCTCGGCACTCCCACATGTAAAAAAATCCCGCGCAGCTCTACTCTTCAGAATCTGAAAAAAAAAAAAAAAAAAAAGGGTAAGCTAGATAGCCCAGTAAATAACCAACCATCACTGCTAGCTGGATCAAGTATACAAAAATAAATAAATAAATCGATAACCAATAAATATAATTTTTTCTACAGTTCAATAAATGAACAATTATTTGTAAGATGGTTTCATAGCTAAAAATAAACAATGTACAATACATTTTAAATGAAAAGCCAACAAGATAATTCAAAGTAATTCGTTGTTCAAATCGATGGTTCGATATTCAGATGGTTCAATGATTTGATTCACAAAACCCAAGTCTTAATGACTACGGTCACTTAGCCCGTGACAAGGCCCAGAACCACACATAGGCCGGTGGTAAAGCCCCAAAAGAAACTAGTTTCTGTGCCAATAAATAACCCCCATTGGCTAGGGTCCAAATCATAGTCAGACTAGAGTGATGTTCAAAATTCAAACAATACACAACTTTTAAATAAAACATTCGATATTTTCAGAATAAACGTTTAGTACAATTTTCAGAATAGTTTCACCAAATATTCAAATAATTTTCATAATAATATTCGATGTTGTTTTATACTTGACCCATATTTTATTTTAAGAGAACATGAAGGCTATAAATAAATATTTATGATTTTAAACGATTCGATAGGAATAAAAAAAAATGAACCAACAGTGATAGAGGGTTACTTACTTCAAACAGCTAAAATAATATTTTCCAAGCTAATCTCAATTACCAAGATCCACCTCAATCTCACAAACCTAATAAAATATTACACCGCATAAACAATTATTATGTGCACCCATCCATCTCTTCTTGTAACAACAATAGAATAAATTAACCCAATAGTCTATTAGGAACTCCCACGATTTAGCATCAAAACAAAGCCATCACGGCTTCAGAAATTCTCAACCCATATTATTCTATTGTTGTTTATATACATGTAAAAATTTGTAATTGCTTGTAGTCAATCGTGTATCCCACAAATACACCACCATTAAACTTAACCCATCACATATCAATCTCAAAATATGAACCACCCAAACGGGATGCAAAATACACTCTAAAATTGAGCAAAATCGAGACCCCCAACATAGACTACATCAATATATTTATTTAATCATATATGCCCATAAAATCATCTATTGATATATTAACACCAAAATCATAGATAGGAATACAATAAAATAAATCTTACCTAAGTGATGAATAAAGCAAAGCCACCACTCTTATGAATCCTCCCTCTTCCTTGGTTTGGGTTTCTTTTCTTTAATTTTAAACTTTTCCAAACCCTTGCTTGCTGCCTTCACCTTTAACTCTTTCCAAACCCTTTCTGCAGCACAAGCCTCTCTTTGTTTTTTTTTTTTTTTTTTTTTTTTTCTCTCTAAGACTAAAAGCCACGGCAGTTGGCTCACTTAACCTAATATTCATTTCTTTTTTCTTTCTTTTTTTAAAAGGGTTGAAAACCTAATTCTTAAGATTACTAAATTACCCATACAATTTATTTTAATTATTAATCTATCCAAAATAATTCTATAAATAACTTGGGTTTTACAATTATTTAATCTAATTTAATCGCTCTGAACCGAATTTTAATTAAACCTACCATAAAATTCTATAAATTCTAACTAGCACATAAATCAAGTCAATTTCTGATTCGGATGCCGATAAGGCTTTCAATTTGCAATTCAAAGTCGAAACATGAACAGATCATTTTATGATAAACAGATAGAAACACAAAGATAATGCAATACACATGCAAATTAATTCCGGATTCCTTCTAAATTACTGTTAGGCATAATTAATCATGATTTAACATTAATCGGAGGTCGGGGTTATTACGCAAAACATGGTAGTTCACCATTATAAACATGAGACCAAAACAAATAGTTTACAGTATACCAAGTTCACACATGTTTTAGAAATAATTTGATTCCATTAATAATATAATAATTTATCAAAACAGTTTAGTCCTAAAACAACAATTTAATTTTCCAACAGTTCAGGGTAAGGAAACATTTATAAAAATATGTAGCATGAAACTACTCACCTGGAAACAGAATAATGTAATCCTTGAATAGAGTATAAAAGTCCAACTAGTGCCCTGAACCAAGTATAAAAACTACACGTCACTACTAATTTAAAAATACTAAAGAATAGGAACTAAGTAACCTCAACTAAAACACACTAACACGGCTCAACCCAACTCACCGTTACTCTTAAATATTACCTAAATTCATGTTCTTCAAGGTCTAAAATCACCCAAGACATGGGTTCCGGTTGAAACTTAATTAAATGTGACTTTGAGATAAAATAGAATTTTTGATAGGTTTTCCTAAACTGTTCACTAACTTTGAAAATTAAAAACCCACTCTACACCATTCGAAAAATTCCAAAACCCTCCAGATATCAACTAATATATCTAAGTTTCAAACCCAATTGGTTTTACTTGATTTGCTTATCAAAATAATTATTTACAATTAATTATGCCCAAACAGTTTGTTTTCTGCAACACTTTAAATAAATTAATTGTTCTATTAGTATACAGGAGCAATCAACGCAAGGCCAAAAATGCAAGAAACTAGACTCATAACCGGTTCTAATGACACTGATTTGATAATTTTCAAATTTATACCCAAAGACAACAACACTCCCGAATTTATTGTTTAAACCAGTTTTCTGGACAGATTTGAACGCATCAGTTTATATGGATTTTGACTCCCAAAAATTATGAAAAATTTCAGATATGCAATTCAATGTGTAATTGATCTACTGTAAAAATTTCAGTTCAAAATTCATTCGTTTGATGTGGTTTCATGATTTCTAAAGTTTGTTGGCAGATTAATATTCTTAGGAGCAACATTATGAATTCAATTAAAATTTCTAAAATACTATTTGTGTGGGTGAAAATCTGACCACACTGCAATCTTAGTATCCAGTTGGAGAGCACCGGCAGAATAGATGGCACTTGACTAACCTGCAACAGAAAGAGAAGACTCCGGTGGTGGTTCGCCACCTGGGGGTACTCCGACGATCAAGTCAGTACTCAATATCTCTCAAAGATAATCAATAGTGCTAAACTCGCTAGCTTGAGCATAAAAAGCATACCTTAGACCCATGGGTGCCTCTCTTTTATAGCCAACATAAACCTAGTCCCAATAGAAGCCTAACTTCTATGGACTCAGGATTACTGCTGATCTTGACTCCCAGTAAGATTAGGATAAACTCTCTAAGAGTCTTATCTTAATACAAACTGAAGTCTTCTCTCATTCTAGGACTCTTGTCCCTCATCCAGGTTGAGTTCCCTTTTCATTCTAGGACTCTTGTCCCTTATCCACTTATCTCGGATTCCGATATCTTCGGAGATAACCTCGGCCTTGCCGAGATCACCTCGGCGTCACGACCAGGACACGTGGCACCTCGGCTGACACGTCGGCGTCACCTTGCCACGTGTTGGTACTCAGAAAATATATCCCCACAACTGCCCCCTAGGTTCTATTACCTCGGCATTCTGAGGTGATGGAACCTACACTGTTCGTTCATCTGTGCCCCTTTCTGTCCGAGATCAAACTCGCCGACCTCAAAGTTCCCTGGACTTTACTCTCCACTGGTGTCAAGAATCAAGTTTCATGCTTTCCAAGCTGCTTGAAATCGCACCTCCTAGCCGAGGTTCTGGTTCCATTAATTCGTAAACTCCAAGAGCTTTGCAACTGCTCCACTCACACTCTCTGGTGAGTTCCCGATTTCCAGTCATCTATTTGACTCCGGCGATTTTCATATCGGCGTTCATTTCACTTGGTAGGTTCACAAACTCTTTACTTGCTATTAAGCTCAATCTTTCATAACTCTTCTGAATCTGTTTACTTGCCATCTGTTGCCTTCTATTTTCGTCTGTCTTCAAGTTTTGAATTATTTGAATGCCTGGCACTGTTCTTGTCATATCCGCTTTCTGTTGCTAGCATCGTGTCTGGGTCATTACTTTCTTGTTCTTCACATACTTACTTAGTGCCTATGCACTTGGCTTTATTCTTGAACTTTGTCGTCTTATTTTTCTCTTTTTTCATTCAATCCTCTGGCTTTTTCTCTTTCCAGCTCTTTTGCTTAAATCCGTCATTGTTCCAAGCTTTCAAGCTTCTGCAACTGTCTTCGTTCCTCTCCTCGGTGAAGCTTACGTCATTCTGTTATTGTCGTCAGACTTCGGCAATTCTCATTCCGGCTTCCCTCTTTCTGGTAAGCCACTGTTCCTCCTGGTTTTATTTCTTGTTGCTTTCCAAGAAGCTCTGCTTCATTGTTAATCACCATTGTTGTTTTACCCGTTGTTTCCAAATCATCTTCTTGAATACACACTGTTCACACATCTGTTGATTTCTGCCACTGTTCTTGGCTTGACACACCTGTGCAATCTTTTTGTCTTGATTTCCTGATAGCTTCATCACCATTCTTGATTACGAATTACATTCTTGTTTCTGTTTTCTGTGTCTTTTTCCAGATTCTTGCTTTCAATCCTTGCCTTCAAACTCCAAGGTGCCAATCACCGAGAAGAGCCTTGATCAAACTCTTCGGGAGATCGAAGCTGAGCTCGAGGCCGAGAAGGCTGCTGAGAAGTCTTCCTAACTATCTTCTATATCCTGCCATTGATGCCGAGTAGTTTTGTTTCCTTCTTTTACTTCTTGTACCTTGTACCTTGTACTTTGTCCGTCTTTGTATGCTTTTAATCCGGCTGACGTGCCATTTTTGTAGTCTGAATAATTTATTTTTCAATATTCAAGCCGAAGTGTCTTCTTTCTTCTTTAAATGCATTTCTCTGATTTCTTCTTTGAATGTATGTCTTCTTTTTTCTGCTCTTGTATGATTCTATACTTAGAATAATTTGCATGTCTTTAAAGTACACCTTGACTATGCATTCTCTTCGGGTAAAATACCTCTGTCACAACTTCTAATCTTGCTCATCTCGGCCTTGTCCTAACACTTGAAAATATTGTAACAAATATTTCACAAGTGTTGCTTAGGACTTGTCACTTTCTCAATGTCTTCTATCAAGACTTCAATTTTCCATATTTCAAGTTTTGACAACTTGGTAGTCTCGGCAAGTACGCAGATATTGCTTGAGCTTGACTTTAACTTGTAAATTTTTCTCAAAAATTTCAACAAGTGTTTAACCATCATCATTTATCATAACCTCGACTTAACTTCAGCTTGTAAATTTTTCTCAAAATTTCAACAAGTGTTAAACCATCTTCCTTTATCATAACCTCGGTTTAACTATAACTTGTAAATTCACACAGAATTTCAACAAGTGTTTAAACCAATCTTCTTCCGATACGACCTCGGTTTAACTTCAACTTGTAAATTCACACAGAATTTCAACAAGTGTTAAATATCACGTCGGTTTAACTTCAACTTGTAAATTCACACAGAATTTCAACAAGTGTTAAACATGACCTCGGTTTAACTTCAACTTGTAAATTCACACAGAATTTCAACAAGTGTTAAACATCATCTCGGTTTAACTTCAACTTGTAAATTCACACAGAATTTCAACAAGTGTTTAAATATCACATCGGTTTAACTTCAACTTGTAAATTCACACAGAATTTCAACAAGTGTTAAACATCATCTCGGTTTAACTTCAACTTGTAAATTCACACAGAATTTCAACAAGTGTTAAATATCACATCGGTTTAACTACAACTTGTAAATTCACACAGAATTTCAACAAGTGTTAAACATAACATCGGTTTAACTTCAACTTGTAAATTCACACAGAATTTCAACAAGTGTTAAACATGACATCGGTTTAACTTCAACTTGTAAATTCACACAGAATTTCAACAAGTGTTAAACATCATCTCGGTTTAACCAACTTGTAAATTGCTACAAATTTCAACAAGTGGTAAACATCATATCGGTTTAACCAACTTGTAAATTGCTACAAATTTCAACAAGTGGTAAACATCATATCGGTTTAACCAACTTGTAAATTGCTACAAATTTCAACAAGTGGTAAACATCATCTCGGTTTAACCAACTTGTAAATTGCTACAAATTTCAACAAGTGGTAAACATCATATCGGTTTAACCAACTTGTAAATTGCTACAAATTTCAACAAGTGGTAAACATATTCTTCTTCTCTCTGCCCCTTGCATGGCTTCCACATACTCCTTTGCGAACCTTATAAAAGGTCTTCAACCTGGCTAACTGCAGTCCAACCTTGTGTGTTTTCTTTTTATCTTCTGGGATCTAAGATTTGCTCACTGAGCTCTTCTCTTTTCGGACTTAAGTGCCGAGATCTTGTCTGCTAGAATCTTGGATCTGCTCACTCAGGTTGAGCTCTTCTCTTCTCGGACCTACTCATCTAGGCCGAGATCATGTCTTCTAGGATCCGGGATCTGGGATCTGCTCACTTAGGCTGAGCTCTCATCTTCTCGGGCCTACTTGTCTAGGCTGAGATCATGTCTTCTCGGATCCGGGATCCAAGATCTGGAATCCGGGATCCAAGATCTGGAATCCGGGATCTGCTCACTCAGGATGAGTTCTTCTATACTTGAATGTTATCTCCTTAGGAGTGCTCATGCCCCCTGTCTTTGCATCCCTTCTGGAAGGGTCTTCGTTCCTCCGCAGGTATCTATCCTTCTATACCTGGAGGTCATCTTCATTGTAGTATCCGCTTCGATCTGTTGTCTTTGGTGCATCACCTTCCTGGCCGGCGTCTTTCACTCCGTGACTCTGGTCACGAGTTTCTGTGTTGCGGTTGTCCTCTTCAACGTCGAGGTTGATAGGTCTCCCATTCCCAGCAGGAGCGTTGTCTCCAGTCTGATCCTTCTGTCCGTCATTAGCCATCTATTCTTCTTTCTTTCATTAGCCATCTATTCTTCTTTCTTTCCCACAGACGGCGCCAAATTATGTGGGTGAAAATTTGACCACACTGCAATCTTAGTATCCAGCTGGAGAGCACCGGCAGAATAGATGGCACTTGACTAACCTGCAACAGAAAGAGAAGACTCCGGTGGTAGTTCGCCACCAGGGGGTACTCCGACGATCAAGTCAGTACTTAATATCTCTCAAAGATAATCAATAGTGCTAAACTCACTAGCTTGAGCATAAAAAGCATACCTTAGACTCATGGGGGTGCCTCTCTTTTATAGCCAACATAAACCTAGTCCCAATAGAAGCCTAACTTCTATGGACTCAGGATTACTGCTGATCTTGGACTCCCAGTAAGATTAGGATAAACTCTCTAAGAGTCTTATCTTAATACAAACTGAAGTCTTCTCTCATTCTAAGACTCTTGTCCCTCATCCAGGTTGAGTTCCCTTTTCATTCTAGGACTCTTGTCCCTTATCCACTTATCTCGGATTCCGATATCTTCAGAGATAACCTCGGCCTTGCCGAGATCACCTCGGCATCACGACCAGGACACGTGGCACCTCGGCTGACACGTCGGCGTCACCTTGCCAGGTGTTGGTACTTAGAAAATATATCCCCACACTATCCCAATCAGCCAATTCATTCATTTTTCTTCCACCAACTCACAACACCCACAAGCACCATAACTATGTAAACAACATATTATAATAGAACAAGAATAGATTGATTAATACCTTAGAGAGTTGTTGAGACACAAGGGTGCTTTCTCTCCCTCTCTCTTTTCTATCTCTTGCTCTCTCTTTCTCTCTCACATTTCTACTGCTGCTGCTATAGTGTTGATTAGGAACCCTAGGGTTGTTATATATATATATATAAAAACAAAACTCTAAATAATTATCCTTTGTTTTATATTATTTTTTTCTCTCCATTAATTTAAATAAAATACAAATATTATTAGATCAGCTTACTAATTTGACACTTATTTATTTATTTATTTAAAAATAATAAATTTTGCTTTTAAATTAAAGACTTTCACCATAAATTTATTTTAGGTTTTAAAATTCGTGAAACGACCCTCCAATAATATTTAATTTGCACTTAAAGATTCACAATAAAATATTTGAGATTGTAATATTATTATTATTTAATTATTTACTAAATCTTTATATTCGGGTTCTTACATTCTTCAAGCTTCTCTATTCTTCTGGCAGCCTCCATTGATGACTTGGTGAAACTCTCCATTCACATATAGAGTAGAAACCTGACAGAGGCTCCCTTCACAACCAAGTCAAAGGATTAAAAAGGTGGGAGACCTTGAAATTTTCGTAGGAATCCAATGACTTTCTCTTCAAGAGGATCAATAGAGTTTCTATTACCCACCTCCTAAGACAGCCCATTCCTAACAAAATGCTTCTCCAACTGAACAGACAGATCGAACTTTAACCGATAAAAAAATCTTGCCCAAAACAATATTTAGGAGGTGTTTGGGAGTATGTTATTCTAGTTAGTTTTTTCACTTTTTACAACAAAAAAAAAAAGAAAAAAAAATGTAGAAAAATAGCGAAGGTGATGTGGGCAAATTCTATTTTCACACATCTTTTTGTCTCTGTGTATACAAAAAAAAATAAAAATAAAAAATTAAAAAAAAAATTATGACAATTGTACCATGAAGCAAAATGACCATAATGGACATCAATACATGCTACAAATTAAATCTAGATTCTCTCTGTACACATCTTTTTTTTTTAAAAAAAAAAACAAAAATTAAAACCTAGTTCCTACATTGTTTCTCACTTCCTCTAGTGTTTTTCATTACTTGCTACACTCTATCCATTGCTTGCAAATACTACTCTGATATCAAGTACTGAAAAATTGTAAAACATTTGGAACTACATAACCAAATTAAGTTAAAAAATTCAAAAATTAAGTATCGAAAATTTATAAATAATTCAGAAATACAGAATCGAAAATGTAAAATAATTCCGGAATATTTTTTCTGATTGGTGAGTGACTTCTCGTTTTTGAATTTTTTTCTTATTGATCTTTCAGTTCCTTTAGGTTTCAATGGCTGCCAACAATGCCCCCTCTGCCCTAGAAAAAGAACAGGTACTTCATACATATACAAACACTATACATGTATGCGTCTGAGATAGGCAAAACTAATAACTGGATGTCACGACCCAAACCCGCCCCTATAAGTTTAGCATCGTAACCGGCCAGTAATCTTAAGATTATCGAAGGCCTCTAAAACATATTAATAAAATAAGGGGCTAGCGGAAGCAAATATTACAAATACAACGTCCATAGAGCTGTGTAGACTTATATGGGATAGAAAATTTCAAACTTTATATACATATATTATGACGTCACACATGCGTCATCAGTCAAAAAGGGACTTAACCCTACTACAAATTACAGAAAAGTTGTTCAAACAAAAACAAAAACAAAAGAAAATAAAAGCTTAAGACTGTTTCACAAACTTGACTACAACCATATATTGGGAACTTCCTTGTGAAGCACAATGGTTGGCTAACAAAACTGATCCAGACTGGAAGTCTCAAGTCTGGTCACACGCCTGATCACCTACATACATATATAAAATAGTAAGATGGAGTCCAATGAATAACAACAGAGTAAAAGATTTATGAATGATGTCCAAAACATATTCAGAAAACAAATTTCATATTGGAGACATATTCAGATTCACATGCTTATATCAAACAGTTATATGTGGTACATCCATTATCTAACAAAACACTTGGTCATAAAGACCCACATTCACTTGATATGGTCAGAAAGACTTACGTGATGATCATATAAGCAGTTATGCATAACCAATTCCATGAAAGCAAGCCACTTGAAACCCTGGTACCAGGTCACATGAACACATGATGCTAAGGATGCCACGAATATATTTCAAAAGAACTGGACAATCATTCCTGATTTACAAAATAGCATTTCACAAAACAAATCATATCATATCATTCTGAAAATACTTATAATCAAACATAGCTTTATAGAATTGTTACTTACAGATAGCTCCAATAGTAGAACAGATCACTTGGACAGAACAAACTGATCAGGCGAGCCATAACACGTGACCTACACAAACACATGATAGATACACATTTGAACACATGTCCCATAGGTGCTTAACTTATCATTCTTCTTTCTTAACGTGTGTTTCTAACTCTTTTCCTCATTATTATAGCTTAATCATGGCCTAGGAATGCCTAAGATGCAATAAGGATGCAAACATGTACTTTGAAAACACTTGCAAAATTTTGGAGAATAAGGCAGTTCGCTCGAGTGGTCTGCAAAATCTACAAAAGTACTGAATGCTTGGTTTTCACGTTCGACAGTCGCTCGAGCCAAGTATTGAGAAAAAGAATGTTCGCTTGAGCGCATAATCGGTCGCTTGAGCCACTGTGCAATTGTCTACAAAACTACCAGGAGCTTAAATTTTACGCTCGAGCGACAGTTTGGTCGCTCAAGTGATGCGACCAAATTCTGGAATTTCCATATTGCTGTTCCAAGTTCAAAAATCAAATTCCAAAGCTTCAAAGCTCATCCTTTTGGGCCAAAACTTAAGAAAACTCTTGAAAACTTATAGAACTTCATGAATTGAAAGCCATTTCGCAAAATCAAGGCCCAAAAGAAAGTCAATTGTTCACAATCAAACTTGAAACTTTATATATATAGATATATATAATTATATATATATATGCATGCACTAACTCAAAAACATGTTCAAATGAAGCTAGAAGAGAAGAATCATGTTGAATTTTCAAAATCCTGCAAGTATATGCCCATGCATGTAAGAATTCTTGGAGAATAAACTCAAAACTTGATAAACCATGCATGCATGGATGATTTAATCTCAAATTCCACCATCTAAGTTAGATTCTCATGTTTAGACACTTAAACCTCTTGAATTCAAACACCAATGTCTTAAATACCAAGTTTAAGAGTATGATTTTTACCTACACTCTTCAATTGGACTCTTAGAAGCTAATTCTTGAGCTAGCAAGTCAATTCTCCAATTTTCTTTCAAATTCCTCTTCTTCTAGCTTGAATTCAACTTCTCTCCCTCTCCCCCTCTCTCTCTCTCTCTCTCTCTCTCTCTCTCTCTCTCTCTCATTTTTGGAGGTCAAGAAATGAGGATGGAGTGTACCTATGAGTGGGTTCTTGTTCAATATGGGCCTTATATAGGCCTACTTAACTTACACTAATTAATTTGATTAGCCTTAGTTTAGTTTAATTATTTTATTCTAATTATTTGACTTAGAATCGAAATCTAATTAAACTTACCAAAAAATTCTAAAAATTCTAAATAACACATAAATGTAGTCAATTTCCTCTTCAAATGCCGATAAAGCCTTCAATTTGTGTACCGAAATAGAATTTCAGATAGATATTCCTATCATAGATAGATATACACACAAATAACACATGGCACATGCAATTAACTTAGGAGTTCATCTTGATTACTTGTTACGCATTATTAATCAAGGATTATAGGCTAATCACAGGTCAGGGTTGTTACACTGGAAAAGATTACTTTTTTGATGATTTTGTGTAGATCATTGGATTGGTAAAGAAGGAAATGTAGTGCAAGGTAGATTTGTTTAACAAGTATGTGTATCAATCTGCTATGTGATTTGATTAGAAATAGTGCTTTCTTGTTGGATGAGTCGTCAATGGAGTTGTGGTTTGTTGCCATGGTTGGTGTGTGGAAAAGTTGAGTCTAAGAAGGGTTGAAGCTGTGGAAAATCTATAGAAAATTCTATTTTCACACACTTACTTACCTCAGTGCACATCATTTCTCAATGCGCACACTTATTAATTTGGTTTTTGGTTATTCTTCTCATTCCACACACTTGATGTTCCAATTATATCCTAACTCATATTCTTATACACACACCACCTAAACCTTCCTTCCACACACCTTTACCCCCTCTAACTAATATATAAGTTAATAGGCACCAAATGGCCCCAAAGCTCCAACCAAGTTAGTTAAATTGTGAATATTGTTCTCTCTCCTCTTATATTATTATTATTAATATTTATTTATTTATTAAAGTTGTGTGCTTTTGTGTTTATATTTATATATTTTGATTTATTTTTGTTCTTATAATCGGTTTATTTTATTTATTTAAAAAAATTTCTTTTGTGCAATTAATTAGGAACTTTGTGATGTCTAAATAATACATGAAGTAGGATAAGAGTGAAGG
This sequence comes from Camellia japonica, assembly GCA_030407325.1. Taxonomy (NCBI): domain Eukaryota; kingdom Viridiplantae; phylum Streptophyta; class Magnoliopsida; order Ericales; family Theaceae; genus Camellia; species Camellia japonica. Next base: position 5,117,272 of record JAPPVO010000019.1, read on the forward strand.
GGGAAAAGAAAGAGAGAGAGAGAGAGAGAGATAACGGAGTAGACTGGGAGATTACATATATGACTAGTTCACCATCACACCAAAACCACCGCTAAACAGCTCCCCAATCCACCTCCAAATAGAGCTTTTCCAACCTAATAGCAGGGAATTTATGTCTTTGACATAAAGATCTAATTCATGTGGCCCCTTTTGCTTGACCTCGTTGAATTCGATTAATTGAAGTTTCAATTGGAAGGGGAAAACAGAGGATGGGGGGTTCAAAGGATCTGGATTTTGCGAAGGGAAGTGAAGGATTTGGGTCTTGCTCAAAAGATGTGTATTGAGATTTTTTTTTTCTTTTTTCAAAAGATGTGTACTAAAAAAATTTTAATATAATCTTTTGGGTGTGTTTTGATGTCCATTATAGTAATTTTGCTTTAAGGTACAACTGTCATTAAAATAATATTTCACTAAGTGTGTGCGCAGAAGTAAATAAGTGTGTGGAAATAGAATTTTTCAAAATCTATTTAGGTGTAAGATGTGAGTTAGGGTTGAAATATGTGGTGTGCGGAACGAGAATAATAACATATAACTAAATTCATAAGTATGTGCACTGAGATATGATGTGCAAAGTAATAAAAGAGTGCATGAAAATAGAAATCTTAAATGATACGATTAGATGTTTTAGTTTATTGACTATTTTAACCTCAACTCAATGGAGCCTTACCTAAAAATAATACTTACTAAAAGTCACAACCGCATTGTCCTAGGATTGGTTGTGAATTACGGTTCACCAAATAAATAGTCTCACTAGGTAGCTCGAATTCACTGTGGCTTGAATGGGTCAAGTTATTTTGGCACTTTTTCTTTTCTTTTCTTTTCTTTTCTTTTTTTCTTTTTTTTTTCTTCTTCCTCCCCATATCTTCTTCCTTCCCCTTTTGCTCTACTCTGCTCTTCGAAAAAAAAAAAATGAAAATCGAAATCAAAAAAATCAAAATTCAAATCTACACAAATCAAAATCAAAATCATCAAAAAAATCTGTGTGTATACACAGATCAAAATCAAAATCCAAATCTACACAAATCAAAATCAAAATCAAAATATAAGAAACCCCCCCCCCCCCACAACAACAGGGGAGCAGAGGAAGAAAGAAAAAAAGAGAAGAACAGACGAAGAAGGAAAGGAGGAAGAAGTCGTCGCCCATCGCCATCACCGTTGCTCTCCATCGCCCATCACCATCACAGTTGCTCTGTGTATATATATACACATAGATCTGTGTGTATACACAACCCATCGTCTCTTATCCTCCCTCTTCTCTCTTCACTCTTCTCATTGTTTCAAAGAGATAAGAGAGGAGGGGAAAAAAAAAATCAAAATGACGTCGTTTTGAAATTCGGGCCAGTCGAGCCTCGAAAATTTTGAACTAACAAGCTTTATTCCCAAATAAATCACTATGTGATAATGACTTATAATTGCATTTACATGCAGAGATAAAAAATAAAAAATAAAAATAAATAAAAAAAAAAGAAGCAATTATAGAGAGATCTAATATTTAAGCTCTAAAGAGAGCTCTACACATGTGGCAATAAAAATAAAGAAACATGCTATGGAGCTCTAATTCTTGAGTTCTAAAACCAGCTCTAATGAGTTGGCAGTGGGCCCCACCCACTGTGATGTGATGTTTTGGTCTTAGTTTTTTTTTTTTTTTTTCCTCCTTGCCATGTCATTAGTGCTCCATTAAAACATCAAAATTAGTGCTCCAAATCATTGCTAAAAAATAAATAAATAAAACAACAATGATACATTCATCTAAAACTAGAACTCAAATTGAGCTCTAGTGAGATAAAGTCAAAAAAAAAAAAAAAAAAAAAAAGGCCAAAACATCACATCAGATGGGTCCTACATATATATTAAAGTTATTAGAGCTCACAAATTAGAGTTTCAAAACATTTTTGATAAAACAAGCACATAGGCACACAAATCACATCACAGGTGAGCCCCACTTATTTGGAGCTCCTCTAGAACTCTCTTTCTAGAACTCTCAATCTTTATTTAAAAATAATAAATCAAGGTTTTAGTTTAAGTTTTTTATTATTAAAATTTTATAAGATAAATATATATAATATTTTCATAATAATTCGAATCCCCCAATGAGACATTTTTCATTCTCTTTACGAAAAATTTTAATTCTTCACAGAAAAATTTCCGACATTCAAAAAAATTCTGGACAAAGTCTACAAAAAGAACCAACGTAATCAAGGGTTCAACCAACTAGGTCTAGCCTAGTTAGCCACCATACATTCCTTAGGACTTAGTCTCAAGGAGGTCATGTGTTCAATTCCCCTTAAAGGAGTTAAATTAAGGGAGTGCAAGCACCTAGGTGCTTTGGCAACTAACATTTGTCGGTCAAAAAAAAAAAAAAAACGTAATCAAGGGTTCATCTCTCTCTCTCTCTCTCTCTCCAATTCTCACTTTACACACATTTCCTTCTTTTTCATCATTTCCTCAACTCTCGCCATCATTCTCTCCTTCCCAGCTTGGCATGCGATTTCTCATTATTCCTTAGTTTTTATTTTTCTTGATCTTTGTATTTGATTTGATTTGATTTGATTGATGAATCTTAATTAATAAGAAACAATATATTGAATATCTCTTATTATTCAAAGACGAAGAGGATGGATGTTTTCACTAATTTTCTCATCATTATAGTAAATATTAATGTCAAAAATATATGAAGGAAATTAAACAAGTTAAATACAAGATGAGTTTGATTAGTTTGATTCGTTTTATCACCCTAGTCATATACGTATGATCAGTGGCGGAATCAGGAAATTAAATCAGATGGGACACTTATTAATTATAACATTGAAATTTTTTACAGAAATATTTCACGTACATTTTTATGATTGAATTTGAGAAAGATCAAAAAAATAATGTTATTTGTAACTAATGTATCATGGACAATAAATTTAAAAAAAAAAAAAAAAGTGTCATGGATATAAGTCTTACAATAAATTATATAATGATAAAGTAAATTTTTTTTACAAAATTTGAGTAAAAATTCAATATAATGATAATACCACGCCATCATTAATATGTGATATTATCAACCAATAATAAGAAACACATGGAGGGTGAATCCCACATGTTAAATGTTACTAACAATTCAATAAATTCTGTATCTTTATTGTGAGATTAATTATGCTTGTATGTCAATAATGATAGACATCATCGTTACATTAAAAAAAATTCATAAAATTTTCATAGATAATAATATGACTTATCGTAATCTCTTCATTTTTAATCAAAACAATCATTATTATTTTCATAATTTTAAAAATGTCATTGACATTTCATTCTAAATAATATTTTTATAATTTCTTTTATTTAAAATAATTTTTTATGTTTGTTAAAAAAAAAAAATCTAAAACCCAAGAGGACATGTGACCTCTCTGGCACCTCTATACCTCCGTCCCTACGTATGATTGTTGAGAATTAGTAACATTTATTTCTTATACAGTGTAAAAGAATATATCTAATAATAATAATTTGCTGGATTTGGTGAGGGAAAGGATTATAAAATATGAGGGAAATCATTTTGCCTTTGTTTGTTTGATTGTTTGCCTATAGAAGACAGAAGAGTAACATATATATATTTTTTTTAAAAAAATTGAAGAAATTTTGAAAATCTTATCGATCTAAATATTATTTTGTTACAAATTCCTTCTCTTGAAACAAAGCTGGATTCATAAATACTCCACAAAGCTTTTATATTTTTGATTAGGCTAGGAAAATGACCCATGAACCCCAAATGGCACTTGCCCAACGTGGATTCGATGATTCTATGGGCTTCGAAATGACGCGGTAAAGTACCTGCTGTCAGAAGTGGCTCTAATTAGCTATACTTTTGTGCGTCTCAATAGTGTGACCCTTCATTTGGTACGAGCAAGAATGGCGCCCTTAAATTTCTCCTCGAACGGGGGCTGGGGTCTGGGTTTGGTTAAGCTTGAGTCACCCCTTTTCTTTCTTTACTAAAAAAAAGTAGTACAACTAAGACCACCCATTTTCAAATAATTCTACATACGTGATTAGTTGTAAAAAAAAGATATCTAACCATCCAATCATATTTGAACATGTATGTTTTTACTAAGGTTATTAGTAAGAGTTTAAGTAAATGTAACATTGCTCCCCATTTTTTAAGGGTAAGGAAAATCTTACTGACTCAACTACTCTCATTTTCTCTTAGTTGGTGTGCTTCCCGAAAGTGGACGATACAACTAGTATAATTGCTTGAACTTTCAATCAATGCATATATATATATATATCTCTTCAGAAATTCATATGTTTACCAAGTATTGATGCTATCTTTTGGCGGTGCTTAATTTGAAGCAAAGATGACTAATCACAGTATATATACTACTGTTAGGTTTTTATTCTTGGCAATCCCGTTTGACAAAACTCCTTTCAGATGTAATTTTGTTCAACTTTGATTCTAGTGAGGCTATGAGTTTTTAGATGTGAATCCAACCCGAATTGTGCCTTGCAGAGAACTTTCAACAGTTAATTCTTTCATGTTTACCACTTCGCTGACTATGACGGGAATCGAGCTACCCGGTCAGCTCGCGGGGGTCCAGGGGGCAGCGCCCTGCAAAAATGCATTCAAAGTTGCTAGTCCGCTTGAGCGGGCATTCCTACGCTCAAGCGGAGAACGTTTGGTTCCAGAAGTTTGACCTGTCTGCAAAAGTATTGGAAGTTGACACTTTACGCTCGAGCGGAATTTCTCTGCACTTGAGCGAGGTCCGCTCGAGTGGAGATCGTGGAACAGATTGCTATAAATATGTGTTTCAGTCAGATTTTAGGGTTATAGCTTCCAGATCTTCTTCTTGGTTATTAGAGTTTATATCTGGGGCTATTTTGCTAGTTTTCTTTGATGTTTGATTGAGTATTCAACTCATGGTTAAAGAAGTATACATCAAAGGATTATTTGTTTATTCAATACAAAAAAGAGAGTTGTTCTTCAGTGGATTCTGGAGAATTCGAGCTTGAAGCTTTGGTGGAATCTAGAGTGGCTCATAGTCGTGGATTCGACATCGGTGTTGTGGATTCAACGTTAGACAAGACAATTCTGAGGTGAAGATGGGGCTGGAAGAGGCACATAGGGGTCGGTTTGATTCGGGCGTGGATTCGCTAGGTAATTGAGAGTACACTTGTGTAATTACTTTATGTTTTCTTAATGGATTGTTTTGTGGCTTTTGCCGTGGTTTTTTTTTTATCACAGTTGGAGGCACTCTAGTTGTGGTTTTTCCACGTAAAATTATTGTGTCTATTTGTTATTGATTATTTGATTGGGATTGTTATTAACTGTTCAAAATTGTTACATAATCACAAATCAATATCTAGGGGATTTCTAGATTTTTCAACTACCATCTTTTATCTTACTTTTTCTTTTTCTTTCATTGCTTTCTCAATTTGTTTCTCTTGAAACCAATAGATTCAATTCCAATGATGGTAATTTAACCACACAATGCATTGAATTTGAGAGGAAAGCCCTTCTTAAATTCAAAGGAGGACTCACAGATCCTTCTGGTCGGCTTTCTTCTTCGGTTGGCAAAGGTTGTTGTCAATGGAAGGGTGTATGAACTGCAACAAACACACTGGCAACGTTTTCAAGATTGACCTCAAAAACCAAGGAGGAGATTCTTACAGTTTGTATGAACTTGCAGACAATTATAACTCCTCATCGTGTTTGGGAGGTGAGATAAGTCCTTCTTTGCTCGACTTAAAATATTTAAGTTACTTGGATCTAAGCATGAATGATTTCCATGGAATCACAATCCCAAATTTCATCGGTTCACTTGAGAAATTGAGTTATCTCAGACTTTCTCAATCAAATTCCGATGGAATGGTTCCACCTCATCTTGGAAATCTGTCAAACTTGCAATATCTTGATCTCTCTGCATTTGTTTTTTACTACAATATTGGGTATCGAATTTAAACTGGCTTGTTGGCCTATCTTCTTTGAAGTATCTTAATCTTGGTAGTGTGAACCTGAGTGAAGCAACAAATTGGTTGCATTAATTAATACCATGCCCTCCTTGTCTGAGTTACACTTGTTTGATTGTCATCTCCCCAACTTTCCAAAAGCTATGTAGAATATAAATTTTACTTCCCTCTTGGTCCTCGATCTCTCTTTTAACGAGTTTCACTCTTTGTTGCCTCTATGGCCTTTCAATATTAGTACTCTTGTGGAATTCAATGTTAGTTTAAACAATTTTACGAGTTCCATTGTCAATGCTGCTTTAAGAAACTATAATAACCTGCAATCACTAAATCTATCTTCTAACTCAGTTAATGGTGACATAAGTGAAGTTTTAGAGGGATTGTCTGGGTGTTGTAACAGTAGCTTGAAGGAGTTTGATATTGGGGTCCAACAAATTTAATGGAAAGTTGCCCGATTCGTTGGGACACTTGAATTATTTGAGATCGCTTGTACTAAATGATAATCTGATCTCAAGTCCAATTCCAGAATCTGTTGGAAGGTTGTTTTTTCTAAAGGAATTGGACCTTTCTTTTAATGAGATGAATGGGTCTATCCCTACAAGTTTAGGAAGACCCACAGAGTTAACTAAATTGCATCTCTTCCATAATTCTTGGAAAGGCCTCATGTCCCAAAACCATTTACAGGGTCTTGCAAAACTACGAGTTTTCTCCGTATCTTCAGACACAACTTGCGTTTTTGATGTGACGCATGAATGGATTTCTCCATTTAGCCTGTTAGCTATCCAAATCAGTAACTATCTGTTGGGTCCAAAATTTCCAACATGGCTGAGAAATCAAAAAGAACTTTTATCCATTGTCCTCACAAATGTCTCCATTTCAGATACAATACCTGACTGGTTTTGGAAATTGTCGATGCCAATTGACATGCTCGATTTATCTAATAACCAAATTGGCGGTGTTGTTCCTAACTCAGTAGGATTTTCCTTGGTGGACTTGAGTTTCAATCACTTTGAAGGCACAATCCCACTCTGGCCTAACATAACGTTTCTCTTTCTGAACAACAATTTATTTTCAGGAGCAATTCCCTGGACTATTGGCAGTGTCATGTCATTGTTAATCACGCTTAATCTTTCTGGGAACTCTCTAAATTGTACCATTCCTTTGTCCATATGTAAATTGAAAGCTTTGATTGGAATCTATCTGTAAGACCCCTGTTCTGTATTATTTTAATTGGTTCTTAATGTGAGTAGGATTATGTGTCTAGTATGATTTTGTGTGCCATTACGTGAAAATATGTGGTTTTGAATTTCTATCTGTTCACCGTAGGAATATCTGTTTGATTATCTGCTTTGGAAATTAAATTGAAGGCCTTATCGGCCACAGAACCCGAAATTGATTGCGCCATTGTGGTTGGCATAATTTTTAGAGACTATGGTGAAATTTAATTGAAAAACTGATTCGGATCAAATTAAATTGATTTAAATAGTGACTTAGTGCTCTATTATTTGATATTTAAATAATATAACAAGAGGGGCTTTTAATATGGGCACTACACACCCAATTTTTCTCCTTTAAGCTTTACTTGGCTGATCATAAACACTAAAGAAAAGGAGAGGGTCGGCTAGAATGAGAGAGGGTGAAGGAAAATTGAAGTTTTGGTCTCAAAGCTTGGTGATCTTGAAGGCACACTCAAGAATTTACCATAGATTGTAAGGATTAAGCTCCTAGGTGAGTAATCATCGCTTGATTCATAAGTTTGGACTTGTGATTTTGTGTATTCAAGCTAGTTGGGTAATCAAGAGTGAGAATTGACATAATTTGAGTTGTATGTGTTGAATTTAAAGTCAATAGATGCATGCATGTAGGAAATTACTATGAATTTCCATATTTGAACACAATGTGTATAATCTATGTTGAATCTTGTTTGAAATCCATGTATTTGATCATCTCTTCACCAATTAAGTTGATATGAATGAATATTTCTCACATGCAAGAGTAGATCATGGAGGTATGAGCTTTGCATGTTTGAATTTGATGTATTGGTGATGAGTTTGGGTTAATTTGAGGCATGCATGTAAGTAATTCAAGAAATGGAGCTTCATTGTGTTATGATTTGGTGTTGGTATCATGTGGGTATATGTATGTGTGAAATTGGAGCCATAATATGCAAGAAATGTGGTTGAAATGTCGAAATTGAACTCAAGAAACCATTCTGGAAAACCCAGAATTTATGATGTCCGCTCGAGCGGGGGAACCGACGCTCGAGCGGGGAATTTATGCTCCCAGTATTTTTTTGCAGGCATGGGTCCGCTCGAGCGGGGAAGTCCACGCTTGAGCGGGGAGCTATGTAGACAGACCTTCTGCTCGAGCGCCCGAGTTCATGCTCGAGCGCCCGAGTTCATGCTCGAGCGTGAATTTGATGCAACCAGCACTTTTGCAGGCCAATTGGGTCCGCTCGAGCGGGGACCCTGTTTTCTGAAATTTTGAAAATGCATTCTATGTTCTGTTTTCCGTTCCCTTTCACTTCTAAGCACTCTTAGGCATACATTGAGCATTGTGATTGAATTAAAGAGATAAGAATGAAGCCTAAAGAGGAATATGTGAATTAAAGAACAGATTGAATTATTTGTGACCCATATGTGTTATATGATATGTAAGGTCAAGCTCCAGAGCAAATCCACAAGCCGATTACTGTGACTAATATCTGAAATATGTTGTTGTCCAATTGCTTACTTCTATGTAGGTTTTTTAAAGTTCATTAATTTGAATGATGGAGAAAATTTGATATGAAAGTTTGAAAGGCCTAAAGGCCAATTTGATATAAAAGTTTGAAAGGCCTAAAGGCCAGTCTGATATGAAAGTTTGAAAGGCCTAAAGGCCAGTTTGATACGAAAGTATAAATGGGCCAGAGGCCATTTTGACAAGAAAGAATGGATGGGCCAAAGGCTGTTTTGACATGAATGAATGGGCCGAAGGCCGTTTTGACATGAATGAATGGGCCGAAGGCCATTTTGACAGGAATGGATGGGCCGAAGGCCGTTTTGACATGAATGAATGGGCCAAAGGCCAGTTTGACATGAATGAATGAGCCGAAGGCCGTTTTGACATGGATGAATAGGCCAGAGGCCGTTTTGACATGAATGAATGGGCCAGAGGCCAGTTTGACATAAATGAATGGGCCAGAGGCCAGTTTGACACGAACGATAGTTCGACACGAATAACAGTTTGACACGAATGATAGTTTGACATGAGTAACAGTTTGACCTGAAAGTATGAATGGGCCAAAAGCCAATTTGACATGAATGATAGGAATGGATCGGGCCCGAGGCCGTATGATGTGTTTGGAACCGCAGTTACTTAACTTACATATATCTATGAATGTATGTATTAGTTAGAAATATAAATTGGGCCCAAGGCCGTTTGATGTATATTGTTCCAATATATATTCCTTATTTGATATTATTCACTGGGCTATCGCTCACGCTCATTCATGTATTTGTAGGTGAGCCAGGAGAAGTCCAAACCCAGCCCCAATGAAGTCTGTATGGAACAACTAAGGTTTTGAAGAGTCAGCCCTTGCGTCTCACGCACGAGACACGTCTTCGCCCTTCTACCATTCTTTGTCATTTTGTCATGTTGGCGAGGACATTGGTGTACGTTTGTATATAGCTTGGTTTTGGCTGACTTAGATTTGAATAATCCTGTCTGTATAGAACTTTGTGTTACTATATTTTCTGTTGTGAGTTATTAACATATGTATGTATGGAATGTTATGATGTGCATATAAGCACGGCTCTATGGACAAAGTTTTAAAATTGCTTCCGTTTGGCCCCCGTTAACTCTGTTAAAATACGTCTGGTTTGGTTTGAGGCCGTAGGTAATCTCATGATTACTGGTCGGTTATGTCCTTAACCCACGGGGGCGGGTTCGGGTCGTGACACTATCTTTCGGACAATCATCTATCTGGACAAATTCCCATCCATTTGGGGGACTTGCGAGTTCTTGGGAGTGTAGATTTGTCCCAAAACAATCTCTCTGGCCATGTTCCTGAATTGATGTGCTCGCTATCATTTCTTTATTGGTTGAGGTTGAGTGGCAACAATCTTTCTGGCGAACTCTCTTGGTTGAAGAATTGCAGGAGTTTGAACACTCTTGATCTTAGAGATAACAAATTTTCCGGGAACACACCAGGATGGTGGGAGAAAATCTTTCATTGCTTTCAAAGCTCCGAATGCGAGCCAACTTGTTCACTGGAGATATACCTCAACAGCTATGTCATTTATCTGGTCTCCACATCTTAGACCTTGCTCATAATTATTTTACAGGATCTATACCTCGCTGTTTGGGAAATTTGTGTGGCTTTAATCGTTTCACCTCTTCCAAAAGTGCATTTGTATTTGAATTTTCATCTGAGTCGATTTATATTAATCAAATGGATTTGGTAGTGAAAGGAAGACAATTTGGATATACCAGCTTTCGAGCAATAATCTATCTGGGGAAATCCCAGAAGAGATAACAAATCTATCAGACTTGGGTACCTTGAATTTATGAAGAAACCAATTGACAGGAAAGATACCAAAGAAAATTGGAGAATTGCGATGGTTAGAAACGCTAGACCTTTCGAGCAACCACCTCTCCGGTTCAATTCCTTTAACCATGTCTTCTTTAACATCACTAAGCCATTTGAACTTGTCATACAACAACCTTTCCGAGTCAATTCCTTCAACCAATCAGTTCCAGACTTTCAATGATCCATCTATTTATGACGGTAATCCGGAACTTTGTGGGCTCCCATTGTCAACCAAGTGTTCCGCTGCAACTGATGTTGATGCAAAAGACAAAGATGGCAAAAAAATGGTGGACAATATGAAAGACGAGTATGATGAGTTGTGGTTCTATCTTAGCACAGGAGTTGGATTCATTGTAGGATTTTGGGTTGTTTGTGGCACTTTGTTACTAAAAAGGTCTTGGAGACATGCTTATTTTCGTTACCTAGATGTTACCCAGATGAAGTGAAAGATCGGCTCTTTGTAGGTCATTGTAGTAAACGTGGCTCACTTTCAAAGGACAACATAGTGACGGTTATTTTGGTGTCTTCTTCTGGTAATGGTTTTGGCTGTATTTTTATTTTCTGCCCTATATCTGAGATTATTAAAGAAGCAAGTATTGGTTAGTTGTTGTCTTTTTGTTTTTGATTTTGTTGTCGTTGTTGTAGTGAACTTGAAACAAGATTCCGGCACAGAAGAGGAGGATTCTCTCCAGATCCCCTCCAGTCATTGTTTTGGACTAGACGGGACTATTCTGGCTCATGGGACCCACCACATATCCTCCTTTATATAAATTCTCTTACGATGTGCCTCTAAAATCATAGATTTTGCGTAGTTGTTTTGCTATGTTAATGTTTTTCCATATTGTACTTTGCTTTCCTAATTTGTCGAATATATAAATAATATTGAAGAATTTCCATGAAACTGTGATGTTATGATCACCTTTGTTACTTCTCTTGCTTCTGAATTAAACATTGATTTGAAAACCGTTAGAAAATAAACCGATTACTCTTACACTAAAAAAGATAGGAAAATCTATTTTAGCATTAGCCATCTCTGTTCTAACTATTACTCACAAATTTGAAAAAACTCCAAATAAAATTAAAATAAGTCAATTTAGTGGTTTTATCTTTTTTAGCCTGTGCATTTTTTCCAAATATATATATATATATATATATCTTTTCAAGTACATTTTCTTTCTTTACACTATGTTTGATTGGGGGATTTGAAAAAATTCCAAGTACCTTTTCACCTACCTTTTCCCTTTCTTTTTTCAAATCCCCCAACCAAACACAATTTTAGACATTGATCAAACAAATATTTAACTCCTTCGTTTCATATGTGAGATCATTCCCCAACCAAATTCACAAATGGCTCTGATACCATGCTAGAGAAATGACAAGTAACTTTGCAAATGATACAATACGTGATCATGCCAATTCAGATGTGAAACTTCCAACAAACGAGATGGATGATGAAAATCTTGGTTTTTCTTCCAATACTATTAGGGCTCAACCTCTTCTTCCTCTCACAGAAGCTCAGGTTTCGAGCCAAACTAGGTAGGCAACATGATTCTGACCTCGACAATTTCTATTTCTCAGATTTGTGAACTCTCCCCCGAGCCATTTCATTACTGAAATCAGAAATTGCTTCAGAAATTTGAGTGCTTCCATTTATTGGTATTGTATGTTTACCTTCTGGCTTTTGATCGGAAATAATAGTCTTACTTTCTTGTAAATTTTGATATTCATCGACTTGGTTCTCATTGAAGCTCTTGCTGAAAAGGTCAGCCAGTTTCTTTACATTATCGGTTGGAGAAAGTTTGGATATGGAGGAACCAGGTTGAGATGTTTGTATGAAGCTGCTTTGATGGATGGGCGTGTTGCCCCAACATGGGGTAAAATCTGCTTGAGATATTACAAACTAGTCAAAAATTGAAGTTAAAAAGAAGAATGAAATCTGAAAGTAATTCATTATTAGTTGTTGATGCAAAGTAGTATGCTTCCTTGCAAAATTATTGTACCGAAAGATTAGAGTTATCTTACCACCATTAATGCTGAAGAAATCCTCAGAGTCGGATTCTAACCAGAGTTGAGAATCGAAAAACTTCTCCTCTTTACTCCCTGCATAAAATAGCAGGAACACTAGTTAATATTGAAATCTAAAATATAGTTAACCAATGTGTTCTGTATTCATCTGATGAGAAATAATAATTAAAAGAAGTTCAATAAGAGAAGAGATAAAAATGCAAAATTAGGGTAATCCTATTGTATTTTGAAATTCAAATATATATGAGTTACTATTTCTTGTCCTAGTGCCAGAAACTCCCACCAGCCATTGATAGATTTGACAAGCATCAAACACCCGTGTAGAGAGACAGGTAAGAGATAAAAATGTAAAATGAGGGTAATATTTGTGAGAATATAGAATATATCATTGTGTGTTTTGTAGCGTCAATGGCTCTGATGCGTAAACGTGGACCGAGAGGAGCAAAGGGAAGGAGTGAGTTGCGTCTCGGTGATCTGGTTCTCGCCAAGGTCAAGGGAACTGTAGCTCGGCTTTTCGCGCCCCCTTTCGGAAGAATGAAATAGCCCGTATAGTTCGGACTCCACTTGTGTTGGTTCTGAATCTGATTTCACAAGTGCAATGTGAAACAGTGAAAACACAAAAAAGAGTCCAAATCCGGCAATTGTTTTTGGAAAATCGATGTTTGAATCAAATGCCAAAAATGGACTGCTTTGCCTGCTTTCAGAGTCGCCACCTAAATATTTATTTTGGGAAATTTAGGAAACCCGTGACTTGTGCCAAAGGCCATTAGTCCGTCGTTACCAAAGTGTCTTGGTTTGGGAACTTAGGTATGAGAGGGGAAGGTCAATAATGAGCACCCCACTCACCCGATCAAAGATCGGCCTCTACTAATTATGATGTGATTCTTGTGTACAGTATATGTTCTTATTTTATCTCTAACATACAAGTATAGACTAATTTCACAAACAGTTGGAACGTTTGATTTTATGTTTGTTTTGAAAAAGTGTTTTGAATATGTATCACTTGAAAAAGTGATCTCATATATATACATTAATCAAAGTATCCCACTGTCAGTGAATAGCCTTCATCCATAGGCATTCAAACAGTTTATCACTTAAGCAATTAGCCTCATGGTAGTATTCTTGATACGACAGCAATCACACTTATGCAATATGCTAAATCATAAAAACTCACCTTATACTCCGAGCCAAAAAAAAGAGAACTAGTTAGGGAAAAATGCATGATCCTAACTATGTATTATGACTAATGCAACATATATAATATGCAATTACTAAGCTCGGCTACTAACATGGCATGTGAGTCAATTCAAGGCATGTAATAGCGCATGTATTCAAGTAAAGAGTTTGAATTTGACATTTGCAATAATATGATGAGCCGAACTTTTATGCATGCAATACAAGTGGATGCAAACATGAGTATGCTAAATTAAACATGATATCCGTAAACTAACCATCATAAGCTGGTAAATAAAAGGGAGAAAGACGTGGGGTTGGAAGACATACACATTATTACAAGTTTGCGTCCTCACGCAGGAGGATCCGAATGTCCAAGTGTCCGAATAAATAAATGTTACAAATCCGAATGAATAATTGTTACAAATCCGAATGAATAATAATGAAAAGGGGCTGTCTAATTTATTACAACAAATAATATGTAATGATTGCGCAATGCTCCTCAGGAATTACTCTGTTTGCTTTGTTGAGATTTGTTCTGTTTCACCTTATCATTGCTTTCGACTAAAAGTGTATTGTTTGCAATTTATTGGAGCCTTGCCAACCCAAAACAAGACGTAGTCGAGCCCCAAATAAATCCAAGCATACCTTGTTTTCTTTGCAGAAATCTATTTTTTTGTGCCTGAGGTGAAACAGTGCAAACATACAGACAAAGTATTCCTAGCCATGTTTGTCTCTTCTACTTTTCTCTATCATGGAAAATACTCAAGAGAGAAGCGAACTCAGTTCCCAAACCACCTATGATTGCAAGTTAATTTGCAAGATGGTTTTGGATACGATAGGACAAAGATCCATAAATGCAATGCATAACAACCACCCCTCCCCCCTATCATGAAGCAAATTCAAGAAGGGAAGTAGAGACGCTTCAAGATTCATCAAAACATTATGGACTAACGTAAGACAAGCCTTGACACAATAAACTCGGTATAACGTCCGACCGAATTCAATCAATCATGTTGGTTCCTTATGTTGGTTGATTCATTTTAAGCTCAATTTTATTAGCCTTTTTTTATATTACCTTCCCTTTTCTTTAATCCATTAAGTCCACAGTGATATTTACATCCACTAAGTCTGAAATGCAATAAAGGAAAATAAGTGTCGACTTAACCCGAATAAACCTTATTTTCTTCGGAGGAAATCATAAAGGAAGAGTCAAACTTATGTACAAGTTAGGGATTTCAAGTCAAACTCAAGATGCACAACAAGAACTAGTCAAACTCAGAAGAGTGATAATGACTTAGAAAAACCCAAAGTGAGCGATAAGGACTTGAAATCCAAACTTGATAATGAGTGATAATGACATTTTCCTTGGTGATTTCCAATGGTCAATTAATCCCTTAACAGTAAACAAACAGGTGATAAATTCTTCGGGGGAAATTACAACGGAAGAGTCAAACTTATTTACAAGTTAGGGATTTCAAGTCAAACTCAAGATGTGCAACAAGAACTAGTCAAACTCAGAAGAGTGATAATGACTTAGATAAACCCATAGTGAGCGAAATGACTTGAAATCCAAACTTGATAATAAGCGATGATGACACTTTTCTTGGTGATTTCCAAGGGTCAATTACTCCCTTAACAGTAAACACATGGGTGATAAATTCTTCGGGGGAAATTACAAAGGGAGAGTCAAACTTATTTATAAGTTAGGGATTTCAAGTCAAACTCAAGATGTGCAACAAGGGCTAGTCAAACTCCAAAGAGTGATAATGACTTAGATAAACCCATAGTGAGCGAAATGACTTGAAATCCAAACTTGATAATAAGCGACGATGACACTTTCCTTGGTGATTTCCAAGGGTCAATTAATCCCTAAAAAGTAGACACACTGGTGATAAAAAGAACTGAAAAATACATTATTGTACTTTAGTATAAGAAATTTTTTATGCCGTTAATGCTGAACCTTCGGAGAGATTAAACCATTAAGTATGAGAAAAATCTTCTTTCTTATACTTGAACCACAATCTTAATTTTTCACAACTTTTTAATCAAAATCATCAAAGAATGGAGGGAGATTGCAGAGGTGGTTATACAAGGTTGATTAATTGATTAATTGGTTAATATAACACAAACAAAATATTTAAAACAAACTTATTGAAATAAATTAAACAGCCCCCAAATAACATACAAATGTACTGAAATAGAGAGATTAAAGCTAATGTAATTATGAGGAAGGGTAGCGAACCCTTCCCCACTTTTACAACTTCAAATCACATAGTTTATATGTTGAAAAACAATTTCAAAACAGTCCCAAAACAATATGAAAACACGAGAAAAAAAGATGCACAAAGATTGAAATAAAATGAAGGAAACTTTACCTCAATATGAAGGTGCAAGCTTGGCACGAAGTAGATCAAAGCTCTCTTTCAAATTTTGAGTGGAAGCACAGAAAGAAGAGCATTCATATGTCAGTGAGAGAGATCAATGGCAAGCTGAATTGGCTTTGGTGCAAGCTGTCGGCGAGTGGGTCAACGAAGATGGCAAACCAGCTAGCGAAATGGCGGCGTAACAACGGTTGGAGCAGGTCAGCAGCACAATGCCGAGAGGGAGAGAAGATGATAGAGCTACTGTGCCTGTTCTTTGTTTTCCTCCAATCTGCCGAGAGAGAGAAGTTGTGCTCTATGTGTGCATGGTCACGGTTTGGGGTGCTAGATTAGTTTAAGGTTCGGCCTGAGAAGAACATGAAGCAGCCAAGGTGAGCGAGGCAGTCGGTGATGATGGCTCGGTTGTGGAGTTGCAGCGGTGATGGCTCGGCAGTGGAGTAGTTGGTGGTGCTGCTGGTGGTTGCTCGGCAGTGGAGTAGCTGAGGTGGTGCTGTCGGTTGTTGAGTTGCAGCGGTGGGTGGCTCGGCAGTGGAGTAGTTAGTGGTGCTGCTGGTGGTAGCTCGGCAGTGGAGTAGCTGCGGTGGTGGATGAGACGATGAAACAGCCGAGGTGAGTGAGGAGGAGGAATCAGGTTCGCGGGATTGAGCTCACTTACAGAATAGGGTTTGATTGCAATTCCTGAACTCGTCTCTTTTCCAGAAAGAGACTATGGTGGTCAAAGTGAGTGATCAAAAATGCCAAGTGTTATGGTGTTGGTGGCTGTGTTGTTCTCCTCCCAAATCCAGAGAGAGAGAGAGAGAGCTCGGTGCAACTTAGAGAGTTTTTTGGTCCGTATAACAGTGTGTGGTATGTGTTGTTGTGTAGATGTGTTCCGTGTGTGAGGGGTTGATGAATTCTGTTCCTTTTTTCTCTCCTCCCTTGCTCTCTCACCCGAGTGTGCTATATATGTCCCTCTCTCTATCCCTTACATTTGCTTTTTTTTTTTTAAAACCTCACCTGCCACGGAGAGAGAGAGTTGCTCCACTCAATTCTCCACTCAAGAGACAGATAGCTCAGCCCCTTTGCCTTGTGTCTCTTTTTTTTTATCATTATATTCTCCCACCATGCCAAAGAAAATAATCATCATGCTGCGTTATCTAAAAAAAATAATATCATCCCCACCGAATTAAACCCACTGAGAGATATATCTTGTTAAAAACCACTCCACTACAAACTCCCATCATTCTGCTGATCATCTTTTATTATTATTTTATTTTATTTTATTTTTATTTTCTATATTTTTTTTATTATTTTCTTTTCCTTTTTTTTTATTATCAAATATTTATCACTTTATATAAAACACACCTAAAATAAATATACACACATATAAATTTATATATAAATATATATATATATATAATTATAAAATACTACAAATTAATAAAATATTAGTGATGGCTAAAATGGGTAAAGTTTGGAATTAAAGATTCAATTTGATTTTCCTATTGAGAAATTCATAAAATAGCACATTTCAATTTTCATCAGCGGGTGGTCAAAAGAAGGTGTCCAAGTCTTAAGGGCAGTCAAAATGGGGTGTCTACAGTTGCCACTCTTTGACAGAGCTTGAAGTCATGAAATGACGTGAGTGAAAGTCAAAACCCGAAGACGACCCATTTTGACAAGGCCGTAAGACTTGAGCAAACAAACAAAATGTAGATGCAGTTGGTTGAACCCGAGGGTTGCCTACGTATCCCTTTACAAGGAATCAAACCAGCGTAGTTCAGGGGCAAGATACTAATGATATGCAGAAAGCTTTTGGGAACTGGACTTATATGCTACGCGAAGCCGAGTATGTTTGAAAAACAAACACTTATGATCATGCAAAACAACCTAACGCGTCTTATGCGAAAGGAGGAAGGATAGTGTGAACACCAGGCGCACCTGCTGTTGTTAACCGATTTGGGTGGCCATGGATGCCGCTTTTCTGATCATATTTACAACTTTTCCTATTCTCCAACGGGGTGACAGACTAGGTTGGTTCAGTATCCAGAATTGAGGCGCATATAAGCTATCTCAACCTATGGGGCTGCCATACAGATTTCAAGCCGGGGATACACCCCTGGGTATTTAAACCAGACTTTAGTCTCGGAAATCCCGAACCTTTTGCATTCTAGGCATCGCCATTCGAACTCTAGTTTCCACCGTCGCAGTTGGTCTCCTAGGAACTCATTGCAATCACAGGCAGGTGGCTATACCAGTCCACCTAAAGTCGTTCGGGCACGACAAACACCAAAGGAATTGCACCTTCAGAGGATTTAAGGTCTCCTAGACCATGGGAATGTACAAGATAGTGCGAGTGTGGTGCACAAAATAGTGCGATGGATTTGAAATTGCACAAGACAGTGCGATGTGCAAGATAACGCGTCTTTTCGCGAAATGAGGATATTGCAGTCCTAACGTGTCTTTTCGCAAAAGGGGGATATTGAAGTCCTAACGCATCTTTTCGCGAAAGGGGGATATTGAAGTCCTAACGCGTCTTTTCACGAGAGGGGGATATTGAAGTCCTAACGCGTCTTTTCGCGAGAGGGGGATATTGCAGTCCTAATGCGTCTTTTCGCGAGAGGGGGATATTGCAGTCCTAACACGTCTTTTCGCGAAAGGAGGATATTGAAGTCCTAACGCGTCTTTTCGCGAAAGGGGATATTGAAGTTCTAACGCGTCTTTTCGCGAAAAGGGGATATTGTAGTCCTAACGCGTCTTTTCGCGAAAGGGGGATATTGCAGTCCTAACGCGTCTTTTCGCGAAAGGGGGATATTGTAGTCTTAACGAGTCTTTTCGCGAAAGGGGGATATTGTAGTCCTAATGCGTCTTTTCACGAAAGGGGGATATTGTAGTCCTAACGCATCTTTTCGCAAAAGGGGGATATTGAAGTCCTAACGCGTCTTTTCGCGAAAGGGGGATATTGTAGTCCTAACGCGTCTTTTCGCGAAAGGGGGATATTGAAGTCCTAACGCGCCTTTTCGCGAAAGGGGGATATTGCAGTCCTAACGCGTCCTTTCGCGAAAGGGGGATATTGAAGTCCTAACGCGTCTTTTCGCGAAAGAGGGATATTGAAGTCCTAACGCGTCTTTTCGAGAAAGGGGGATATTGCAGTCCTAACGCGTCTCACGCGAATGGAAGAAAGTATGGTAGAATGATTTTTTTGCTGACAATGGGTAATCTCTACATGTAGAAGTCACAGATGCCCTTTTCTTCCTGATCATATTCACAACTTTCCCTATTCTCCAACGGGGTGGCAGACTAGGTTGGTTCAGTATCCAGAATTGAGGCGCATATAAGCTACCTCAACCTATGGGGCTGCCATACAGATTTCAAGCCGGGGATACACCCCTGGGTATTTAAACCAAACTTTAGTCTCGAAAATTCCAAACCTTTTGCGTTCTAGGCATCGTCATTCGAACTCTAGTTTCCACCGTCGCAGTTGGTCTCCTAGGAACTCATTGCAAACACAGGCAGGATAATACACAGATATTTACATATAAATGCACACAAATATTTACAGACAGAATACAAACATATACACAGATATATATGGTATAATATAGGTGGGGAAGATGCCGTTACTGAGAAGGCATATTCTGTTTGCTGACGTCGGCACACATATGCAAAACACACAAAAAAAAAAAAAGAAAGGAAAATCTCAAAATGGATGAACATGGGATACGGGGTTTCGAACCCCTGACCTCAGGCCTGGTCTTCAAGTCCTCGACCACTGAACCACGCCACTCTGTGACAAGATATGCAAAGAAATATATATATATATATATATATATATACGAGACATATGTATACATAAAACCAAAACAAACCAAAAGACACACTCGATGTGGGGTTCAAACCCTTGACGTCGAGCTCAGCCTTTCAGCCTTCAACCACTGAGCCACACCACTTATATGTCCAAATGTTCCAACAAATATCTATATTGGTATATAAGACATATATATACATAAAACCAAAATGAAATAAAAGAAACACTCGATGTGGGGTTCGAACCCCTGACCTCAGGCTTAGGCTCTCCGAATCCTCAACCCACTAGGCCAAACCACTAAACCCAAGCCACACCTGTGACTCAAATGTTCAAACAAATATATATATTTCATAGCTATACAATATATATACATATATGCGTACACATACATTCCCGCGTCTCTCCCTTTTCTTTTTTTTCGACATCCACACCTGACACGCGGCCTGCTTTTGCGTCACTGGCCGACAAAAGCAGGCCTCAAACGACGCTCGCCTCGGTTCTCTCCCTCTCTTTGTCTTTCTCTCTCGTCTTTTTCTTCTCTTCAGTATCTTCCATCTTCTTCTTAACCACTCTCTTCTTCTTCTTCTTCTTCTCCATCACTCTTCCATCTTCCTCCTCCTTCTTCTGTTCCTCTTCTATTTTCTGCCATTTTTCTGTGACTGCCTTCTTTCTCTTTCTTCCTATACATGGCTTCGTCTCGCCCTCTCTCTCTCTTTCCGAATCTTAATGATCCATCGAGCTCCTCTGGACCAAGTGCCCCTGCTCTTACTCATCCCAGTCTTCCTACACTAACAGTTGAGCAAGTGATGGCTGCTCAAACTGATATTGAGGCTAACCACCTCACGTTGAAGTCGTGTATAGAAACAATGGCCGCGGTCACTAACTTGTCTCACCGTCTGCAAAACAAGACATGTGAGGTACATCGGGTTAACGCCCAACTCAATCTGCTTCAGCATATGTATAAGGATGCACGAGCGGAGATTTGTGCGCTGAAGGCAGAGAACAAAGAACTGAAACGGAAGGCTACCTCCATGGAGAATAAAGAGGTAAAACGACAGGCCACTTGTATAGACCGGTTTGGAGCGCCGTCGTATTTTTCCTTTGATGGTCGGCGAAAAGTTAACTCTTTTGCTGAAAACACTGAGGCAGGGCCTTCTCTTGGGGAACACACTGAGGCAAGGCCTTCGAAAGTCTCCCAGAACGAAATTGAGATGAAGAAAACGGCGAGAGGTTCAAGCAAATGAGGTCGGCGTATGGCCGTTTTGCCGGAGGAGAACGAAGAACAAGATCCTTCTCTCTCTTTTTTTTTTTTTTTTTAAATTTTTTTGGAGTCCTTGTATTTTCTGGGTTTGTTTGTTTGTTTTTGTTTTTTTTTTTTTTTTTTTTTGAGTTTCTGTAATCGGGGATGTCCTCCCCTGACTGTGATAAAAAAGTTTCAGTTTTGTATATAAATGGCGTGCCCGGCACATCACTCTGAGTTTGAAAATACTTTTGTTTGATCGCATTTGAGAATGATTGAAATTTGAACTCTGAATTGGACACTGATCCGTACTGACCTGAATAAAAACAAAACTCAACGTAAGCAAAAAAAAATGAAGTAAAACAATCCAAACACACTTATATATGCTGACTAGTATGAATACACTAACTGGTATAAGTACACTGACTGGCATGAAAGGAACACACTTATATACACTGATTGGTCTGAATACCCTGACTGGTATAAATACACTGACTAGTATGAATACACACTCATATGCACTGACAAGTTGACTCGAGTGGTGGAGGAGACAGAATCTCTAACTCGACTATGCCCCTAATTCATTATCTTGATTTTTTTTTTTTTTTTTTTTGTAAAATGTTTTGATCAACATGAGAGTTAGATTAGCCTACTTATTCCATTTTCTGTTTCAAATCATGTAAGCTAAATCATGTAAGCTAAATTGTGAGCACTGAAAATTTTCCCTTTTCAAATCCAAAGAATGGTCTAAGTTTTGCAAAAATGAAACAATTTTTGAGAAAAATTAGTCAGCTTCATTCAAATTAATCAAAACCTAATTTTGCAAATGGCCACTACTCAACTAACATGGAATCAACCATTGGGGTACATAGTCGCAAACCAGATAATCAAAGGTGATATCCGAACCAAGCCAACCGAACCAAGCCAATCCGAACCGAATGAAGCCGAGCGGAACTGGACCGAACCAAACCGCCGAACCAAACCGAACTGAACTACACCAAGTTGAATTGAACCAATTGAACTGAGCAGAATGAAGATACACCAATCAAACACGGATAGGACAACCAAGTCGACTATAGATACACCAATCAAACATGGACGAAATGAATGAATTAACAAAAATTATTGGGGCCGAACTTCAAGATGAAGCTACCTACGTATCCTCAGGATAGGAATCAGGCCATCGTAGTTCCGGCCAAGGTTCACTCGGGTATTGCTCTAACTTTTACCAAAGCCACCCTTTCGGGTTTTCAACTTTGCGAGCTTTCATTTTTTTTTTTTTTTTGTTCATTTCATTTTTTATTTTTTATTTTTTATTTCTTTTGAGTTTCTATTTATTCATTTTTATTTTTTTTGTTTTTCTGCTCTAAATTTTGCCTGGGTCGCCCTTTTGGGTTTTCAACTCAGCGAGCCTCTCAAGGGTTACTTTCATTTTAACTTGTCCATGTTGATTGGGTGTGAAATCTGTAGGCCATCTATAAGAACGACTGCTACACTTGACCAGTAGATATGATGATGTAGGGACTAGGCTAATTGGGTCTGAATTTGCCCCTAGTGTAGTGAATAGGAACTCAATGTCCTTCAATAATAAAATTCATTCTCTCAACTTCTGGGTTTGCCTTTCTGGGCGGTCTTCATTGGGAAACGATTCAATTTTAACTCTTTGATCACATCCAACCTTTTGCCCCTAGTTCAAGGGCTGCTTCAAATCTAAATAACATCCGACCTTCTTACCCCTAGTTTAAGGGTTGTTTCCAATCTGAATCACAGGCCCTACATAATTCTGGCTAAGGTACATTCGGGTATTGACACTCTCCTTTTATGCTCTAACTTTTGCCAAAGCCGCCCTTTCGGGTTTTCAACCTTGCGAGCTTTTCATTTTCTTTTTATTTTTCCTTTTTGTGCTCTAACTTTTGCCTGGGTCGCCCTTTCGGCTTTTCGGCCCAACGAGCCTCTCAAGGGTGATACTTTATTGCCCCTAGTTCAAGGGTTACCTCCATTTCAACTATGCAAGCCTTACACTTTTGCCCCTAGTTCAAGGGCTGTTTCAAATCTAAATCACATTCGACCTTATTGCCCCTAGTTGAAGGGTTGCCTCCATTTTAATCACATCATGGTCCCTAGTTCAAGGGCTATTTCCAATCTGGATTACATTCGACCTTATTGCCCCTAGTTGAAGGCTGTCTCCATTTGAATCATATCATTGCCCCTAGTTCAAGGGCTGTTTCCAATTTGGCTATGCAAGCCTTAAACTTTGGTTGATCATTGAATACTTCGAATCATGGTTTGAAAGCTAAGGAGCTAAGGAAGTCGGACCTTGAGTCAAGAGGGACCCTATGCTGTACAATCAATTCCAGGCATGTTTTGTAGGACCACAAAAACAGTTTTTGAAATCTTTTCACAAAGTGACTAATCACTCGTACTCTTACGAAGACAAGATAAAACCAATTTGGACCAAGCCAGGATTCTTCTTAGTGCCCACATTAACAAGAATGATTTTATTCATCGAAGGCTTAGCACCCCTCTCTTTCTCTCAGTTGATCAAAATTTGCAAATCCCGAGGAAATTCTTCCCCTTTGTGTTTATCAAAGTTTTGGAAAAAGTTTTGAAAAACTTTCGTCAATGCTATGATTTAAAGGCACAGAGAAGTAGGCAGGCTCTATGGCATTTTTTTTGTTTTGGTTTTTGTTTTTTTTTGTTTTTGTTTTTTTTTTTTTTTTTTGTTTTTGTTTTTGTTTTTGTTTTTTTTTTTTTTTTTTTTTTTTTTTTGGTTTATTGGAAAGAGACTATGACTCAGCAATGACAACAGACTCAAAAGAAAAAGACAAAGAAGATCTAGACAGGACATAAATGTCTAGATTCAGAACTCAGAATAAAACCATTCTCAAATTACCAGTCAACATGTGGTCCATCCACAACATTCAAAATAAAGCTCATGTAATCAACAAGTGGTCACTCCCCAATTACAGAAATGGTTGGATATCCCACAAGTTCTATTATTTACACTGGTGGACTTGTGGGATATCGGATTGATATTATATATATATATACTCAAAAAACAAAACACATTATAAAAGAAAACAAACCCTTTCCCTCTCTTTTTTTTTTTTTTTTTTTTTGTTGTAAAAACAACAATTACTAAAACAACACAATCAATGATGATTTTATATATATATATATATACTCAAAAAAACAAAAACACATTTTATATGAACAAAAGAAGACAAACCCCTTTCCCTCTTTTTTTTTTTTTTTTTTTTTTTTGTAAAAACAACAATTACTAAAACAACACGATCAATGATGAATTTTTTTTATTTTTTATTTTATTATATATATATATATATATATTTGCTTTGTAGTTTTAAACACTAGCTTCAGATAGACTCTTATTTTGTGGATGATCTCGTCTTGCGAATTTCTTGTATTGTGTTTGCATATGGTGAATGGATGACAATTTGCATGATAATCTTCCCGATACTTGTGCTTGATTCATGAATCGGATAACAACTTTCAACTCGACGAAATGTACAATACAACTCGATAATAAGAAAACATAATGAAAACAACTTATAATCATTACAACAGACTTGGTATAAGCAAAACAAGACTCAAAAGTACATCCACAACACAAGAGGACAAAGGCTGGGCCTTAGTAGGAACGACCGGACCCCACTGAGGTATGATGAAAGGTTTGGTAGGTGCCCAGCTGTCACCCACTACTCAATCCAAAATTCTATAAATGGTGCTCCCCTATTGTCATTTCTGGAAGGAGAACAAGGTTTTTACATTTTGCTCTCAAAATGGAGATGTTGCCCATCCATAGGCTCCAAGACTGGATAATCAGTTTGGATGGCTCGGAAAAGGTGAACTTTTGCGGTTTTGGCTTAAATGCTCTTTTTCCATTAAGCCGCACTTCACTTTGTTTTCATTTCTCCACGCTGCTGCTCGGTGCTGGAATCCAACCACGCATGTATTCTGCTTTGGTTTACAAGAAATGTGTCCGACACTTGAATAATTTCAAGCATTGATGGAATCTCATCGTGATAAGGAAATTATGCTTCAACCCCGTTTTGGCCATGCTCAAGCTTTAGGACGGATGTGTGGGCTTACTTTGCACGAGGCTCGATCCTTGGCTCACAATGGGGAATTAGGCATTTCGGATTTGATTAGTCAGTTTTCCTCTACCAGAGATAAAGAAAACCTCCTTTGGCGGGGTTATCGTCAGCATGCCCTCTGCTTATGCTTACTTGCACACTTCCTTCTTGCCCCTAGTCACGGTGGAGCTAGTATTAAACTGATCGAAGTAGCCCAATGTCTTAAGGAGGGTAAGAGTTGTATGGGCTTAGTGTTGGCCGAGACCTTGACAGGTTTAGATGCTTTTCATCAACGAGAGACTACTCGTTTTGCGGGGAGTCCATTACTTCTCCAGGTTTTATTCCCGACCCTTCTTATTTATATTCCTCACATCACTTGGCACATGATCTCTGTTTTTCTCTCGAAATCCTTTTCTTACTTTTCCCACAACATACATCTCTCTGTTTTTTTTGTTCTCTCTTATTTTCCTTTTCTCCCCAGGTATGGCTAATGGATAAGCTGAAAGTAATAGACCCCTGCCCTGAGTACTCGGCCAGAGCTTATTCTCTTCGCTCACAGCTAGTGGAATTCTCCTCAGAGGGAATGTGGCATGACTGGATGCACAGCAGGTCTGCAGTTGACATTGCTTGGCGCGCCCCCTGGCTTAACTTGGCTAAGATGAGTTACAGCATGTTCCGGCAACCAGGTATACAGTTGATTGGCCTTACACACTGTGTGTTCTATTTTCCACTTAGGTTCAAACGCCAGTTTGGGCACGATCAAACTTGTCCGGAAAAAGGGATAAAGTACCCAACTTCATTTCCTATTCGTAGTTCATACTTGCCTCGATACCTCATAGCTTGGTGCACAAGAGAATTTCTGACTCCGGCCCTGAATTTCAGTTGCATCCTTCCTAATGAGTACTTGGCTTGGCTCGAGGACGAGGAACAAATTAGGCCGACTTTGGTTGTAAAGACTTCCATGGGTACAAGAAAGAGGCAGAGAATTGACGCTTGACTCATTTGTGCCCCTAGTTTATTGCTTTGTCTTTTTTTTTCAAGTTTTTATGTAAAAGCAACTTTGTTTAGGAGAAAGTACTTGTGGTGAAATCAATAAAATTAAGGTGAATATTGAAAAGTCTTCTTTTATGTTGTAGAAAAGTAAAATTTGAGAAACTTTATTATTTTTTTTTAAAACCCATTTTCAGCGATAGTCACCACAGGATGCACACGGAATCAATCCTAAGTTGTACAACCCGAAATCATACCTGCCCCCAAATTTGATCATTACTGCTTCATCTTGTAACTGACTTTTCTGCTCAAAGGGAAGCACCAAGCCGACAAACGGTAGGAAAGGATGGGTTTAAACCAAATAAACAGGACAGTTGAATTGAAAATAGTTATGGCCGAACTTCGGGATGAAGTTGCCTACGTATCCCAAAGATGAGAATCAGGCCTTACGTAGTTCGGTGAGGGTTCACTCGAGTATTTATTCTCTCCTTTTGCGCTATAATTTTTTGCCAAGGTTGCCCTTTTGGGTTTTCGGCCTTGAAAGCTCAATCTGTCTTTATTTCTAATTTTTCATACTCTAACTTTTGTCTAGGTCGCCTTTTCGGGTTTTCAGCCTAGCGAGCCTCTCAGAGATAATATTTCTTCAACTTGTCCATGTTGATCGGTTGTGAAAACTCCAAGCCATCCAAATCCATAAGAATAATTGCCCCTCCGGACCAGATTGACTTGATGATATAAGGGCCGGTCCAATTGGGTTTGAACTTGCCCCTAGGGTCATGGATGGGGGCTCGGTTGTCTTTGAGTACCATGTCTCCTTCCTTGAGATTCCTGGACTTGACTTTCTTGTTAAAAGCCCTAGCAATTCTACGTTGGTAGCCTTGGATGTGATATAACGCTTTCAACCTCCTTTCGTCGAACAACATTAATTCTTCAAATCTGCTCTGTTGCCAATCTGCCTCTGCTATCTGGCATTCGGCCATGATTCTCAGTGATGGTACTTCAATCTCGATTGGCAGAACAACTTCCATCCCATAAACTAGAGAATAGGGGGTTGCCCTTGTAGATGTTCGGATTGACGTTCTGTAGCCCCAGAGTGCAAATGGTAATTTCTCCGGCCAGTCTCTGTAGGTTTCTACTATCTTCTGCAGGATTCTCTTGATATTTTTGTTTGCAGCCCCAACGGCTCCATTGGTCTGCGGTCTATATGTTGATGACTTACGAAAAGCCATGTTATATTTCTCAAGCAGGTCTATCACCTCTTTCTTGAAATGCGAGCCGTTATCTGAGATGATCTCGTTGGGCACCCCATACCTACAGATGATGTTGTTTTTGATGAACTTGGCCACATGCGATGCTTTTAGCACGGAATAGGACTGGGCCTCCACCCACTTTGTGAAGTAGTCG
Organism: Camellia japonica; assembly: GCA_030407325.1. Lineage (NCBI taxonomy): Eukaryota > Viridiplantae > Streptophyta > Magnoliopsida > Ericales > Theaceae > Camellia > Camellia japonica. The sequence continues at coordinate 5,144,918 of JAPPVO010000019.1, forward strand.
ATTGCTACTAAAATAAACTTGTGCCCATTCGACCCCTTTGGTGTGACTGCGCCGATAACATCGATTCCCCAAACTGAGAAAGGCCATGGCGAAGTCATATTGTAGAGCTTTGACGGCGGAATGTTTATGCGATTAGCATGGATCTGACATTTGTGGCATCGCCGTACAAAGCCAATACAGTCCTCTTCCATGGTTGACCAGTAGTAGCCTTGTCTGAGGATTTTCCGCGCTAGCATTACACCGTTCATGTGAGCTCTGCACTCTCCCCCGTGAATAGCTTCCATAAGACACCTTGATTCTCCTTCCCCAACACACAGCTTATGCATTCCCGGATGGCCTCTTTTGTACAACTTGTTTCCTCAGATGATAAATTGGATGGCTAGTCGTCGTATTCCCCTTTTGTCCTTGGCATTTGCCCCTGGCGGATACACCTCTTTTCCAGGAAATTCCAAATGTCGTAATACCACAGATTCGTATCTTGAACCTCATTTATCGCGGCAATGGTCTCATAAGCCGGCGCATACTTTTGTTCAATAATAATCGGACGCATCTTTACTCCAAGCGGGATGTCCATCATAGAAGATAGAGTTGCTAAAGCGTCAGCAAACGGATTGTTCTCTCTTAGTAAATGGGTGAACGTCAATTTTTCAAACCTCGGAATCAGCACATCCAGGGTTTGATGATAAACCTTCATTTTCTTTTCTTTGACATGCCAATCTCTGTTGGCTTGAGAGACAACCAAATTCGAATCCCCAATGACGTCCAACCTAATTGCCCCTAGTTCTAGGGCAGCTTCCAAGCTAGCAATACACGCCTCATATTCTACTTCATTGTTGGACACTTTAAACCGAAGTTTGAAAGCTAAGGGTATATATGAATCATCAGGTGCTATGAGCAATACACCTATCCCATAACCATATTGATTTGATGCTCCGTCAAAGTTCATCGTCCATGTTTCCTCTTCTATCTGTAGGATGTTTTCATCTGGGAAAAGATATTCCACTGTTTCATTATCTCCTTCTATCGAATGTTCAGCCAGGAATTCCGCTACGGCCCTTCCTTTGACTGATGTACGCGTGACATACTTGAGGTCAAATTCGGGGAGAAGAAGCAACCAACAAGCTAGTTTACCCGTAAGTGCTGGTTTCTCAAAGAGATATTTGATGGGATCTAATCTCGAAACCAAAATTACGGGATGCGCTAACAGGTAGTGTCTCAACTTCCTCGTTGCCCAAACTAAAGCTAAGGAAGCTTTCTCAAGGGGAGTATAGCGAGTTTCATACTCCAGCATCTTCTTGCTTAGATAGTAGATGGCTTTCTCCACCTTAGCTTCCGATTCTTGCGCTAGCATGCACCCCATGGTCGAATCTGTCACTGACAAATACAAGATCAACGGTTTCCCTGGTTCTGGTGGTGACAATATAGGTAGATTCTGAAGGTACTGCTTCACCTGTTCAAATGCGAACTGACATCGCTCATCTCATTGAAACTTCTTTCCTTTCTTCAAGAGACCAAACAGCGGTTCACAAATCAAGGTTAATTTTGAGGTGAACTGTCTTATGAATTGCACCTTGCCCAGAAAGCCGCTCACCTCCTTTTCAGTCCTCGGTGGTGGCATTTCTACGATGGCCTTGATTTTGGAGGGATCTACTTCAATTCCCCTTTGTGTAATCAGAAATCCTAACAATTTTCCTGCAGTCACGCCGAAGGTGCATTTCTGCAGGTTCAACCTCAACTTGCCAATGCGGTGTAGTGGCCTTGTCGCTCTTTAGACTTGACAATCATATCGTCAACATACACCTCAACTTCCTTGTGGATCATGTCATGCAAGATAGTGGTCGTAGCTCTCTGATATGTAGCCCCGACATTTTTCAATCCAAAAGGCATAACTCTGTAACAGTAGCTACCCCACGACGTGGTGAAAGCAGTTTTCTCTCTATCCTCTGGTGCCATCAAAATCTGATTGTACCCAGAAAACCCATCCATGAATGAAAGCAAAGCACGGCCAGCTGTAAGGTCCACTAGTTCATCGATATGGGGTAATGGAAAGTCATCTTTTGGGCTGGCTCTATTTAGATCCCGGAAGTCGACGCAGACTCTGATTCTGCCGTCCTTCTTTGGAACCGGAACGATATTAGCCAACCAAGTCGGATACTCAGATACCATTAAGAAACCTACATCAATCTGTTTGGTGACCTCCTATTTAATCTTCAATGCCCAATCTGGGCGAACTCTACGCAATTTCTGTTTGACGGGTCGGGCTTCAGGGTTAAGGGAGATCCGGTGTTGTACAATCTGAGAATCGATTCCAGGCATGTCTTCGTAAGACCACGCAAAAACATCTTTGAATTCTTTTAATAAAACGATTAAACACTCACGTTCCTCTAAAGACAGCGTGGATCCGATTTGGACCAAACGAGGATCCTCCTCAGTACCCACGTTAATTGCAATGATTTCATCTGTGCAGGGTTTAACATGCCTTTCCTCCTCTTGGTCAACCAAATTTTTCAAAGCCCGAGGAATTTCTTCCTCTTCGTTTAAGTCAAAATTTTGAAAATCAAAATTAGTACAACAAACTAAAGTCACATAAAAGTAAGCAAAGTCTACAACATTCCCATTAGTACAGTCTGGGTCCTCGGTTACAGTTGACTCAAAAGAAAAATGAAAAGACGACTTTGACAGGACTTTGATACCCGGGTTACCACCCCCAAAAGTACCAGACTTAGAGGAGCTCAAATCTGACTCAGACTCAGCGAAATCAGATTCGGACTCGTCATCCGATTCAGAACTGCTGATGATGATCCCTTTTTCAAATTTCCAGACTAGGTGTGGAGCCTCAGATGCATCCACAATAAGATTAGAGAAATCCGTAGTTGGTTCATCCCCGATCATTGAGATAGTAAAACTATCCCCCAAGTTGTCAGACTCAGTTCCAATAGGAGAACCCGTTAGTAGGTCAGCCAGTGCTTTTCCCAACAGTTCTTCTTCAACATCCATATTTGCGGTCATGCCTTGATCTGTATTAATGTTCAGGTGCTTCTGCTCATCTTCCTCTTCTGGTAGCTAGTGTCCAAAGAAGATCTCGAACCCGGGACACATTGTCTTTGTCTCCTGGTCAAACCAAGGCTCTAGAAATCCACAAAAAGGAAAATCTTCCCCTTAGCGGACAAAGCGTCCGTTCAAGGTTCCCCGTATTGGCTTGTGGACTAATTCGTACTGTTTCCCAGCCTTCTTTGCGTGAATTCTTCCTTTCAGCTCAACTCCCTTCCTTTGTCAATCTTCTGCAGTAGGTTTGTATCCCAGCCCAAAAGTATGGCGATTATGAATCATCTCTTGGCGGTAGGACCTCCTTGTCTGCCGCTCCTGCCTAGTCCTAATCCAGGCATGTGTCCCTACTTGTTCATCATATAAATGGACTGAGCACTCACATAAGTTTCGTCACCTTCTGCCATGATGGTTTGAACCACCCGGGCCTCTGTTAGCGAGAAGCCAGAAAGGAATACATCCTCTTCCCCATGCATGATTTCCAACACTGGTGTGGTAGTACCCTAGGGAGGATGGATTGCAGAATTACCGTACACAGTAGCAATTCCACCTTTAAAGGGGTATTTCACCAACTGATGAACTGTTGATGACACAGCCTTCATCTGATTTAACCAAGGCCTTCCTAACAGTAGATTGAAAGTTGCCGGTACATCCATCACATGGAATTCGACCTCATGTTCGGAGGGACCGATCAGGATATGGCTTTTGAATGTTCCTATAACATCCCGACTTGTGTTGTCATAAGCTCGAACGGATTGGGTTGTGGGCATGAAGTCAATAGGCCTCAAACCTATGGCATAAGCAGTTCGTACCGGGCACATATTAATTGCGGATCCGGTATCCACTAACACCACTGGAATCCACTTTTTTCGGCTTTCCAGAGTTACATACAAGGGTCAGTTGTGGTTGGCACCCTCAGGTGGCAGCTCTTTATCTGTGAAAGATATCACTGGCGTAACATCTCCGGATGTGACTAACGACACTAGTTGATCAATGGTAGTATCAATAGGCAGTTTGATCCGATTCATTGCCTCTAACAATGCTTGCCGATGTTCTCAGGAAGCCATTATCAGTCCCCAGATTGATACATCTGCCTGAATCTTCTTGAGTTGCTTCAAGACCAGATTCTCTTCACAATCCTTCTCTTTTGTGTTCACAACCTCTTTGTTGGAGGATTCTGGTTGATCTAAAGCCGCAGGTTTGAAGTACCGACCACTCCGGGTCATGTGATCGACCTCGTCCACATACCACGTATCGTCGGGGGTATCAGATTTCCACCCTTCGTCCGTGTATGCGTAACTTAAATCATGATCTTGCCACCACTCCCCTGCAGTTACGGCCAGGTGTTTATCAGGCTTTACCTGGAGCATGTTCACATCATGCCTTTCATCAAAGAATATTTCCTTTTCCACTATGGTTTTGGTTTCTGCATTCCAGAGTGGCATTGTTTTGTTGTCATTTCCTCTCTTTGAGGCCATTTTCCTTTGGATTGCTTCCATTCTTTCCTGCTGGCATTGTTCCAACACTTGTTCTGTGCTAATCAAGGATGTAGCCTCGGCCTTTTCCTTCTTGACTCCTCTTGTCTATTCTACCTCATCCAGCTCTTCAGTACTGAGCCAACCGTTGTTTGTTTCTGGCTGACTTGAATCCCACCAGCCCATCTGGACACTGCTTGTATCCTCTTTGTCAAAGAAGTAGAGATTGGCTAGGTCTTCTTTGATCTGGGCTAGGTCATCCTCCTGCTCGGCCAAGTCATTTAGGCTTTGTTCAGGGCAATCGTCCTGATGTTGCCCTAATTTGCCTTCCCCGATAACATTAACACTAAGAATATCTGGCAATATGACCACTGGTTTTGGCTGATCAATAGCCACAATATAAAAACTGGGATCATACTCCTCTGCAAGTGAGGTCCCTTGTTCTATGACACAGGCATCAGACAGCCCGGTCTTTGGTGTATTCTCCCCTATCTCTGTTCTTGCTGCCACATGTTTGGGTTGGATTTGTGGGGTTAAGTCTATCATGCACATGTCCGTGTTTTCTGGAATAACCACCTCTAGTTTTGGTAGGTGGGACGAGGTAATATATGTGCTGGGATTGAAGGTATTAGACAACCCCTTTTCATTATTATTCATTCGGATTTGTAACATTTATTTATTCGGACACTTGGACATTCGGATCCTCCTGCGTGAGGACGCAAACTTGTAATAATGTGTATGTCTTCCAACCCCACGTCTTTCTCCCTTTTATTTAGCAACTTATGATGGTTAGTTTACGGACATCATGTTTAATTTAGCATACTCATGTTTGCATCCACTTGTATTGCATGCATAAAAGTTCGGCTCATCATATTATTGCAAATGTCAAATTCAAACTCTTTACTTGAATACGTGCGCTATTACATGCCTTGAATTGACTCACATGCCATGTTAGTAGCCGAGCTTAGTAATTGCATATTATATATGTTGCATTAGTCATAATACATAGTTAGGATCATGCATTTTTCCCTAACTAGTTCTCTTTTTTTGGCTCAGAGTACGAGGTGAGTTTTTATGATTTAGCATATTGCATAAGTGTGATTGTTGTCGTATCAAGCATACTACCATGAGGCTAATTGCTTAAGTGATAAACTGTTTGAATGCCTGTGGATGAAGGCTATTCACTGACAGTGGGATACTTTGATTAATGTATATATATGAGATCACTTTTTCAAGTGATACATATTCAAAACACTTTTTCAAAACAAACATAAAATCAAACGTTCCAACTGTTCGTGAAATTAGTCTATACTTGTATGTTAGAGATAAAATAAGAACATATACTATACATAAGAATCACATCATAATTAGTAGAGGCCGATCTTTGATCGGGTGAGTGGGGTGCTCATTATTGACCTTCCCCTCTCATACCTAAGTTCCCGAACCAAGACACTTTGGTAACGACGGACTAATGGCCTTTGGCACGAGTCACGAGTTTCCTAAATTTTCCAAAATAAATATTTAGGTGGCGACTCTGAAAGCTGGCAAAGCAGTCCATTTTTGGCATTTGATTCAAACATCGATTTTCCAAAAAAAATTGCCGAATTTGGACTCTTTTTTCTGTTTTCACTGTTTCACATTGCACTTGTGAAATCAGATTCAGAACCAACACAAGTGGAGTCCGACCTGTACGGGCTATTTCATTCTTCCGAAAGGGGGCGCGAAAAGCCGAGCTACAATTTCTAGCGACTCTGCTGGGGATTTAGAGAACTTGACTTGAACTTTATGATGTGAATTTTTATCTATATTTATTTGTTCTTTGCATTGCATTTGTATTGGTGCGCTTAAGTCCCTGTGTTTGCCATCTGCTATTCCTGGACGGTTTGCTGGAGGCTTGCCTACAAAGCTTGCCAAAAGGCTGACCGGTCATGGGCTCTGCCATGTTGGGAACACAACCCTTGGATCTGGATTACCGTCGTACCGTTTGATCCTCCTTTCACTTCTCGGTGTTAGGTGTGAGAGGTATATTAGGTAGTCTTGCTGAGGTACCCTCTGTGACTATTTGACCTAATGCCTATAGTATGCTCTAATGACTATTCCAAATTAGGACAGGATGCCACCCTTACAGGATGTTATGAAACCATTTGCTTGAAATAGTGAAACCTAGATCATGTCAAAATCTAGGACAGGATAACCCTACCCCCTTTATAGGGGTGTTTTGGTTCTTTTGCATGGTATGTGTTTTTACAGTGAAACTGTACAGGGTGGTTCATATCAGTGTTACAAATGAGCCGTCAATATAAGTTCAGTAGGGCTCACAGTTCAGCGGCGTGTTGTGTTAAAAAAAAAAAATTTGGGGCCGAAGTGCTGTCCGATTTTGATTTGTTTTTTCTTTTCTTACTTTTGCTAGGTAGTTTACCATCATAGCTTCAGAAAGACCCAATATTCCCCAAGTTGTGTGGACTCGTTCTGGTAGGCTTTGCAAAATTCAGGACCTTGTTAGTGGTCAACCAGTGTTAGTCTCTCTCCCACCGGCCACTTGACGAAGAAAGAACAAACAGGCATCAGCACCAGTACAGAGCGCTCCACAAACAACTAGTCCTACCCGCAATTTACCAATATCTCACCCGCCTATAAAAATGGCACAAAACACAGAAGAACTTGCTGCCATGATGGCAATTTTGAGAACCATGGAGCAAAGGTTGGCTACACAAGATGAAATCATCACCGATCTGCGACGCCCATCTGGGACATTAGCATCTACAGTACCTCCAATCCTGGTTACTCAGCCCAATCCCGATCCTCTTCCACCAGTGGAAAATCCCCAAGTCTCGGGTCCCCAGGAGACATTTCCACAGGCTCCAACTTATAGACCGTCGGCACAGCCCCATGGGGAACTTCTTTCCTTTGACAGTAACGATGATCCAACTATGATGAAAATTGCCAAGCTGGAGAAAGCGCTAAAAAAATCCCAAGGCTTCAATTCCATTCCGGATGTTGAAGACCGGTACACTGAGGCTTCGGTCAGATTACCGGAAAAATTTAAGATGCCCCACATTGACAGATTTGATGGCAGTGGGGATCCAATTGTACATGTCCGCCTGTTTTCGGATGTTCTAAGGCTTATGGGTCTTTCTCGTGTTCAGAAATTGTCATTGTTCGGGAGAACTTTGTCTGATGTAGCAGCCATTTGGTATGCTAAACTGGAAGACTCTACTAAGCGGAATTGGGAAGAACTATCTGAAGGGTTCATAAACCAATACTCTTATAACACTCAGATAGAGGTAACCATCAGTGAGTTGGAGGCCACTACCCAAAACCCCAAAGAATCTTTCATCGATTTTGTTGCCAGGTGGAGAGCCAAGGTAGCCCAGATGACAAATAGGCCCTCTGAAATGGAACAAGTCAGGCTAGTGGTCCACAATCTCGAACCTGATATGCTACAAAGAATGATTGTGACTCCGTTATCAACATTTGCTTCACTACACCAGTTAGGGGTCCAAATTGAAAGTGCATTCAAAAAGGGGCTTATCCATAGAACTAGTGAACCCGCAAGGAGGCCATTCACTCGGAATACAAATATTGGTACCAGCGCTATGCCACGGTCTGCAGATGTGAGTACCTTGGCTACATCGTCGGCCAAGATGGCTGATCCCTTTGCTGCTACTACAAACTTTGCTGCTGCTACAAACTCCCAAGCTGCACAAAATGGTCAACCTTGGTTCCAACGAACTTTTACCCCTCTCCATATGAATCTGTCCTGTGCCTTCAAGATGTTGCTGGAAAGGAGACATCTCAAGCCTCTCGATCCACGACCTCTCCCAAACCCACTACCAGCTAGACATGACCCAACTCAATATTGTTCCTTCCACCAACAACATGGCCATCCTATGGACTCATGCATGCGTCTGCGTCATGAGATTCAGAATCTCATTGACAACAAAGTCATTGCCCCTCCTAAACCAAATGTGACAACCAACCCACTTCCTACACATAACCAAGTTCCTCCCCCCAGAAATATTAACCATATCCAAACACTATACAACAAATAATATGTAATGATTGCGCGATGCTCCTCAGGAATTACTCTGTTTGCTTTGTTGAGATTTGTTTTGTTTCACCTTATCATTGCTTTCGACTAAAAGTGTATTGTTTGCAATTTATTGGAGCCTTGCCAACCCAAAATAAGACGTAGTCGAGCCCCAAATAAATCCAAGCATACCTTGTTTTCTTTGCAAAAATCTGTTTTTTTGTGCCTAAGGTGAAACAGTGCAAACATGCAGACAAAGTATTCCTAGCCATGTTTGTCTCTTCTACTTTTCTCTATCATGGAAAATACTCAAGAGAGAAGCGAACTCAGTTCCCAAACCACCTATGATTGCAAGTTGATTTGCAAGATGGTTTTGGATACGATAGGACAAAGATCCATAAATGCAATGCATAACAACCACCCCTCCCCCTATCATGAAGCAAATTCAAGAAGGGAAGTAGAGACGCTTCAAGATTCATCAAAACATTATAGACTAACGTAAGACAAGCCTTGACACAATAAACTCGATATAACGTCTGACCGAATTCAATCAATCATGTTGGTTCCTTATGTTGGTTGATTCATTTTAAGCTCAATTTTATTAGCCTTTTTTTATATTACCTTCCCTTTTCTTTAATCCATTAAGTCCACAGTGATATTTACATCCACTAAGTCTGAAATGCAATAAAGGAAAATAAGTGTCGACTTAACCCGAATAAACCTTATTTTCTTCGGAGGAAATCATAAAGGAAGAGTCAAACTTATGTACAAGTTAGGGATTTCAAGTCAAACTCAAGATGCGCAACAAGAACTAGTCAAACTCAGAAGAGTGATAATGACTTAGAAAAACCCAAAGTGAGCGATAAGGACTTGAAATCCAAACTTGATAATGAGTGATAATGACATTTTCCTTGGTGATTTCCAATGGTCAATTAATCCCTTAGCAGTAAACAAACAGGTGATAAATTCTTCGGGGGAAATTACAACGGAAGAGTCAAACTTATTTACAAGTTAGGGATTTCAAGTCAAACTCAAGATGTGCAACAAGAACTAGTCAAACTCAGAAGAGTGATAATGACTTAGATAAACCCATAGTGAGCGAAATGACTTGAAATCCAAACTTGATAATAAGCGATGATGACACTTTCCTTGGTGATTTCCAAGGGTCAATTACTCCCTTAACAGTAAACACATGGGTGATAAATTCTTCGGGGGAAATTACAAAGGGAGAGTCAAACTTATTTATAAGTTAGGGATTTCAAGTCAAACTCAAGATGTGCAACAAGGACTAGTCAAACTCCAAAGAGTAATAATGACTTAGATAAACCCATAGTGAGCGAAATGACTTGAAATCCAAACTTGATAATAAGCGATGATGACACTTTCCTTGGTGATTTCCAAGGGTCAATTACTCCCTTAACAGTAAACACGTGGGTGATAAATTCTTTGGGGAAAATTACAAAGGGAGAGTCAAACTTATTTATAAGTTAAGGATTTCAAGTCAAACTCAAGATGTGCAACAAGGGCTAGTCAAACTCCAAAGAGTGATAATGACTTAGATAAACCCATAGTGAGTGAAATGACTTGAAATCCAAACTTGATAATAAGCGACGATGACACTTTCCTTGGTGATTTCCAAGGGTCAATTAATCCCTTAAAAGTAAACACACTGGTGATAAAAAGAACTGAAAAATACATGATTGTACTTTAGTATAAGAAATTTTTTATGCCGTTAATGCTGATCCGGAGAGCTTAAACCATTAAGTATGAGAAAAATCTTCTTTCTTATACTTGAACCACAATCTTAATTTTTCACAACTTTTTAATCAAAATCATCAAAGAATGGAGGGAGATTGCAGAGGTGGTTATGCAAGGTTGATTAATTGATTAATTGGTTAATATAACACAAACAAAATATGTAAAACAAACTTATTGAAATAAATTAAACAGCCCCCAAATAACATACAAATGTACTGAAATAGAGAGATTAAAGCTAATGTAATTATGAGGAAGGGTAGCGAACCCTTCCCCACTTTTACAACTTCAAATCACATAGTTTATATGTTGAAAAACAATTTCAAAACAGTCCCAAAACAATATGAAAACAAGAGAAAAAAGATGCACAAAGATTGAAATAAAAGGAAGGAAACTTTACCTCAATATGAAGGTGCAAGCTTGGCACGAAGTAGATCAAAGCTCTCTTTCAAATTTTGAGTGGAAGCACAGAAAGAAGAGCATTCATATGTCAGTGAGAGAGATCAATGGCAAGCTGAATTGGCTTTGGTACAAGCTGTCGGCGAGTGGGTCAACGAAGATGGCAAACCAGCTAGCGGAATGGCGGCGTAACAACGGTTGGAGCAGGTCAGCAGCACAATGCCGAGAGGGAGAGAAGATAATAGAGCTACTGTGCCTGTTCTTTGTTTTCCTCCAATCTGCCGAGAGAGAGAAGTTGTGCTCTATGTGTGCATGGTCACGGTTTGGGGTGCTAGATTAGTTTAAGGTTCGGCCTGAGAAGAACATGAAGCAGCCAAGGTGAGCGAGGCAGTTGGTGATGATGGCTCGGTTGTGAAGTTGCAGCGGTGACGGCCCGGTTGTGGAGTTGCAGCGGTGATGGCTTGGCAGTGTGTAACCACGCCCCGCGAGGGACCGCGCTACAGCTCGGACTCTTCCGTTTTGTTTGGATGGTGCGGTTCTCAATCTGAACCAAAGAGTCCACCTCTGGCAAATTGTTTTGAAGAAAAACAGATTTTTTGAAAAGTAGTGCCAAACATGGACTGCTTTGCCAGATTACAGAGTCGCCACCTAAATATTTTTTAATGGGGGAATTTAGGAAACCCTGACTCGGTGCCGAAGGCCACGTATCCGTCATCACCAAATGTCTTGGCTCGGGAGCTTGGGTACGATCGGGGAAGGTCAGCTATGAGCACCCCCTTTCGCCCGGTCCGAGAACCGGCCTCTACTAACCGTGATATCCGATTTTGAAAACATTATGCGTTCTTATTCCGGTTATTAGCCTAGAATTACTATGTGATGCGCACAACACAAAAGTATAGACTAGATTGCCTAATTTGGAAACAAGCATTGCATATCCGTTTGTTTTGAAAATGCTTTGGAATTTGCTACTCGCGAGTAGGCTAAAACACGGATTTCAATGAGTCTTCCCAACTCAAGCAATCCAACCTCCACCCACAGGCATTCAAACAGTAATATCACATAAGCATTTAGCCGCATGGCAATCATACTGTTTAGCATTCACACGCATGCGATATGCTAAAGCGAAAAAAAACTTACATCGTACTCCGTGCCAAAACAAGAAACTAGTTAGCAAAACATGCATGGCCTAGTTCAGGTTTAAGTGGCTAATGTATCACATACAGAATGCATTTAGACAGGCTCGGCTATCCTAAACATGGCATGTGAAATGCAATCATTCGATGCACGTATTCAATTTGTAATTGAAAGTACGATGCGGTTTGTATGATGTACCGAGCCCGGTGCATGTTTAGACAAATGCATGGATGCACGCATGCATTGCATAAGGTATGCTAAAATAGACGTGCCTTAATCTACCATCATAAGCAGGTAAATAAAAGGGAAGAAAGAAATGGGGGTTGGAAGACATACACCCACTCACACACACTTATTACAGATTCGCCCTCACTCAGAGGGACCAAAATAATAATACAGTCCCAAGAATAAATGAATAAATTATTACAAAATTCTAATTACTAAAATTAAATCAAGTAAATAAAAGAAAGGGGGCCTCAGCCCTGCCTCGGGATGCGCGAATGATGCATGCTCGTTGCGACTTGCCCGGAAAAGCCTACACCGTGCCACTGCCACCACTGTTTTTACTGCCCCGTCTCTCCAAAAAAATACCAAAGTCCCAGGAAACCTTCCTTGTATTCTGCTGAGTGCCACCGGCTGGAGGAAACTACCACCGGCTGCTTGTGGTGGCCACCGGCTGCAAAATAGTCTATCGGCCAAAAATACAGTGCCGGTCGGCACTCTTTCCTGCCGGTCGGCACAAAATTCCTGCAGAAGACAGTTTGACAGCAACAGCAGGCAGCAGTGCATGGTATTGGATTTTTGAGCATATTTATGCATGGCCAATGCTTCCTATCATGAATGGGACTCAAGGAAACATGGCTCTTGGTTCTAGGGCCATCAATTGTGCACCTTGGTGCATGATAGCCTAAGGGACCAAGGTTGCACTTTGATGAAAAAAAATGCATGCAACACAAACATGAGAATTAAGTCCCTATCATGTTAATATCAAGGGCCCTAATGACATGGGAATTGAGGTGTGTTTTGTCACTTAAGGTACAAACACCCCTCACCTCCCATACTTGGTTTGACACCCCAAACCAAGTGATGAAATGCATGTTATGCAAACATGGCTCTACAATGCAACCTAATACTAAGATGCAATCATGCCAAATGTAATGCAACATGCAAAGTGCAAATGCAATGCAAACAAGGGTAAATCAAGCATAGGGTCATCATGCTACAACACTTAATGAACCAAACATGTAACAAGCATAAGGCAAGCATGCAATGGTGGACTAGACCATAATGGGAGAGACCTCAAATTTCCCCAAAACAGTGGCGAAAATGGACTGAAAAGGTGGACAAATATTCATGCAAACATGCAAGCCAAAAGGCCTAAGGCTAAGGCACAAAGTGGAGCATTCTATTGCCTACGAACATGACCACTCATGGCCTATTTTGGACAAGCAAAAAAAATAGATTTTTGGTATGCAAGAACACACCCAAAACTCACACACATGGCATCCCAAAAACTCTAAACGTACAAGCATGCATAAGACCCTCTTTAAAGCATAAGAGGCCAACAATTTAAAGCATGAATAAGATGGTAAATGGGGACACATGAGCATGATACAAGAGCTAAAATATGCATGTTAAATGACTCCAAGTCACTCGAATAACATAACCAATGCATATCCATGGATCACATACTCAAGGCTAACAAGCCATAATGCAAAGTAGCCATGTCAAGCACACCAAACATGGCAAAATCAGTGGCTCACAACCCTTATACATGGTAATATGATGCTAATACCCTCATGGAACCAAGCTAAGATATGCAAGGAACATGGCCTAAATGCATGACATGCTTTTAGGCATAAAAGAGCATTTCAAAGCAAGTATGAGAGGCATGCTAGAGGCCACAAATCCGACCCAAAACAGAGGTTAAACATGCTCCAAAACACTCAAAAAAACTCTGAAATAAAGCCATACAAGGCTATGCACACATGCTATCTTTTAGGCCAAATACAAAGGCAAGCAAAGGAGGAGGGGGAGAGGGGTGTCTCTCCCCTATATGAGACTTGAAACCATCTTCCTCACCACTGAAAACCCACTAGTTTTCAGTGGTGAGAAGACCAAACACACCAAGTAAAGAAGGCCTTAGGAAAAGGCACCAAGAATGGCCAAATAAGGCCTAAAAGAGTGAGGCTTCACTCAAATACAAAAGTGACCTTAATGAAAGTTCTTGAGCAAGGAAAAACAAGCCTTTTTTATGTTAAACACAAATCCAAAAACACAAAGCAAAAGGGGTAGAAAGTTGTTGCAAAAAAGGGGAATCTAAAGTAATGTTCTTACCCTTGAAGATCCTTTGAAGAACAAAAGGTCCAGCCCTCTTTGATTGATCAAAACCAGTCCAAGATCACACAAAACAAACCTCCAAGCCTCCTAATCTCGGATTAAGGTGTAGTAGTGTGTGTAAAGGTGCAAAAATGAGGTAAAATCACACTTTTTGGGCCTAAAACACACACACAAGGATGATAGATATAGAAGTATAGATATATATGGATGTATATCAGAGAAATATATGTATAATCTCTGGTGTTGCCCTCCAAAATCTCTAACCTTGATCAAAGGGAGAGAAGCCTTGCTTATATAGGCCAAATAAAGCTCTTAACTTAGTGGCTAAGCAAAGAGAGGGGGGTTCAAGAGGTGCAAGAGGGTCTTGGCTTCCAAGGGAAGCTAAGACAGCTGGCCAAGCTTCTCCAAGAAGCTTGGCCAAGGGTTCAACCTTCTAGAAGGTTTAAGGGGTTCAAGGGTGCAAAGGGTGCAAACCCGGGCATGGGGAGTGGTGATAGTGCATTCCAGCTGTCACAGCTGACATGCACCATCCCTGGGGGTGCAAAGGGGTCACACCGGCCAGCCAAAACAGTCACCGGCACAAAACACTGCCGGTCGGCAACATATAGTGCCGACCGGCCAAGGATTTGGATAAAAGAGTGCCGATGGCTACTAGGGAGTGCCGGTGGAGGTGTGGGGCAGCCGGTGGGCTTTAAGGATGGCTAACAAGCCTTCCCCTACCCTCAAATGCAAAAACACACAAGTACTTGGTGCACAACCAAGCACAAAACAAGCCGGTTGAGAGATCCTGAGGCACGGCGCGCAGCCGGGGCCTCCGGGAACTCAAAACAAACACAAACACGGATAATCACCGGGTGTTCAAGCGGTGACGTCCAAGTCTTGAGGACGGTCAAAAATGGGGTGTCTACACAGTGGAGTAGTTGGTGGTAGCTCGGCAGTGGAGTAGCTGCGGTGGTGCTGTCGGTTGTTGAGTTGCAGCGGTGGGTGGCTCGGCAGTGGAGTAGTTGGTGGTGCTGCTGGTGGTAGCTCGGCAATGGAGTAGCTGCGATGGTGGATGAGATGATGAAACAGCCGAGGTGAGTGAGGAGGAGGAATCAGGTTCGCGGGATTGAGCTCACTTGTAGAATGGGGTTTGATTGCAATTCCTGAACTCGTCTCTTTTCCAGAAAGAGACTATGGTGGTCAAAATGAGTGATCAAAAATGCCAAGTGTTGTGGTGTTGGTGGCTGTGTTGTTCTCCTCCCAAATCCACAGAGAGAGAGAGAGAGAGAGAGAGAGAGAGAGAGAGAGAGAGAGCTTAGTGCAACTTTGAGAGTTTTTTGGTCCGTATAACAGTGTGTGGTATGTGTTGTTGTGTAGATGTGTTCCGTGTGTGAGGGGTGTTGAGATTGAGATCACCCCATGTGAAAATGGGTGATTCTCTTCTGTGAGAACACACCAAGCAAAGTCAGCTCTTCCTTCCTCCATTACGGCTGCCAACCGACAAGCCGCCGAAGTGGTTGATCTACCATCTAGCTGGCCATGTGCAAGGCCAGCCATCTCCCTCCCTTCTTGTGTATATATAGAGAGGGTGAGAGCAGAGTTTAAATACAGCAAGCTAAAAAGAGAAAACAAAGAGAGAGAGAATTACCAGAGAGAGTTTGTAATTCTTCCATTTGTTCAATATAGTGAATCCGCTGCCCGTGGACGTAGGCGACTTGCCGAACCACGTTAAATCTCGTGTTATTGCTTGTGTGTGTTTCCTGGTGTGCCCCCGATCCACAACAATTGGTATCAGAGCTCGGGTTGTGAAAAAATCAAATTTTTTCCTAAAGTGCCCAAATTTCGAAGTGCTCGAAATTAACTTTTGAGCATACCAGGAGTAAGTTCTCGACGAGAAGAGTCCAACCAAGCAAAAACCAGCCCCAGAAGACCCTCCACGCGCTCTCACGCGCTGTCTGAAGAAGGAGAGTGAAGCCCACTCTCACCACGCCCCCTCACGCGCCAGTTGCAGTTCGGCGCGTCATCCCACGCACACTCCACGCGCCGCACGCGCTGCAAGAGGAAGAAGGCGACTGAGAAGCAGCGCGTGCAGAACACGCGCCTCCACGTCAGCGAGCCAGCTCATCGCCACGTCATCAAACACTGCCACGGCACCTGCCAGGTCACCTGACACGTCACTCGACACGTCATCAACACGTGTCGGACAGTCAGACACGTGTCAGCCACGTGTTGCCACGTCATCTCCGTTGACCAGTCAACCCAGGTGCAGAGAGTGATCCAGTGCTACGCGGCTAAGCAGTAGCCACAGAGTTGAGGCATTGAAACTGTTTTGGCCAAATCTAAGTCATTCGGAGTCCGTTTTTGACGATCCAATAGTGTTTTCCAACTATTTGGAGTATTCCAGACACATCCGTACCGTTAGATTTTTGAATTGGGGTTTCAAAAAAAAAACAGTTTAATGGTAGAATCTACAGAGACCAGATCAACCGAGTCCAGATCAACCGAGTCCGTGAGTAATCCAACGAGTACAAGCAACTCTAGGCATTGGACCCCGGTGTCCCATGCTAAGTTCAAGGTAGAGAAGTTTGATGGAAGCAGCAACTTCGGCATGTGGAGATGCGAAGTGAAAGATATGCTTGTCCAGATGAACCTACACTTCACTCTGGGAAACAAACCAGATGACCTGGACGGGATAGAATGGGAGAAGGTGAATCTCCTGGCCTGCAGTTCCATCCGACTTTGCCTTGCAAAAGAGGAGAAGTACGCCTTCACAGAGTATGATATTGCGAAAGACCTTTGGAAGGCGCTGGAAGATAAATTCATGACAAAGAGCATTGAGAACCGGCTCTACTTGAAGAAGAGGTTGTTTCGTTTCGACTACAAGAAAGGTATTTCGATGAACGAACACCTAAATAACTTCAACAAAATTCTTACGGATTTGAAGAATTTGGATGATCACATTGGTGATGAAGATAAAGCACTGTTATTGTTGAATTCCTTGCCTGACTCGTATGATCATCTCACTACTACTTTACTGTACGGTAAAGAGAAGATCAAGTATGTTGATGTTGCAAACGCCTTGGTGAACAATGAGTTCAGAAGGGAAGATAAGTTTGCAAACAGGGACTCAGCATCCGAGGCATTGACAGTCAGAGGCAGAACAAATAACAGAAAATATGCAGGGCGAGGAAAGTCTCGCTCAAAATCCAGAGAGAAATCATCAGATAGAAGACGTCTTGCAAAAGATGAATGTGCTGCTTGTCGCCAGAAGGGGCATTGGGCAAAAGATTGTCCCAATAAAGACAAGACAGAAGAAAAGGTGAACGTTGCACGAGATGGAGATAATGGTGAAGGAGCAGCCTTCACAGTTTCATCATATGGCCAGTCTGATGAATGGATTATAGATTCCGGATGTTCCTACCACATGTGTCCGAACAAGCAGTGGTTCTCAAGCTTACGAGAGTTCGATGGAGGAGTTGTGCTGATGGGCAACGACCAAGCTTGCCAGACAAAGGGGATTGGAACAATTCGACTGAAGATACATGATGGAACAATCAGAATTCTTGAAGATGTTCGGTATGTACCGGATCTGACAAAGAATCTCATCTCAGTGGGAGTTTTAAACTCCAAAGGTTACAGAGTAACCATGGAAGGTGGAGTCCTCAAAGTTGTTCGAGGAGCATTTGTTGCAATGAAGGGTACACGATACGGAAATTTATATTTCCTAGATGGCTCTACAGTCGCAGGGAGAGTGGCTGTCTCCACCAGCTCAGAAGATGATGCATCAGACACTTCCAGACTTTGGTACATCCGCCTAGGGCATGTCGGTGAGAAGGCTTTACAAGGGTTGTGTAGACGCGCCCGTGGGCTTCACTCTACAGTTCGGACTCCCTTTTGTGTTGCGGTTCTAAATCTTGAACCAAAGAGTCCAACTCTGGCAAATCGTTTTGAAGAAAAAATAGATTTTTTGAAAAGTAGTGCCAAACATGGACTGCTTTGCCAGATTACAGAGTCGCCACCTAAATATTTTTTAATGGGGGAATTTAGGAAACCCTGACTCGGTGCCGAAGGCCACGTGTCCGTCATCACCAAATGTCTTGGCTCGGGAGCTTGGGTACGATCGGGGAAGGTCAGCTATGAGCACCCCCTTTCGCCCGGTTCGAAGACCGGCCTCTACTAACCGTGATATCCGATTTTGAAAACATTACATGCTCTTATACCGGTTATTAGCCTAGATTTACTACGTTATGCGCACAGCAACAAGTATAGACTAGGTTGCCTAATTCGGAAATAATCATTGCATATCGTTTGTTTTGAAAGCGTTTCGGGTTTGCTACTCGCAAGTAGGCTAAAATACAGATTTCAATGAGTTTTCCAACTCAAGCAACCCAACCTCCACCCACAGGCATTCAAACAGTTTATCTCATACAAGCATTTAGCCACATGGTAATCATGCTGTCATGTTAACATTCACACGCATGCGATATGCTAAAGCATAAATACTTACATCGTACTCCGTGCCAAAACAAAAACTAGTTAGCAAACATGCGTGCCCTAGTTCATGTTAAGATGACTAATGCATCGCAGGCAAGGGTGCAATCTAGAGTAGGCTCGACTAACCCTAAAATGGCATGTGAAATGCAATCATTCGATGCACGTATTCAATTTGGAAATTGAGAGTGCGATACAGTTTGTATGATGTACCGAGCCCGGTGCATGTTTAGACAAATGCATGGATGCACGCATGCATTGCATAAGGTATGCTAAAATAGACGTGCCCTAATCTACCATCATAAGCAGGTAAATAAAAGGAGAAAGAAGTGGGGGTTGGAAGACATACACCACTCACCCACACTTATTACAATATGCCCTCGCTCGGAGGGACCAAAAGAATATACAGATTAATTAGCTACGCAAACTAATTAAAATATTACAGTCCAACTAAATTAATCAAATAAATTAATTAATCTAATTAAAGCAGTAAACCGCCTCGAGATGAGGGCCAAATGCAGTGCATGCTCGGGACTTGCTCGGAATTGCACTGCCATGCCTAGCTTGCCTCTGTTTTCCCTGCTCTGCCTTTCTGAAAACTGCCAAAGTCTCAGAACTACTTCTCAAGGCACTGGGGGATACCACCGGCTGAGGGAAACACCACCGGCTGAAGTATGTGGCACCGGCACAAAATTCATCCATCGGCCATCAATAGACTGCCGGTCGGCACTAAATACTGCCGGCCGGCACTGAATGTCTGCAGAACCTGCAACTCACAGCAGCAGAGGGCAAAAACTTGCATGGCAATGTAATTCCAACAATGTGTGCACCAATCATGCCCCTTTTCATATTTGTGACTCAAAGGGCATGTGCCTCGATTCTCGGGCCACCAATCACGCATTTCCATGCATGATGGCCCAAAGAACCAAATGTGCACTTTCATGTCAAATGCATGCAAACCAAACAAAAAAAACAAAGGCCAATCCCTATCACCAAATCAAGGAACAAGGAATGCATGCAAGATGCAATGCAACCTAATCATGTTAGCTAGGGATGCAATATGAGCATGTGGACAAACAATATGCAAGCATACAAGCAAACATGAGGTAAGCATGCAAGCAAGCAAATGATGGTCTTAAACATAACTTAAGCAACTCCAAATAGGCCTAAAATCAGTGGCCAAAGTGCCCAAAAATGAAGGCCAACACACGCACACACATGCATATGTTTAAGACTTAACACTTAGGCACTAAGTAAGCAACCCTCAAGCACACTTGAAAGGGGATATCATGGACAACTAGCATGCAATGTAAGCTCTGAAATTGCACAAAATAGAGGTGCCTAACCAACTAATTCAAGCAATTAAAGCATGCAAATGGCCCAAGTACTTGAGGCTCACCAAAGAGGCAATGAACTACACTTAACACAACCATACATGGCATTAGGCGACCAAAAACAGAGTTTTAACACATAAAACTAAGTCCAAAAGACCACCTAGATGGCATCTAATGACATGGAATTAAAGGCATGCACAAATGCACTTTCAAGGAGCATACAACACAAGCTCACAACATTAAAGAGGCATGCAAGGCAAGCATATGAGCATGTTAAAGGGACTGAAATAACATGGCAAATGGTCTCAAACCATTGAAATGATGCAAACAAGGCATGCTACACATTCATGCTCAAGGCTACAAGCCTAAAATGCAAAGGAGCTATACTAAGCATGCCAAGATCAACCCAAACAACTTATGGACAGACCTAAAGCATGTCAAAATAAGCACAAAATCTTCACAAATCTAAGCCTAAAATGCTTGAAAAAGGGCTAACAACCTAAGGCATGTTAAGGCATTTACAAGGCATTACATGGCAACTATGCTAAGCATGCATAAGGGACCAAAACCAACTTAATACAAAGTTATAATATGGCAATATGAGCACAAAATACAGCCATGGCATGCTCAACACACACTTGAAACATAGGCTCCCTCAAGAGGCCAAAACTTGTCCTTTTCAAGGACAACAAGGAGAGGGGGTGACCCTCTCCTTCTTGGGACTTCAAGGCATCATCTTCACCACTGAAATCCCTCAAGATTTCAGTGGTGAAGAGACCCAACACCAAAATCCCGGAGCTCTCACAAAATAGCACAAAATGAGCCTTTCAAGGCCTAAGGGTGGTCAAACCTCCCAAAGCACAAAGCACCCTTAATAAACTATCAAGAGGACTAAAAAACAGAACTTTTTTGTATTAAACACCAAGCACAAAAACAGTTCAAAGATAGGTAAAAATGGAATGCAAGAATGGGGGAAATAAAGCAAGTTTCTCACCCTTGTTGACCTTCTTCACCAAAGATGATGTTGTTGCTTCCTTAAGCTCTAATCCAACCAAAAACACCAAGAACAACCTCTTGGAACCTCAGTAGCCAAGGAAAGGTGAAACACTAGGTGTTGATGTGCAATAGTGAGACACAAACACCTAGTGTACAAACAAGAGAGCAAAAGAGAGATAGAATAGATATAGAATTCAAACCCTAAAACCAGAGCTTCTTCTCTGTCTTTTCTCTCTAAAATGTCTAACTCTCAACCCTTGAGCCAAGAGAAGAGAGCCTTCTCTTATAGGCAACAAAGCTTACAAGCTAAGCAAACCAAAGGCTCATCCCTCCATACACGTGTATGGAGGGGAAACAAATGCTATACAGCTGCTTCAAAATATCTCAAAAAGCAACTGCACAGTAGTCGGCAGGGCAAAATTGTCATTTTGACAAAATTGACTGCCGACCGGCACAAAAGAGTGCCGACCGGCACAATATAGTGCCGATGGCAACACCAACCAGCCGGTGGCCTCTAGCCACTGCCGGTGGTGTGTGGGGATGCCTCACAAGGCATTCCCTGCCCCTCCAAGGCAAAGCACAAGTGTTTGGTGCAAAACCAGACACAAAACGGTCAAGTTCGGAGGTCCTGAGGCAAGGCGCGTAGCCGAGAACTCCGGGAACTCCAAACGAACACGAACATGGATAATCACCGAGTGTTCAAGCGGTGACGTCCAGGTCTTGAGGACGGTCAAAAATGGGGTGTCTACAGTTGCCCCTCTTTGACAGAACTCGGAAGTCATAACAATGACGGGAGTGAATGTCAAAGCCCAGAGACGACCCATTTTTGACAAGGCCGAAGACTTGGACAAACATACAAAGCGCAAATGGTTGAACTCGCAAGCTGCCTACGTATCCCTTTAGGAATCAAACCAGCGTAGTTCAGGCACAGGCATACAAGCCGCAGATAAGGTATGCGCCCGTAGGCGGGGGCAAGATGCAACTGACGATGCAAAAGGCCGAGCATAACTTATGATCATGCAAAGAAAGCTGTAATGAAGCACACATGCGACAGTTATAAGCTAGCATACGCCAATCTACACTACAATGCAGAAAGGATGTAAGAGAATTATGCAATTCTCAATACGTCTCACTCGGAGGATACAATACCTGTGCGGCTCGTCCGGTTGCACCGGCCTCAAATGAGCCGTACATACAATATCGTGCCTGCAAAGAAAGCAAACTTAACAGGTATGATATTGTTAGCAACATGCATGACAATGCGATGATGAATGCAAAATGATATGCAATATATACAAAACTAGGTATAAATAATGCAAATGATATGCAATGCAATTGAAACCATGCAAACTAAATGCAGGGCAATTGAATCATGATTCAATCATGAGCGGGTCGAAACTACACAAATGTCAAATAGGTTGATGGAAGTAACAAGTCCGTCTACCATAGAAAAGGTGCCGCAACCTCAAACCAACATACCAACGTGGAGTAGGCGCGATACACATGCAGAACTATGAGTGATGTAGACGGACACAAGGACAAGTATTGGGTGGATTGACATAAGTGGGGTGACGACCCGCTGAGGAAAGAACAATGATCCTAATGCCGGATGCAACAATTACACTACAATGTAATATGCGATTATGGCGCGCGGGCCAAACCGTATCTCGCTTAGGAAAGGCATGCACACATACAAACCATGTCTAACACAGAAAAGGTGCCGCAACCTCAAACCAACATACCAGCGTGGAGTAGGCGCGATGCACATGCAGAACTGTGCTTTGACGTGAAAAGTATGGACACATACCAGACCAAGCTCAACAAGGAAAGGTGCAAGCCATAAATGGAAGATGATGCAGTGGATGCATGCAACTACAATGGATACAATGGATATGGCACGCAGGCCAAACCAAGCTTTGCCTAGGAAGGGCATGTACACGTACAAGCCATGTCTAGCACAGAAAAGGTGCCGCTACCCTCAAACCAACATACCAACGTGGAATAGGCTCGTACACATGCAGAACTGTGTTTTGACGTGAAAAGTATGAGCACATACCAGACCAAGCTCAACAAGGAAAGGCGCAAGCCATGGATGAAGGATGATGCAGTGAATGCATGCAACTACAATGCAATGGAAATGGATATTTACAGCAAATGCATGACATATGCACTATACTACAATGATGATGCATGACATATGCATTTTTTTGAATGCATGACATATGCAATATATACGATGATGCATGACATTTTTTTTTGAAATGCATGACATATGCAATATTTAAAATGATGCATGACATGTGCAGTATTTACAATGATGCATGACATATGCATGTGTTTTTGTTTTTGGATTTTTTTTGAAATGCATGACATATGCAGTATTTACAAATGATGCATGACAATGCACTATGATGCAACGACTATGATTGCAGCTTTCCCTATCTTACCAACAGGGCGATATACTAGGTTGGTTCAGTATCCAGAATTGAGGCGTAAACATGCCGCCTCAACCTATGGGGCTTCCATACAGATTTCAAGCCGAGGGTACACCCCTGGGTATTTAAACCAGACTTTAGTCTCGGAATCCCGAACCTTTGTGTTCTAGGCATGAGCCGTTCAACTCTAGTTTTCACCTCCGTCCCAGTTGGTCTTCTAGGAACTCACCGCAAAAACAGGCAGGTGGCTTTACCAGACCACCGAAAGTCGTTCGGGCACGACAAACACCAAAGGAATTGCACTTCAGAGGATTTAAGGTCTCCTAACCGTGCCGTTTAAGGTCTCGCCAGAACAATGCATGAATGAGATGCGGTGCCCAACAGCGCGATACCAATATCGCGTGATGGAATGCATGCCAATACAATGAGATGCGCAAAACAACGCAGTGCGTTAGACAACGCGGGTGAAGGTTTTGCACCTCCCAAGGATTTAAGGTCTCCTAGACCGTGCGTGTTTAAGGTCCCGCCAGACCGGGGGGAAACAATGAGGTGCGCAACAGCGCAGTGCGTTAGACAACGCGGGTGAAGTTTGCACCTCCCAGATTTAAGGTCCCTAGACCGTGCGTGTTTAAGGTCCCGCCAACGGGGCGAACAAAACATGCGATGTATGATGCAAGTGAGACACACATGCCATGAAGGGATGGAAATGATATGTATTGACACGCATGCCTCAAGGAATTGAGGCGACGCGTACCCCAAGATTTGAACTGAAATGTAGATCAAAGATGCATGACAATGCGAAAAACTAAAGTGCGTAACAACGCACATCTTTCAAAATGCACCGAAGGTCTTGCACCTCCGAGGATTTAAGGTCTCCTAGACCGTGCGTGTTTAAGGTCTCGCCAGACCGCGGAAAAACAATGAGGTGCGCAAAATAGCGCGATGAAATGCAAAATGAATGCAAGATGAGGCACGCATACCTCATGGATGCAAAATGCAAAACAAAATGCAAATGAAAGCAAAGTGAGGCACGCATACCTCAAGATGCAAAATGCGAAATAAAATGCAAATGAAATGCAAAGTGAGGCACGCATACCTCAAGATTGCAATGAAATGCAAAAAGATGCAAACGAGGCACGCGTACCTCGAAATGCAATGAAATGCAAATGAATGCAAAACGAGGCACGCGTACCTCGAGATGCAATGAAATGCAATGAGGCACGCATACCTCATTGAATGGAAATGAAATGCAAAACGAGGCACGCGTACCTCGAGATGCAATGAAATGCAAATGAAATGCAAAACGAGGCACGCGTACCTCGAGATGCAATGAAATGCAAAATGAGGCACGCATACCTCATTGAATGGAAAATGAAATGCAAAACGAGGCACGCGTACCTCGAGATGCAATGAAATGCAAATGAAATGCAAAATGAGGCACGCGTACCTCGAGATGCAATGAAATGCAAAATGAAATGCAAAACGAGGCACGCCTACCTCGAGATGCAATGAAATGCAAATGAGGCACGCATACCTCATTGAATGGAAATGAAATGCAAAACGAGGCACGCGTACCTCGAGATGCAATGAAATGCAAAATGAAATGCAAAACGAGCACGCGTACCTCACTGAATGAAATGAAATGCAAAATGAGGCACGTTACCTCGAGATGCGATGAAGGCAAAATGAAATGCAAAACGAGGCACGCGTACCTCGAGATGCAATGAAATGCAAAATGAAATGCAAAACGAGGCACGCGTACCTCGAGATGCAATGAAATGCAAATGAGGCACGCATACCTCATTGAATGGAAAATGAAATGCAAAACGAGGCACGCGTACCTCGAGCAATGAAATGCAAATGAAATGCAAAACGAGGCACGCGTACCTCGGATGCAATGAAATGCAAAATGAGGCACGCATACCTCACTGAATGGAAATGAAATGCAAAACGAGGCACGCGTACCTCGAGATGCAATGAAATGCAAAATGAAATGCAAACGAGGCACGCGTACCTCGAGATGCAATGAAATGCAAAATGAAATGTAAACGAGGCACGCGTACCTCGAGATGCAATGAAATGCCGAATGAAATGCAAAACGAGGCACGCGTACCTCGAGATGCAATGAAATGCAAAATGAAATGCAAAACAAGGCACGCGTACCTCGAGATGCAATGAAATGCAAATGAATGCAAAACGAGGCACGCGTACCTCGAGATGCAATGAAATGCAAAACGAGGCACGCATACCTCACTGAATGGAAATGAAATGCAAAACGAGGCACGCGTACCTCGAGATGCGTGAATGCAAATGAAGCAAAACGAGGCACGCGTACCTCGAGATGCAATGAAATGCAAAATGAAATGCAAAACAGGCACGCGTACCTCGAGATGCAATGAAATGCAAAATGAAAGCAAAACGAGGCACGCGTACCTCGAGATGCAATGAAATGCAAAATGAGGCACGCATACCTCATTGAATGGAAAATGAAATGCAAAACGAGGCACGCGTACCTCGAGATGCAATGAAATGCAAAACGAGGCACGCGTACCTCGAGATGCAATGAAATGCAAAATGAGGCACGCATACCTCATTAATGGAAATGAAATGCAACGAGGCACGCGTACCTTGAGATGCAATGAAATGCAAAATAAAATGCAAAACGAGGCACGCGTACCTCGAGATGCAATGAAATGCAAAATGAGGCACGCATACCTCATTGAATGGAAAATGAAATGCAAGTATGACACGCATGCCACACGAAAATGCAAAACGGTGCAAGTCGCAAGAGACGTGCAAGACGGCGCGATGCGACGCACCGGACAATGTGATGGATGCGTGCAACGCACACGGGGCAACTTTTGAATCTTGTAAAAGACAAAAGGATACAAAAGGATACAATCTTTGCTTGAATCTGAGTGCCACGCACAGAAGACACGGTCCGAGGTCAAAACGGAGGCCGGTTGAGCATCGGGGATTCACTTTCTTGCACTTTCTTGAGCTATGAAGACCAGAAACTACCCACATGGCCTAAACAAGGCTGTGGGAACATCACCGGCTGGTAGCTAGGTGGCCACCGGCTGCATAAAAGTTCCACCGGCACAATATTGTGCCGACCGGCACAAAATAGTGCCGACCGGCCAATTTGCTGATCGGGGACATTCGACTTTTCACACTTGGTTCTTTAAAATAGGGTTTCAAAACCCTATTTCCTTATTCCCTTGCGCCGAAAACTATCCCTCTCTCTCTCTCTCTAGCCTCGTTCTCTCCTCATTTCGCCATTTCTTTGCGTTTTCCACCATTTTCGTCGTCGGATTCGCGATTTTCTCGCGTTTCGGACATTTTCACCAATTGAAATTCCGTTTCGGAGCATCCTTTGCTATTTTCCACTTTTCCGGATTTGTTCCCCTCGATTTCCTCTTCATTTCCATACCTTTTTCTCTTCCGGCCTTTCCGGCCATTTTTCCCCGCCCGGGGGTTGACTTTTTCGAGTTGACTCTTCGTATTCCCCGAGCCGATTTTCATTCTTCGACCACTTTCCCGTCATTCTCGACATGGCCGACGACATTCCGTGTGTTGGGACTCCCTCGGATCACGAGATGGATCCCGGGTTGAGCTCCTCCCGCTGAGCGAGCGCCCGTTCGATCCGGCGACCTACCGGCCGGCGATCCATGTTCTACCACCTGACGGACTCCGCCATTTTCGCAGCTTTGACATGGCATTGGATCCCGAGCTTCTCCTACGCGAGCCGACCTCTCACCTATCCTCCTCGGCGCTTCCGAGGTAACACCTTCTCTCTGCTTTAATTTTCTGCACTGTAGAACTTTTAACTGTCAACTGCCACAGCCGATTAGATTCTTTAATTGCTTAGTTCCGATACACTGATACACAGCATATTGTAGTCGAT
The DNA here is from genome assembly GCA_030407325.1 of Camellia japonica. NCBI lineage: Eukaryota > Viridiplantae > Streptophyta > Magnoliopsida > Ericales > Theaceae > Camellia > Camellia japonica. Next base: position 5,172,241 of record JAPPVO010000019.1, read on the forward strand.
CACAAACAAACTTGCAACTGATATCTGTTTAAGAACAACACGCGCACACACTGCACTAGCCTTGAATCACTCAACACACGGCACACACTGTATCCCACTGCAAATACCGACACCCGGTACCTATTTGAATCTGATAATATGCACACGCATGCCATATTTATCTTGAACCACTCAAACATACTGACGCATCACACGTTGTAGTTCACTGTAAGCACACCACACCCGTATCTGTTTGAATCTGATAAACTTGCGCATGCCATTTGATTGCACTGAACCACTCAAACACACTGACGCATCATATGTTGTAGTTCACTGTAAACACACGGCACCCGATATCTGTTTGAATCTGAACTTGCACGCATGCCAACTTTGCACTGAACCCATAAACACGCTGACGCATCACCTTTGTAGTACCAAAAGCACACCGGCACCCAGTATCTGTTTGAATCTGATAATATGCACGCATGCCATATTTGCACTGATTACTGTTCCTCAAACTGTACATTTTATATTGCTTCGCAACTATTTGTTTGAAAACAGGGAGATTCCCATACCATCCGCGGGTATGGGAATACCGCCGCTCGTGAGTGGTACGGCGAGCTTCCCGACGCGGTTCGACGCATCGTGGACCAGGCCGGCTTCGGCACTTTCTGCAGGGGTCTGACCCGGCTTACTGCTTGCAGGCCTCTTCTAGCTGCCCTGGCAGAGAGGTGGTGGGACACCACCGATTCATTTCACTTTTCCGCGGCAGGGGACATGACGATGACCCCTTATGACTTCTCGGTGCTCACAGGCATCGGGGTAGGGGGTGATCCGATCCCCTTTGATATCGATATGGATGAGTGGATCGCAGCTCAGGTCTACTTGCTCGGCGCGGCACCGCCTCTCGCCCGCCCCGGCTTCGTCGGTACTCCTGGTTCGAGGTGCAGTTCAGGGTCCAGCCCCTCCTCGTTGACGCAGCTCCCGATGACCCGGAGGCCGTGGAGAGATATGCACGCGGCTTCCTGATGTTCCTATTCGGGACGACTCTCTTCGCCGACCGGGCGAACACAGTGCCCCTCTGCCTCTCTTCTCAGCGCACTGGTAGATGTCCGGGACATCTTGCGTTTTGATTGGGGTGGTGCGGCTCTGGCCACCCTCTACGGCTATATGAGCTCAGTCTCCCGCGGCAGCGGACAGTTGCTCGGGGGCTATTGGCGTGCTTGGGAGGTACATTTCCTTTTCTCTGCCTTTCATTTCAGTTCTATACTTTCTGTACTCTGTACACTGCACACACTGTAGTCTGCTTTACACTTGCTGTATACTGTACACACGGCACCCACATACTCTGCTTTACACTGACTGTACACTGCTCACACTGTACACTCTGCACAATACACTGCACAACACACGGCTCTGTTATTTCTGCTTTCTATTCTGTATTCTGCTTTTTGCTTTCTGATAATCATGCACTGACATCTGTCTTGCAGTTGTGGGTTTACGCCTACTTTCCTAGGCTCGCTCCTGTACCCGATGCAGAGACCCCTCTGGTCGTTCCCTTCTCACGCCGCTTTGACGGGAGATGCGTGCGGAGGCCCCGGGAGACTTTCAGCTTCTTCCGCCGCTACTTCGACACCATCACCCCTGCCGAGGTATGTTTTACTTGCAGTTCATTTAAGCTTCGTCTTTCCACTGTATATTCAATAACAGTAGGTAACAAATTATTTCATTTTCAGATCACCTGGCGGCCTTGGGTTCCACTGCCAGCCGTGGCGCGGGATCGGTTTGCCGGCGCCGATGATACCTCACGTTACCGGATTCTGCTGGAGGGCCCGGTCTGTCGGGCTTGGTACCTAGGTGAGCGTTTCTTGCGTCAGACCCTAGGCCTACCTGAGCAGATAGTCCCGGTGCACCCCCCGAGCACATGCGGGATACTGAGCGTTCACTGCCGAGCAGATGGCAGATTATACTATCGGCTGGGAGGCAGACGGCTTCCGAGGCGAGGCGATTACTCGGAGTACGTCCGGACCTTCATCATGCGACCTCTGAGCGGCGGCCGCCGAGTAGAGAGAGAGAGACCAGCGGCGCCAGCGGCTGGAGCAGGAGCTGGAGGGGGAGCGCCGAGGAGGGCTCGAGTCCGTGGCAGGGGTGGAGTTCAGAGGGCGAGGGACCGGTTGGCCTGCTCTGCCCGCTGCATTGACTTTCAGAGGGCAGGGTGGGGCGACCTATCAGATCCCCTTTGCCCCTCCGCCAGCTGACCATGAGTTTGTCGGTGTCCCCGACTTGCCTCCGGTATGTATTACTGCATTCTTCGTCTTGCACTGTTATTTCATTTCAGTTTATTTGATATTCCACAGAATATTGATGCATCTGATACTTTTGCAGGCGTCTTCTGAGTACACCCGGCAGTCATTGGAGATGAATGCCTCCATGATGGGGATGCTACACAGCGACATTCGACCTCCTAGCCCTCTACAGCATTCCGGTATGTTCTTTCTGACCACGGCCTCAACCATACACAAACTGCTTTACATAATCTGATGCATAACACAACATCTGATAAACTGTCCGCGCATCTGATACACTGTACTCATACATTGCATTCTGCACTGATTCACTGCTCACGGCATTCACATACACTGTACTCATACACTGCATTCTGCACTGATACTGCTCAGCATTCACATACACTGATAACTGCTCTCATATTCACACATGTACTCATACACTGCTTCTGCACTGATTCACTGCTCACGGCATTCACATACACTGTACTCATACACTGCATTCTGCACTGATAAACTGCTCCATATATACTGATGCATTTGTCTTTCATGCTTTTTCAGCCTCCCTTCCAGATTCCTCCGGTGGTGGCGCTCCAGCTGGACCTCCCATTTCTACTCGGGATGGCAGAGCATATCCCCGCACCAGAGGGGGGCGCGTTCATGTCGGGAGTAGCTCGCGGCTCCGGTTCCGGATGATGAGTCTAAGGCAGAGACAGAGGCGGAGGAGACCGATGATGGCTCGGACTCGAGCTCAGACGGCGATGCCCCTAGTGGTGCCCCTGTTGATGACGCTCCTGGACCTTCGTCCAGGAAGAGGACTAGGACAGATTGATAGCTCCGGGGCCATTTTGACATTTGATACAGATTTTTGCTTTTTTTTTGTTTCTTTTCATTTTCCCCTTTTGTCAATAGTTAGGGTACTTTGTACTGCCGCAGGCAGATTTTGTTTCCAAAACTTATGTACTTGAAAAGATGATATGAAATGAAACAAACTTTTTGTCTGAAAAAGTGTTTACATTTGTGTATATTTCATACCTTGCATTGCATTGCATCATATTACACCTCTCAATGTAAATGATATTGATCTGTTGTCTGAAAATTGAGCATTGCACTATGATAATCGGATAACCAACCAACTAACAGCAAACAACTCATCAAACAACCACTGCTTGAACTAAATACAGCCCATACTCTACTGGGGATTGATCTGCATACAGCTCATAACACAGCTCTCGGCTCATTCTGCACACAGCAAACCCTGAACAAATAACCCAATCTGACAAGACGGATCACAAAACTGACACGGTTGCGGTTGAAACACACACTCGGATGTCCCAAATTTCCTTTTTCTTCTCTTGCTTCGCACGAATGTAGAGAATGGCACAGCATTCTGAGCACAAACGATTAATCTTGAAAAAGGGGTTTCACAACCGGGGTATCGAGCCTACCACAGAACACAGCGAGACAGACTCAAACAGAGAAACAAAAGGCACACGACCTAACACAACGAGACACACTCGGAAAAGACTCAAAGCCAATCGAGACCGACAAATCAAAAGACACGACACACGGACATGTTTACAAAGAGACCTCAAATCTCGAGGAGCCATTCCTCCGGGTATTATATCCCACCCTTTCTGATTTGTGATACTCACATCACTCGGCCCTCAAGCTCGGTTTTTCTCTCAAAACCCTTTTCTTACTTTTCTCTCCGCTTACACCTCTCCATTCTTTATTCTCTCATTTTTCGATCTCTCCCCAGAGTGGTTGATAGGTGAACGAGAGGTTGTGGATTCACGCCCAACACTGTTAGCTCACGGCTATTTCTTCTGGTGAATATGGTGCCCTCTTGGCAAGCATGTTAGCGGGGGAAAGACAGAAGACCTGACTCAACTGTGCCCCTAGTTCGTCACTTTGACCATTTTTTTGTTTTCTTCCTAAAACAGTTTTGATCAAAATGAGAGTCAGATCAACACACTTATTCGATTTTTGATTTGAAAATCACGCGAATCAGGCTGTGAGCACTGAAAATTCTCCTTTTGGGTCCAAACATGGTCCAATTTTGAAAAATGAAATAGTTTTCGAGAAAATAAGTCAACCTCAGTGAAAATTTTCAAAAACTATTTTTGCAAACAGTCAACGCTCGACGAGCGCGGAACTTACCCTCGAGATATGCAACCTCGGATCGGAGGCGACGGAAAATTGCCCCTGGCTTAAAGGGGGATAAGGCAACGGAAAGTTGCCCCTGGTTTGGACGGTAACTCAGGGCAACTTATGGCAATGTATGGCAACGGAAAGTTGCCCCTTGTTTGGATGATGCCGCGGCACATTGTAAGCCAGTCCTTGTTGACGACGATCGGACCCTCGGACGCGGAGGAGACGGAGACGGTTTGAATCAATATATGGACACAGTCACCTGGAAGGTGTTGGTGGTTGGACTTCAAGAGGAAGTTGGTCACGTAAGTTCCAGGTTCGCTGCAGTCGAGACGTTGGATTCAGAGGAGGCGAAAGTGATCAAAACCATGACATGGACTGAGACGCTATGGAAGCGTTGAGGGCTGGACTTCAGGATGAAGTTGCCTACGTATCCCAAACATGGGAATCAAGCCTTACATAGTTCCGGTTAAGGTACACTCGGGTATTTTAACCTTCACTATTTAGGCTCTAACTTTTGCCAAGGTACCCAATGCGGGTTTTCGACCTTGCGAGCTATGTTTTTCTTTTTCTTTTTCATTTCTTCTTTTCTTTTCCTTTGCATTTTCATTTCTTTTTCTTTGCATTTTCATTTCTTTTTCTTTGCTATTTTTTGTTGTTTTTCTCTTCTTTTGCTTCTTTTTGTATTTTTTTTTTTCCTTTTTTTTCTTTGCTCTAACTTTTGCCTGGGCCGCCCTTCCGGGTTTTCTGTCCAGCGAGCCTCTCAAAGGGTAAAAGTGTAGCAAGCCCATGCCAAATGGTTTTGAGATTGAAGCCTCTCTGTGTCCAAGAGAATGACTGCTGCGTTGATTTGTAGAAAAGTCCATCACGGTTGCTTTACGAGCCTTGCCGGGTGGGATCTGATCTCCTTGATCTGACTTTGATGCCTCTTGCTTGAGGGCTGCCTCAAAACGGGCCACACAGGCGTTTCATGGCACTGTTGAATGTTTTGAACAGATTCCAATTTGCAACAGATAAATTGAATCTTGAGGCTGAGAGCGATCCTGGGCTGCACAATCTCAAGAGCGATTCCACACAGGTCTTCGCAAGACTGCGCAAAATATTTTGTTTTTGAAAGTTTTTAAGAAAGCGACAAATCGCTCGCGCTGAAGATAGTGTGGAACCAATCTGAATCAACCAGGATCCTTCTCAGTACTCACGCCGACAAGCATGATTTCATTCATGAAAAGCTTAGCATGCGTTCCTTTTTCTCAAAATGATCAAAGTTTTTACAAAACCCGAGGAATTCCTTCCCCTTCGTTTTCATCACCACAGTGTTCAAAAAGGGGTTTTATGAAAAGCTTAGGTCATCATAACGATGTTCAAGGCACAAGAGAGCAGGCGGTACGCACTGTCGTTCCATTCACACCTTTTAGCACGACTAACTCAAATATCAACAAATACGGCACATGATAGCCACGGCTGTTTCATTCAGATTTGTTGGCATAACTGGTTCCTCGGCAGAAACAAACTCAAAAAAGCAAAAACAACTATTTATAAGACAAAACGGTGTTTGAGGCAACAACCCCGAAATCACCTGGTATTCTATACAAGAGGGACTGACTCATTACAATTAGACAGACCCTTAAGTAAAAGGACTGTCTCAAAACAATGAGACAGGCTCAAGACAAAACAGAAGACTGACTCGACACCCAAGTCAGAATTTACAGAAATTAATAGATGCCCAAAAATGCGTGCCAAACGCCACATCCAAAAATGCGCCAAGCATTGCCCACAGGCGGTTCACCTTCTGATTACATACTCGCAGTATCTGTGTCCTCAAAATCCAACAACTGAGTGGTGACGGACTTTGCTGAAGTAGGCGGGAGGATAACCTCGTTGTCAATCAAATCCTGCACCTCATGCCGGAGGCGAAAACAATTGTCAGTAGCATGGCCTGTCTGCTGGTGGTACGCACAGTACTGAGCAACATCATGTGTGGCAGGGAGATTCTTCGGGAGGGGCCGAGGCTCCAGGGGTTTAAGGTGTCCCTCTCGGCAAGGATTTGAAGTGCCTTGGATAATGGCATGTAAAGAGCATGGAAGACCCTGCGCCCTCGGGGCAGGTACTTTGGAGCTGAGCACTCTTGCTAGATGCACTAGCGAACGGATCGGCGGGTGCGGCCTTGGATTTCTGATCCTTTCCGGATGTAAGGTTGGGAGGGGGAAGGACTGTTTTGGCATGACGGGGCCTGTCCCGGTTCTCTGATTGACTGGAACTGCCCTCAGGCGGAGTGGGGAAAGCACCCTCCACAGCTTTTGACATAACTGCGGATATCTGTTGCTTGTTCATTCCCTCGGCTTTCAAAGCCTCTACTGCCCACAGCAGTTGTTCGATAGGGTCGGCATCTGCCTTCATCTTGCCTTTATCTCTGGCCTCGGCCTGATTCAGAACTTGGTTTGATGCGTCGTTGCCATAGCTGGAGGCCATCTCCGGTTGGCTGAGTTCAATTACAATTCGCCCCAATAGCGGGGGCTCTTGGGGTACAAAGCCTCCGACATATGGTGCGGCTGGCGGCGAAACAGACATCCCATAGGCGAGATCCGTCACGGACCTTTGAAGATCACCTATCATCCCCATTAGTTCAAATATAGTGGGCTCGCGAGCCTGATATAGCTGAGGGGCCCAAACTGGGTGCGCGGCATGTCAACAGTAGTTTCATCCTGTGGGGTGATTCCTGGATCCAACGCGGCCGTCATGACCACGATCTCTTCTGAATTCTGCGTCATGCTAAGTCCTGCCTCAGCAAGGACAAGACACTAGCTATTCTGGATCGACCCTCTGAATCTCTGAACTGAAACGGAAAACAAGCAGTATTTCAGCCCCAGACAGATCAAGCACGGATGTAGCCAGACAACTGTACTCTACTACTGATCACTGTTCCCCAGAATCACTATTCAAAACTGAACTGATACCCGCAGACACAACTGATTCTCAACAATACTGATACCAATGCCCTCAGGCCGGATACCCAAACTTGCAAGCTGATATATGCGTTCCCCTGCAGAGATACACTCCAAAAGCACATAGCAGATAAATGAGAGCCAATACACCCCTATGTTGGGGTAGGGTTTCCCTGTCCTATTTTGTCAGGAGCTAGGGTTTCACTACGCACACAGCGGTTTCAAACAACCTACAATCGGGTAAGCAACCTGTCCTAGTTGGAATGGTCACTATGGATTCCGAATATGCACTAGGTCAAATGGTCAAAAGGGTGCCCCGATAAAACCGGGGTTTGTGTTCCCATGCTGTCAGAGCCCATAACCGGTCAGCCTTATGGTCATGCCTTGACAAGACAAGCCTCCGGCAAACCGTTCAGGAATGGCAGATGGCAAACACGGTGTCCTAGGCGCACCAATGCACATGCAATGCAAAGAGACACATAAATGAAATCAACACAGGATATCACGAGTTCGAGTCAAGCTCTCTAAAATCCCCAGCAGAGTCGCCAGAAACTGTAGACGCGCCCGTGGCCTTCACTCTACAGTTCGGACTCCCTTTTGTGTTGCGGTTCTAAATCTTGAACCAAAGAGTCCAACTCTGGCAAATCGTTTTGAAGAAAAAACAGATTTTTTGAAAAGTAGTGCCAAACATGGACTGCTTTGCCAGATTACAGAGTCGCCACCTAAATATTTTTTAATGGGGGAATTTAGGAAACCCTGACTCGGTGCCGAAGGCCACGTGTCCGTCATCACCAAATGTCTTGGCTCGGGAGCTTGGGTACGATCGGGGAAGGTCAGCTATGAGCACCCCCTTTCGCCCGGTTCGAAGACCGGCCTCTACTAACCGTGATATCCGATTTTGAAAACATTACATGCTCTTATACCGGTTATTAGCCTAGATTTACTACGTTATGCGCACAGCAAACAAGTATAGACTAGGTTGCCTAATTCGAAAATAATCATTGCATATCTGTTTGTTTTGAAAGCGTTTCGGGTTTTGCTACTCGCAAGTAGGCTAAAATACAGATTTCAATGAGTTTTCCAACTCAAGCAACCCAACCTCCACCCACAGGCATTCAAACAGTTTATCTCATACAAGCATTTAGCCACATGGTAATCATGCTGTCATGTTAACATTCACACGCATGCGATATGCTAAAGCATAAATACTTACATCGTACTCCGTGCCAAAACAAAAACTAGTTAGCAAACATGCGTGCCCTAGTTCATGTTAAGATGACTAATGCATCGCAGGCAAGGGTGCAATCTAGAGTAGGCTCGGCTAACCCTAAAATGGCATGTGAAATGCAATCATTCGATGCACGTATTCAATTTGGAAATTGAGAGTGCGATACAGTTTGTATGATGTACCGAGCCCGATGCATGTTTAGACAAATGCATGGATGCACGCATGCATTGCATAAGGTATGCTAAAATAGACGTGCCCTAATCTACCATCATAAGCAGGTAAATAAAAGAGAGAAAGAAATGGGGGTTGGAAGACATACACACACTCACCCACACTTATTACAACTATGCCCTCGCTCGGAGGGACCAAAAGAATATACAGATTAATTAGCTACGCAAACTAATTAAAATATTACACTCCAACTAAATTAATCAAATAAATTAATTAATCTAATTAAAGCAGTAAACTGCCTCGAGATGAGGGCCAAACGCAGTGCATGCTCGGGACTTGCTCGGAATCGCACTGCCATGCCTAGCTTGCCTCTGTTTTCCCTGCTCTGCCTTTCTGAAAACTTCCAAAGTCTCAGGACTACTTCTCAAGGCACTGGGGGATACCACCGGCTGAGGAGAAACACCACCGGCTGAAGTATGTGGCCGACGGCACAAAATTCATCCATCGGCCATCAATAGACTGCCGGCCGGCACTGAATATCTGCAGAACCTGCAACTCACAGCAGCAGAGGGCAGAAACTTGCATGGCAATGTAATTCCAACAATGTGTGCACCAATCATGCCCCTTTTCATATTTGTGACTCAAAGGGACATGTGTCTCGATTCTCGGGCCACCAATCACGCATTTCCATGCATGATGGCCCAAAGAACCAAATGTGCACTTTTATGTCAAATGAAATGCAAACTAAGCAAACAAAACAAGGCCCAATTCCTATCACCAAGTCAAGGAACAAGGCATGCATGCAAGATGCATTTCAACCTAATCATGTTAGCTAGGGATGCAATATGAGCATGTGGACAAACAATGCAAGCATACAAGCATACATGAGGTAAGCATGCAAGCAAGTGAATGATGGTCTTAAACATGACTTAGGCAACTCCAAATAGGCCTAAAATCAGTGGCCAATAATGCCCAAAAGAAAGCCAACACACACACACACATGCATATGTTTAAGACTTAACACTGAGGCACTAAGTAAGCAAGCCTCAAGCACACTTGAAAGGGGATATCATGGACAACTAGCATGCAATATAAGCTCTGAAATTGCACAAAATAGAGGTGCCAAACCAACTAATTCAAGCAATTAAAGCATGCAAATGGCCCAAGTACTTGAGGCTCACCAAAGAGGCAATGAACTACACTTAACACAACCATACATGGCATGTATTAGGCAACCAAAAATAGAGTTTTAACACATAAAACTAAGTCCAAAAGACCACCTAGATGGCATCTAAATGACATGAATCCAAAGGCATGCACAAATGCACTTTCAAGGAGCATACAACACAAGCTCACAAGGCATTAAAGAGACATGCAAGGCAAGCATACAAGCATGTTAAAGGGACTGAAATAGCATGGAAAATGGTTCCAAACCATTGAAATGATGCAAACAAGGCATGCTACACATTCACATACTTGAAGCATACAAGCCACAATACAAAGGAGCTACACTAAGCATGCTAAGATCGACCCAAACAACCATGGACAGAGCTAAAGCATGGCAAAATAAGCACAAACACTTCACAAAGTCAAGACCAAAACACGCTTGAACAAAGGCTAACAACCTAAGACATGTTAAGGGATTTACAAGGCATTATATGGCAACTATGCTAAGCATGCATAAGGGACCAAAACCAACTTAATACAAAGTTATAATATGGCAATATGAGCACAAAATACAGCCATGGCATGCTCAACACACACTTGAAACATAGGCTCCCTCAAGAGGCCAAAACTTGTCCTTTTCAAAGACAACAAGGAGAGGGGGTGACCCTCTCCTTCTTGGGACTTCAAGGAATCATCTTCACCACTGAAAGGTGAAACACTAGGTGTTGATGTGCAATAGTGAGACACAAACACCTAGTGTACAAACAAGAGAGCAAAAGAGAGATAGAATAGATATAGAATTCAAACCCTAAAACCAGAGCTTCTTCTCTGTCTTTTCTCTCTAAAATGTCTAACTCTCCAACCCTTGAGCCAAGAGAAGAGAGCCTTCTCTTATAGGCAACAAAGCTTACAAGCTAAGTAAACCAAAGGCTCATCCCTCCATACACGTGTATGGAGGGGAAACAAATGCTATACAGCTGCTTCAAAATATCTCAAAAAGCAACTGCACAGTAGTCGGCAGGGCAAAATTGTCATTTTGACAAAATTGACTGCCGACCGGCACAATATAGTGCCGATGGCAACACCAACCAGCCGGTGGCCTCTAGCCACTGCCGGTGGTGTGTGGGGATGCCTCACAAGGCATTCCCTGCCCCTCCAAGGCAAAGCACAAGTGTTTGGTGCAAAACCAAACACAAAACGGTCAAGTTCGGAGGTCCTGAGGCAAGGCGTGTAGCCGAGAACTCCGGGAACTCCAAACGAACACGAACATGGATAATCACCGAGTGTTCAAGCGGTGACGTCCAGGTCTTGAGGACGGTCAAAAATGGGGTGTCTACAGGTTGGTAAAGCAAGGCCTGTTGAAAGGCGCCAAGACAGGGAAGCTTGAGTTCTGCGAGCATTGTGTATTGGGCAAGCAAACAATAATCAAATTTGGTATTGCTATTCATCGTACCAAAGGGATTCTAGACTATGTTCACAGCGACGTATGGGGTCCTTCGAAGAATGCTTCGTTGGGAGGTAAACACTACTTTCTCATTCATTGATGATTTCTCCAGAAGAGTTTGGATTTACACAATGAAGCACAAAGATGAAGTCTTAGACATCTTTCTTATGTGGAAGAAGATGATTGAGACCCAGACAGGCAGACGGATCAAGAAGCTCAGATCTGACAATGGTGGAGAATACACATCAGATCCCTTCTTTGAGGTTTGCCAGAATGCAGGGATAGTGAGACATTTCACAGTTCCTGGAACACCGCAGCAAAATGGAGTTGTAGAACGCATGAACCGCACTTTGGTGGAGAAAGTCCGGTGTATGCTGTCACATTCTGGATTGAGCAAGGCATTTTGGGGCGAGGTATTGAACTATGCTCGTCATCTTGTCAACAGACTACCTACTACAGCACTAGATGGCAAGACTCCCATGGAGGTATGGTCAGGAGTGCCAGCTACTGATTATGATCAGTTACGTATCTTCGGATGTCCAGCTTATTTTCATGTTACAGAATCTAAATTGGATCCAAAAGCCAAGAAAGCCATATTCTTGGGCTTTAGTGACGGTGTCAAGGGATACAGACTCTGGTGCCCTGAATCAAAGAAAGTTGTCACTAGAAGAGACGTTACCTTTGATGAGTCTACAATGCTGAAGCAACCAAATCAGAATGAGGAAGCATTGAAGAAGTCAGTGCAGGTGGAGTTTGAGACTCCAGCAAAGACTAGTCAGCCAATCAACCATCCTGAAGAAGTCTCAGTGGATAGCTCTGAAGAGAGTTCAGATGAAAATGAAGATCCAGAGGCCCAGCAACAATCAGAACCCATTGCAATCAGGAAAGGAAAAAGGGTTACTAAGCAACCCAGTTGGATGACCGATATGGTAGCCTATGCACTTCCAATCATTGAAGACAATGTTCCTTGCACTTTCAAAGAAGTCGTGCAGAATGCAGAAAGTGTCAAATGGAAGGAGGCTATGGATGAAGAGATCGGGTCACTTTACAAGAACCAGACTTAGGAGTTGGTGCAACTTCCAAAGGGAAAGAAAGCAATTGGGTGTAAGTGGGTTTACACCAAGAAGGAAGGCATCCCAGGCAAAGACAACATCAGATTCAAAGCTAGATTGGTAGCTAAAGGCTATGCTCAGAAGGAAGGAATAGACTACAATGAGGTATTCTCACCTGTTGTGAAGCACACGTCTATTCGTATCTTGTTAGCTTTGGTTGCACAGTTTGATCTCGAGCTCGCCCAACTCGATGTCAAAACTGCTTTCTTACATGGAGATCTTGAAGAGGAGATATACATGTCCCAACCAGATGGTTTCAAAGTTGCTGAAAAAGAAAATTAGGCCTGTAAGCTGAACAAATCGTTGTACGGGTTGAAGCAATCCCCGAGACAGTGGTACAAAAGATTTGATCGTTTCATGATGGAGAAAGAATACACAAGAAGTCAATTTGATCATTGTGTATATTTCCGTAAGCTTCCCGACGGTTCCTTCATCTATTTGCTCTTATATGTAGATAATATGCTGATTGCATCTAAGAGCAAGGTGGAGATTGACAAACTCAAGGCACAGTTGGCAAGAGAGTTTGAAATAAAGGATTTGGGAGAAGCAAAGAAAATTCTTGGCATGGAGATCAAGAGAGACAGGAAGAAGGGCACGGTTTGTCTGACACAAACCCAGTATCTGAAAAAGGTGTTAGACAGATTTGGCATAAATGGGAAAACAAAAGCTGTGAGTACACCATTGGCCCCTCATTTCAAGCTCAGTGCTTCGATGTCTCCACGCACAGAAGAAGAACGAAAGCATATGGCACAGGTTCCATATGCAAATGCAGTTGGTGCATTAATGTATGCTATGGTTTGTACAAGGCCTGACATCTCGCATGCTGTGAGTATGGTAAGCAGGTATATGCATGATCCAGGAAAAGATCACTGGCAGGCAGTGAAATGGATTCTAAGGTACATACATGGCACGGTTAATCTAGGATTGAAGTTCGAGAGAGATAACCGACTTGGACAGAATCTGGTTGGATATGTGGACTCAGATTATGCTGGTGACTTAGACAAACGCCGGTCAACAACAGGGTATTTATTTATGCTTGCTAAAGGGCTGGTGAGTTGGAGGTCAACGCTTCAGTCAACGGTGGCTTTGTCTACTACAGAGGCAGAGTACATGGCAGTGACAGAAGCCTTTAAGGAAGCCATTTGGCTACACGGGTTGATTGAGGACTTGGGTATTGTTCAGAAGCACGTTGAGGTGTTTTGTGATAGTCAGAGTGCCATTTGTTTGGCAAAGAACCAGGTTCATCATGCCCGCACCAAGCACATTGATGTCCGTTTCCATTTCATCCGAGAAATTGTCAATGAAGGGGATATTCTGCTTCAAAAGATTGGTACTGCAGATAATCCGGCCGATATGCTCACAAAAGTGGCTTCTGGGATCAAGTTAAAACATTGTTTGGACTTGGTCAACATCTCTCGGAACTAAGCACCTTTGGGTGCAAGGTAGTGTTGATCGATCACTATGGACAGAGGGCAAAGGCATGACAGTCAAGGGCATCTTAGCAGGGGGTGCAGGACATCCAATTAGGGGGTGTCGGATATCTTGGTCGCACAAGTTCAAGCATAGCAGATGAAGACATCTGAGACAGGAAGCATGGAAGAGATCTATAGGAGATAGGAGCAGAGGCTCTCTCCAAATCAGAGAGTGGTGTGAGTTGAGTTGAGGATGTAGGATTCCCTCCTCCTCTTGTATCTCTGGTGTATTATCTCTAGCTTCAGGGGATGCAGTGTCTCAGTGAAGAGATACAGACTATGTTAAAATTTGGGCGTGACAAGATTATTAGCAGTGTGTGCAATAGATCACCTCACATGGGTTGAGGGGATGATTTGTTGAGATTGAGATCACCCCATGTGAAAAGGGGTGATTCTCTTCTGTGAGAACATACCAAGCAAAGTCAGCTCTTCCTTCCTCCATTACGGCTGCCAACCGACAAGCCGCCAAAGTGGTTGATCTACCATCCAGCTGGCCATGTGCAAGGCCAGCCATCTCCCTCCCTTCTTGTGTATATATAGAGAGGATGAGAGCAGAGTTTAAATACAGCAAGCTAAAGAGAGAAAACAAAGAGAGAGAGAATTACCAGAGAGAGTTTGTAATTCTTCCATTTGTTCAATATAGTGAATCCGCTGCCCGTGGACGTAGGCGACTTGCCGAACCACGTTAAATCTCTTATGTTATTGCTTGTGTGTGTTTCCTGGTGTGCCCCCGATCCACAACAAGGGGTTGATGAATTCTGTTCCTTTTTTCTCTCCTCCCTTGCTCTCTCACCCGAGTGTGCTATATATGTCCCTCTCTCTGTCCCTTACATTTGCTTTTTTTTTTTTAAAACCTCACCTGCCACGGAGAGAGAGAGTTGCTCCACTCAATTCTCCACTCAAGAGACAGATAGCTCAGCCCCTTTGCCTTGTGTCTCTTTTTTTTTTATGATTATATTCTCCCACCATGCCAAAGAAAATAATCATCATGCTGCGTTATCTAAAAATAATAATATCACCCCCACCGAATTAAACCCACTGAGAGATATATCTCGTTAAAAACCACTCCACTACAAACTCCCATCATTCTGCTGATCATCTTTTATTATTATTTTATTTTATTTTATTTTTATTTTCTATATTTTTTTTATTATTTCTTTTCCTTTTTTTTTATTATCAATATTTATCACTTTATATAAAACACACCTAAAATAAATATACACACATATAAATTTATATATATAAAATATATATATATAAAATTATAAAATACTACAAATTAATAAAATATTAGTGATGGCTAAAATGGGTAAAGTTTGGAATTAAAGATTCAATTTGATTTTCCTATTGAGAATTCATAAAATAGCACATTTCAATTTTCATCAGCGGGTGGTCAAAAGAAGGTGTCCAAGTCTTAAGGACAGTCAAAATGGGGTGTCTACATGACTTCGATCAATCAAACGAGAAGATTTGAGAACCAGATTTGATCAAGGGAGAAGATGACCCACCAGATTTGATCAAGGGAGAAGATGACCCACAACTCACACAGAGACTGAAGAGGAAGACAATTTTTAGGGTTCTGGTGGTGGCTCTGATACCATGTAAGATTCCTGAAAACTGTTCTGTATATTCAATTGTATCAAAGATTACAATCAGACCTTAGATTATATAGCTCTAAATCCTAAACCAAAAAAGAAAATACAAATAAAATTATAATTATGTCTCTAACAGGACTCTATGTCTCTAACAGGACTTTAACACAATCATGCCTCTAATAGGACTCTAATTTGTACAAAACACACAATGATATATTCTGGGGGTACTTACCAATTAGTCCTATTAACTAGACTTATTTACCTACAGGTCCTAACTAATAAATTTAACACTATAAAAATAAGAGAGTGATAAATTTATCACTAAAAATTTATTCATAAAAACAAAGAGACTGATAAATTTATCACTATAAATTTATTCATAAAAATAAAAGACTGATAAATTTATCTTTATCACTTAATAAATTTATCAATAGGACTTAATGGGTAATAAGTCTCCAAAGTAGGACCTATTGGGTAATAAGTCTCCAAAGTAGGACCTATTGGTAATTTACCCTATATTCTATATTCTCATATATCCTCGCAATGTTTTGGTAGTTTACTCCTATTTTATCTTTTGAAATTTAAATTGTACATAAATAGAAATACATAAAAATATTTAATATATATAAGTGGGAGGGGGGATTGGAACGGAGTAAATTGCTATCCGTTGTTGTAGTGCTTAAAACTCCCACAACTGCCAACAAAAGTCAAATGTGTGTGTAAAGAGAGGTTATTTCTGCCCAAGTCACAATCACAAATGCATATAAGATAAACATATAAATATATATATATATATATATGCAATCTTGGTGTGTCTCATTACAAATTTACAATCTCCTACATTGAGAAATACATATCACATAACCATTTGATAAGATTAGATGAGATTACTTTACAAAAATATGTTGGACCAGATTCATTTTCCATCAAGGGAAAAAATTTATGAAAACAATTTAAGTAATTATTACAACAACCCCATTTCGTAGCTCGAAATGGCGTGGGTCGAAAGGCCCGAATTGCTTTGTACACCCACCCCTTTTCTTTGTACACCCACCCTCCCTCTGTTCATCCCCTCCCTCTGGAAAACTCACGCACACACACACACAGCTCCGTTCATCCCCTCCCTTTGGTGCCATTTTTTTTTTTTCAGAAGAAGTAGAAAATCAAAGGAGGAGGAGGAAGAAAGGAGGAGAAGGAGGAGGAGGAGAAGAAAGGAGGGAGAAGGAGGAGGAGGAAGGAGGAGTAGGACTGGAGAGGGCCCAATTATTAGGGTTGGAGGCGGAGGCGGAGGCGGGGGGCGGAGGCACGATCGGGCGGAAGCGACGGCAGGCGGAGGCGACGAACGAGCTGCGAGCTGTGACGAGGACGGCGGGTAGAGGCGGCGGAGGCGACGAGCTCTCTCTTTCTCCCTCTCTCCTCCTCTTCCCCTCTGTTCTCCTGTGTTCAACGAAGTTCAACGAAGAAGAAGAAGAAAATCGCAAAACGACGTGGTTTTCAAATTTCGGGCCATTCGACCCTCACCCATTTCGAGTTACCACCTATTTTTCTTATTACAATGGTGTTGTTATTACAAGCATATTTACTGCCAGCATGATAATACTTCTTTTAATAAAACATAAATACAGAAAAAAAAAAAAAAATTTACTCTGATTTTAGTGATCTTAAGTAGAATATGATCAAATGTAGATTAAATCCGTTAATTCACTAAGAATATCAAGATTAAACGGTTCATTCACATGAATAGCCAAGGAATTGGAGAAAAAAAGAAAAAAAGAGAGAATCTAAAATTTTTATTACTATTCCCAAGCCATTAAGTACATTGATACTCATACTCCATTAAGAAATTTGCAATTAAGGAAAATAAATCAAATGAAATATGTATAAAAAAATTTGACGAAATCAAATTCTGACTAAAAAGAAATTGAATAAATATTTTTTTTCCAAAATCAATTAAATCACTAAATTGACACTCTAAACGAATGAATTCTCCTAAAATTTGGTAGTTCATGGTTGTAATCAACTTATAATATAGGTTTCACTAGAAGAAAATACAAATTAATTCTGATGAAGAATCGGTATTATGTTAAAAGAATCAAAAGAAAAGACATAAGGACTATGATTCGGAAAAAAATCATCAGAAAAACAAACAAACAAACATTTCATAGAAGATATAAATTAATTCACAAGAAGAATCAGAATTATGCTAAAAGAATCAAAACAAAATACATCTCAAAACACTATGATTCGGATAAAAAAATCATTGGAAAAACAAGCAAACATGTCATAGAACATATCGAAGTTAGCTAACATAAGAAAAAATGCTCAAAAAATAACTAAAGAGTGGCTTACTTTGTTAAAGGATTAGTTTGCAATTCTTTTTTTTTCCCTAATTTTTTTCTCAAGAACCAAACAGGGGAAAGAAATCAAAAAATTTAAACCTTAGTTGAGTAATCAAGATCAAAATCATACCCAAGTCTCCAAAAGTTGAAACATTGGCCAGAGAAGAGGATTGAGGCTGGATTTGTTCAGTGTTGAGTGTGTTTTTCTTAATGGGTGATTGAACTAATTGAGAGTTCTTATTCACCGAAACGCAAGAATCCATGTCTACAATGATATCCTTT
This sequence comes from Camellia japonica, assembly GCA_030407325.1. Lineage (NCBI taxonomy): Eukaryota > Viridiplantae > Streptophyta > Magnoliopsida > Ericales > Theaceae > Camellia > Camellia japonica. The sequence continues at coordinate 5,190,411 of JAPPVO010000019.1, forward strand.
ACACGTCTGAGAATTAAATTTATTGTTTTGGAGAGAGAGAGAGAGAGAGAGAGTATAGAGTGATGGGTTTAGGACAATGTAAGACAAAGCAAGCTTTTTTTTGGATTTATGCTAAATACAGAAGCTCATAAATAAATTATAAAAAAAGAAAAGAAAAAGAAAAAGAAAAAGAAAAAGCAAAAGAAAGAGAAAGAGAAAGGGTATCCAACCAAAATCTACTAAAATATTGGAAGGGAGAAGATTTTGGTCTTCAAAGGGAAGTAATGGAAGTAACGGCATGTGCAAATCAATGATTGCCCATACCCATGTGGGATTTATCATATTTTTTTTTTTTTGAACTCATCAAATACCCTGTTTGGTGCATAGTATTTTTAGAATTTATGTCAGAATAGTTTTCATTCATAATTTATGATTTAATTAAGATGAAAGTAGAAGTTATCGAGGTTATCAAAAAAAAGTTGGAAAAATCAAATTATTGTTTGAAAAATCATTTAAGAATTACATATTTATGTGGTACTCTTAACCAATAAAATGAGTTAAAAAGGATAAAGGGTTGAACTTATTCTACATAACCAACAAAGATGAGTTGGGACAATTCACCGTTTCGTCTACTATTTAGTGGATTAGTATCTAGTAAGTTTCATTTATCTTACGACTATAATAATTTAGGAATTGTTTGGTATATATTACAAAAGTTAAAAAATTGTTAAAAAAGTCAAAAAATTCATACTATTTGGAAGAAGTATGTGGAGGAAGCTAGAGGGCAAAATCATAATTCTGCCCTTTGAATTAGTTAGCCCAACAGTGCAGCTCAGTCTACTTTGCATCTACATTTTCCAAGTTCATACCACGTGGCACAATGTAAGCCACTAATTCCCATTAAAAAAAATAAATTGAAATGCATACCCCGACAATATACTTTGCATCTACAATATTTTATTATATATTTTTCTATAAAAAGTCAAAAAGTTATCCCAAATATATATTTTTCTTTTAATATTTTTTTAACTAAAAAGTCAAAAAGTGTACTTATTTAGAACATTCCAAACACTTACTTAATAACTATGAAACTAATGAATAAATATTCTTAGGCTAAGTTTGACATCTTCAAAAAAAGTCAAAAAGTCACTATCCTATTTAAGTCACATCATCTTATTTAAGTCACTATCTTACAAAATGAGGATTGAAAAACCTTCTTTTTATAGGGTTAGCTTGATTTAATTTTGTTTACACTTTCAAACACAACTTATTTATCTAAAATAATGAGATTCATAATTTTGGATGAAATCAATACAGTTTTTAAACAAAAGAATGCACTATTTTGCACCAATAAAAAATTATATTTTATTCACACTTTTGTGCCTTTGTATATATCTAGGAGTCGTGCATTTCAATTTTTTGGGTCCCCAAGAAAATTTACTTTGCTAACATGCAATTAGATCACCCAATGAAATTTTTAAAACAACAGTATAGTTGATATTAGTTAAACATGTTTTCATTACATACTAATCGATCTTGTAAGCTTTGAGTTGATAACCTGGTAAAGATATTTTAATGAAAATGAAATCAAGCAAATTCTTACTTCCTCAAAACAAAACAAAAGAGAGTTCAATTCTTACATGCTCACTCGATATTTAGTTATTCCAAAAATAACTATATGATTTTAGAAACAATCTTAGGAATTACAGAATGATTATTAGTTTTTATCCCAAAGGGGCTTCTTTTTTTTTTCTATCCTCCTCTAAACCCTTTTCTTTCTTCCTCAACCCAAACATGTACTAGGAAAGGCCACCAATTAAAACTAACATAAATTATCATCATTTCATTACACAAATGGGACCAAGTAAAACTCAAGGCCCAACAAACACGTAAGTCTCATTAATGGGCCTAAACCACATTAACTTAATTAAGCCTATACGTACTTTTTTTTGTATCCTCCTAAACCCTCCTTCAGTTCCTCAAACCCAAACCTGAGATAGGAAAAGCCACTATTAAAACTGACAGAAATCATAATCGATTCGCTATATCAGTTACACTCAAGGCCCAACAAATTCGTTAATCTCAGTAATGGGGCTAAACCGCATTCTGAATTGAGCCCAAACCGCATTCTTAGTTTAGCCCATGATCATATGGCCCAGGAAAGGTTTTACTAGAATTGGTGGAGTGCGCCAGGCCGACGCAATAGTGCAACGTCAAGGCGACGCTCGAGAGGACCCAGCTGCACGCTACTGTGATGGGAGCAAAGATCCCCTCCTTGCATCATTTTCTATTTGTAGGGTTATTAGACTCATTTTTAGGTTCAATTTTAATAATTCAAATCGTTCATATTTTAAAATTTGTTCAGTATATCATATTTATAAAAAATCAAGTTAATCGGATATCAAAAAGCATGTGTTCGGAAAAATCGAACTTAAAACTATTTTTTTTAAAAGTTTAATAAACAGTTTTCGAACACATGCTTTTTAATATTCGATCAATTTGATTTTTTACAGGTATGATATACTAAACAAATCTTAAAATATAAACAGTTCGGATTATCAAAATTGGGCCTAAAAGTGGACCCAATGGCCCTATAAGAAGGAAATGCAAGGAGAAAGTACAAGGAGAGGATCTTTACTCCTGTGATGGACCCTCCACCTAAAAAAATTAATTTAATATCATGTGAGCCAATGGCCCACGTATCAGATATTAAAATGATAAGAACAGATACTACACTTGATCATTGCAGTAAATGTGGCTCGTTTTCAAAGGACGGCATAGAGACGGTTGTTTTGGTGTCTTCTTCTGGTCATGGTTTTGGCTCTATTTTTACTTTCTGCCCTATATTTGAGATTATAAAGAAGCAAGTATTTGTTAGTTGTTGTCTTTTTGTTTTTGATTTTGTTTTCATTGTTGTAGTGAACTTGAAACAAGGTTACAGGCACAGAAGGAAGGAAGGATGATTTCATAAAACCATTTATATAAATTTTCTTCCGATGTACTCTAAAAGATTTTCCCCAGTTGTTTTGCTATGTTAATGTTTTTCCAAATTGTACTTTGCTTTCCTAATTTGTCGAATATATAAATAATATTGAAGAATTTCCATGAACATGTGATGTTATGATCACCTTTATTACTTCTCTTGTTTCTGAATTAAACATTGATTTAAAAACAGTCCGAAAACAAACCGATTACTATTACACTAACAAAGATGGGAAAAATCTATTTCAGCATTAGCCATTTTTGTTCTGACTATTACTCACAAATTTGAAAAAATTCCAAATAAGATGAAATTAAGTCGATTTGTGCATTTTTTCCAAATATATATACCTTTTCAAGTACATTTTCTTGCTTTAGATATTGATCGAACAAATATTTAACTCCTTTGTTTCATATGTGAGATCATTCCCGACCAAATTCACAAATAGCTCTAATACAATTCTCACGTGATCATGCCAACTCAGATGTGATTCTTCAGAAATTTGAGGGCTTCCATTTATTGGTATTGTATGTTTGCCTTCTGGCTTTTGATCAGAAGTAATAGTCTCAATGCCTTGTAAATTTTGATATTCATCAACTTGGTTCTCATTGAAGCTGTCCCTGAAAAGGACAGCTAGTTTCTTCACATTATCGGTTGAAGAAATATATTGTTGGTAATAATTACAAATAAAACACCAGAAAATAAGAATAATAGAAATTACAAAAACTATTGTAAAGGCTGAGGCACAGGAAATTCGCTCTCTTTAAGGAGATTCAAGCCCTCTGCGGTTAGGCAAAGCCTCACACCGGTGCAGCAGAAAAACCTTGACTTATCCCCACAGGATACAACAGCCCGACTAAGTCGTATGGTTCACCAATACTGCACAATTGGTTGAACCCAAAACTTTATCACACACACCCTTTTTATTTGCCTGATAATCTCACTCAAGACATAACAACACAACCAAAACTTCTTCTCTCGTATTCACCCAAGATAGGACATAAGTTCAAATTATATATAAGAGTCTATCTTGGTGGCTAAGTAAAGATGGACTTGGAATGGATAAGTCTTAGTGGACCAAGACCAAGACTTGGCAAAGACTTGGAGATTGTCTTGGTGGATAAGGAACAGATGACTTGGAGAAGACTTGGATAGATAAGCATGGTGAACTTGAAAACTTAGAGGGAAAGAAAAGAAAAGCCAACGATAACACATTAACACATTATAATATTAAAATACCTGTTAACATTCCCCCACCTATTTTAATATTATAGGTAACAAAAACTGAGATTATTAGGCAAATAAGGATATTATGCATCATAGTAGGTGTGCTCTGCATTGAACCTCCATTAGTGAAACAATAATATTTACTCCAGAGCCAATAGTATGCTCAGCATTGAACTATAACTACTTAAGGGAAATAAATAATTATTGCACACACATAACATTCCAGGTGTTCACAAAAGCTTTAAAAGCTAGCACATTACGGCCTTATGCGATCCCAAGATTCATGAGTGTGTTTGAGAATTAGCCCAAATCTCATAGATAGCGGCCCCACTACCACACTCACATAGGTGAATTCTGTCAAGGGTGCTCCTGTAACTATGACACCCCACTCAATAAGAGCTACAGAAATTCATTAAGAGTTTTTTAATAACTCAACCTCTACAACGTTACAGGATAAATGCACTTACATCATAGGGATGGGTAAAAAGTAATTTGGTGCATTTCTCACGGCCATCATATGATCGTTTTTCTCATTGAACCCAGTTACAGGATCTCTGGTCCCTGGGTTGAGTATCCTCATACATGGCTCCTGCTATATTCAATGGGCTTCAACCCCATCCCCCTCGATGTATTCCAGACTCTATCTCTTGCTAAGGCCTTAGTTAATGGATCTGCAAGATTATCACCAGATTTAATATAATCCACATTTATGATGCCATTATTCATATAAGATCTCACAGTACTGTGTTTTCTTCTGATAGGTCTGGATTTACCGTTATAATAACGGTTATTAACTCGACCAATTGCTGTGGTGCTATCACAATGAATCAATATAGGTGAAATCGATTTTTCCCAACAAGAGATTTCGTTTAACAAATCTCTCAACCAATTTGCTTCTTCACTAGCTGTAGCTAAAGAAATAAGCTCAGTCTCCATTGTTGAATTAGCAATAATGGTTTGTTTTTTCGATTTCCAACTTATAGCACCACTGCCCAATGTAAATAAGTAACCAGTGGTTGATAATGAATCACCTGATAAGGTATTCCAATCGGCATCACTGTAACCTTCAAGTACTGCAGGATACTTATTATAAAACAAGCCATATTTTATGGTACTAGATAAATATTTCATAATACACTCAATGGCTAGCCAGTGATCACTGCCAGGCTTGCTAGTAAACCTGCTAAGTACTCCAACTGCATAGGCAATGTCAGGTCTAGTACAGTCAGTCGCATAACGCAAGCTACCAATCATACTAGCATATTCCTTTTGATTAATTACATCCTCATCATTTTCAATAGGAAATAAACGCACATGAGGATCAAAAGGAGTAAGAACATGCTTGCAGTTATAAAAATTATATTTTCTCAAAATTTTCTCAACATAATGCGACTGATCAAGAAATATACCATTACAGGTTTTGGTAATTTTCATTCCCAAAATATAATTAGCCTCACCAAGATCTTTATATCAAAATGGCTACTAAGCATATTTTTAGTTTCCACGATGATATGCAAATTAGAGCCAAATATAAGTAAATCATCCACATAGAGGCTAATAATGACATGTGAATTCTCTTCAGATTTATAGTAAATGCATTTATCATATTCATTCGTTTTATAGCCATTCCAATCATGCAGGAATCAAATTTCTCATGCCACTGTTTAGGGGCCTGTTTTAAGCCATATAGGGATTTAACTAGCTTGCACACTTTGCTTTCTTGACCGGGTTCCACAAAACCCTCAGGTTGATCCATATAGATTTCTTCACCCAGGTCTCCATTTAAAAAGACTGTTTTAACATCCATTTGATGAATTTTTAGATCATGAATTGCAGCCACTGCAATTAATAATCTAATGGATGTAACTCTAGTAACCGGAGAAAATGTATCAAAAAAGTCAAGATCTGCTTGTTGTTTAAAACCTTTTGCAACAAGCCTTGCTTTATATTTATCAATAGTTCCATTCGGTTTAAGTTTTTTTCTCAAAACCCATTTACAGCCAATAGTTTTACAACCTGGTGGTAAATCTACTAATACCCAAGTTTTATTGGATAATAATGATTCCATCTCATCATTTACAGCCTCGTTCCAAAAAACAGAGTCAGGAGATGCCAGAGCTTCTTGTAAAGTTAATGGAGTTTCCTCCATATTAAAAACATGATAATCAGGGCCAAAAACGTTTTCTAATCTGGCTCTTTTACTCCTTCTTGATTCAAAAATTACAGTATCTTGGTTTTGTAAAAGAGGAGTAGAGGAACCGGTTTCAGATAAAATATTTTCTTGATAATTTTGACCCCCACCATTTTTAGATTTAAAAGGAAATTTTTCTTCATGAAAAATTGCATCACCTGATTCAAAAATTATTTTGTTTTCAATATCAAAAAATCTTTAGGCTGTACTATTTGTTGCATATCCAAGAAAAGCACAAATTGCAGCTTTCACACCTAATTTAGGTCTTTTAGGGTCCACAAGTCTAATAAAACCTAGACAACCCCAAACCCTCAAATATCTCAAATTTGGCGTATGCCCTTTCCACAACTCAAAAAGTGTAACTTTTGTTTTTTTATGTGGCACTCTATTCATGACATAACATGCAGTTAAAATTGCTTCTCCCCACAAATTTGAAGGAGCACCTGCTTCAATTAGCATAGCATTTGTTAAATCGATTAAAGTTCTATTTTTCTTTTCTGTTACACCATCCGATGCAGGCGAATATGGTGGAGTAGTTTCATGGATTATTCCTAAAGACTGAGCAAATGAGTTGAATCCAAAAGATTCATACTCCCGGCCTCTATCACATATATACCTTTTAATCTTTTTACCGAATTGATTTTCAACTTCAAGAAGGAATTCTTTAAATTTTTCAAAAGCATCACTTTTATTTTTCAACAAGTATACATAAGTGTATTTTGAAAAATCATCAATAAAAGTGATAAAATATCTATTTCCACCACGTGTTAAAATTCCTTCAAATTCACATAAATCAGTGTGAATTAATTCTAACAATTCAGTATTTCTCACCACACTTTTATGAGGCCTTTTAGTTATTTTTGCTTGACTGCAAACTTCACATTTCTCAAACTTATTTGTTAGTCTGGGAATTAATCCTAAACTACTCATGACTCCCACATATCGGCTATTAATATGACATAGACGAGCATGCCAAAAATTCATAGAAGACAGCATGTAAACAGAAACATGTGCTTTCTTATTCTCAACATTTAATTTAAACATTCATCACAGGCATACCCTTTTCCCACAAATATGCCTTTTTTAGTGATTACATATTGGTCAGATTCAATAGTCTGCTTGAAACCAGCTTTGTTGAGCAAATAACTCGACATCAAATTTTTTCTCATGGACAGTGTGTACAACACATCTTTTAAAACAAGCACACGTCCAGAGGTAAAATTCAGCTCAACATCACCACACTCGAGCATCTTGGTTAAACTGGAGTCACCAAGCATAACAGTCTTCTCCTAATTAAAAGGAGTGAAATCTTTGAACCAATCTTTATTATAGCAGACATGCCTACTGGCACTAGAGTCTGCCCACCACCCTTCTACAGATTGAACCATAAAAATATCTGTGATCATAGCCACAAATGGTTCCTCAGTAACATTAGTCTGTGGTCGAGACTGTTGTTTCCGAAATTTGCAAGTTCAAGCAATATGCCCACTTTTGCCACACACAAAACATGTTACATTTGTCAAATCTTGTGAAGGGGGTTCTTGGTTCCATTTCTTTTGCCTTGGGTAATTTTTATTTTGTGGCTTTCCAGTATTTTTCCAACTTTTCTTAACTGGCTTCAAGTGACTATTTTTATGAAATCGACCTTTAGGTAAAGTATTTCCAGAAGTTAAATTTACCTTTGCAGTGGAATGCTCTTGTGTCATAAGCGCATCTTGTCCTCGTGCTTCCTCTTCCACCTGAATCCATGTGATTAGAGTCTCCAAGGACGTCTCTTTTTGCTTGTGACGCATCGACTTCTGGAACTCCCTCCAAGATGATGGAAGTTTGTCAACAATACCTGCTACAACAAGATTGTCTCCAATTTTGATGCCTTCAGATCTAACTTCAGCCACTAGCATATGAAAATCTTGAACTTGCTCCACCACTGATTTTCCATCTATCATCTGATAGCAGAAAAAACAGCTTGCAGCGTATTTTTTAGCGCCTGCCTCTTCAATGTCATATTTGTTCTGCAAGGTTTTCCAAATTTTCTTGGCAGTGGTGTAAGTAGTATCATAATAATCATAAAATTGATCTGAAAGACAATTCAAAAGATAGTATCGACATTTATACTCATCTATGTTGTATTTCTCGATTTTTTCAAGATGAGTGGCATACTCCTCGTCGGTCATCTCTTCAATGGGGATTTTGTTCGGATTTTTCTCGGTTAGGATATAGGCCACCTTGAAGAGACTGAGGTAGAAAAGCACCTTGCCTTTTTATCTCTTAAAATGAGCTCCCTTGAACCGGAAGGGCTTGTTGAGATCGCTGGTATTCTCGTTGAGCTTCTCCAGTACTGGCTCCATAGATTTTTGCTACTTGAATCTCCTTAAAATTATTGGCGATAATTACAAATAAAACACCAGAAAATAAGAATAATAGAAATTACAAAAACTATTGTAAGGGCTGAGGTGCGAGAAATTCGCTCTCTTTAAGGAGATTCAAGCCCTCTGTGGTTAGGCAAAGCCTCACACCGGTGCAGCAGAAAAACCTTGACTTATCCCCCCAGGATACAACAGCCCGACTAAGTCGTATGGTTCACCAATACTGCACAATTGGTTGAACCCAAAGCTTTATCACACACACCCTTTTTATTTGCCTGATAATCTCACTCAAGACATAACAACACAACCAAAACTTCTTCTCTCGTATTCACCCAAAATAGGACATAAGTTCAAATTATATATAAGAGTCTATCTTGGTGGCTAAGTAAAGATGGACTTGGAATGGATAAATCTTGGTGGACCAAGACCAAGACTTGGCAAAGACTTGGAGATTGTCTTGGTGGATAAGGAACGGATGACTTGGAGAAGACTTGGATAGATAAGCATGGTGGACTTGAAAACTTGGAGGGAAAGAAAAGAAAAGCCAACGATAACACATTAACACATTATAATATTAAAATACCTGCTAACATATTTTTTTTTTTCCAATAACAATTAAATCACTAAATTGACATTCTAAACGAATGAATTCTCCTAAATTTTGGTGGTTCATGGTTGTAATTGACTTATAATATAGGTTTCACTAGAAGAAAATATAAATTAAATCTGATGAAGAATCGGTATTATGCTAAAAGATTCAAAATAAAAGACATAAGGACTATGATTCATATAGAAAATCTTTGGAAAAGCAAACAAACATTTCATAGAAGATATTGTTGGAACAATTTTCTGTGTAAAATAAATAAGTTGAAACCAAATCAAACAAATAAAATAAATTACTTACAGAATTTATTTACTGAACCAAATAAATATTTAAAAAATCAAGTCAAGTGTGTGACACTCTGTCCTTAAGACAGATTCTCTCCGCTACGGTGCTTACGGATAAATGGCATCTATCTCTCAAGGATACAATGATCTTCACAAATTGTAGTAGCACTCCAAACAATTTGTTCGGTGAACAGAACCTGTGTTCTTTACTCTTTAACTTTTCTCTAAATAACTAATATAAAGAATAATGCAAATAGAGTAAGAAATGGAAAGCAAGAAAATGATTTTCGAAATACCGAAATGCTAGAAGATGTCCTGGTATTTATAGGGCCGAACAGATCTGAAAATCAAACTGAACATGTATTATTTGAATTAAACAGATCTTATTTCAAATTGAACAGGTGCAGAACTGGTTATAAATCTGTTGCAAACTGCTTGGCAGTTTTAAACCTGTATGGAAGAAACTAAATCTATCCGGAACTTCTGGGCAGTTTAGAGTAGATGGAAATTAGACCAGAGGAGGCTTATTTGGACAGAAAAATTTGGAGCAAAAATTAAATTAATTTTTTCCGCAAGAATTTATTGAAAAAATTCAAATAAATTTTATCCAAAAAATTAATGTTAGGACCCAACTCGACCCAACCGGATGGCGGCGGTGCATCCAACCCAAGTGTTGCCACTTAGAACTTATATACACACATAAGTTCTCTTTAAGTTTCAATGTGGGATAACCCATTTCAAGGAAACCCACATTTTACTTTTTACTTTTCCAAAAATGATGACAAGTTCCTATTTACTCATAAATGGTTTTGACGAACCATCTTTACCGTGTGACTTGTCATGCAGTAAGGAACACGTTATCTCTTTAGACCCACCCCAAAAGATGTTTGGGACCCACTTAAATTTGGGCTCAAAGTTAGCCCAAAATAAACCTATAAAAACCAAAAATACCAACAGATATAAATTAATTCACAAGAAGAATCAGAATTATGCTAAAAGAATCAAAACAAAATACATCTCAGGACACTATGATTCGGATAAAAATCATTGGGAAAACAAACAAACATGTCATAGAACATATCAAAGTTAGCTAACATAAGAAAAAATGCTCAAAAAATAACTAAAGAGTGGCTTACTTTGTTAAAGGATTAGTTTGCAATTCTTTTCTTCTCCCTAATTTTTTCTCAGGAACCAAACAAGGGAAAGAAATCAAAAAATTTAAACCCTAGTTGAGTAATCAAGATCAGAATCATACCCAAGCCTCCAATATTGCAATATAAGGTAATGACAATATAAGGTGAAGTTGGAGAACCCAATACTAAGAAAATAAGAGAAATTATATATATTACGGGCAAATATGTAAACTGACACAAATATAATGGTAAATATGTATTTTCATGTAATCTCAAAGAGAAGGCAATTGTAATTATATACCGATTGTAAAATTTCCAAAACTTTATATTTCACAATCTCTCATATATTTTACTGGAAAAATAAAATGATATATACAACAACCTAATATTTCACAATCTCTCATATATTTCCAAAACTTTATATTTCACAATCTCTCATAATTCAACAACCTAATATTTCAACAGCAAAATGTGCCAATCTGGTCTTTCACAACAAGGCGACAGACGGAATTGCCATGAAACGATTTATTAGTCGATTAATAGATCACTTCGGAATGGTATATACATTACACATCCTTGACCAAGTAAAGACATTGAGTTTTCAGCGAGCCATTGCTATAGCCATTTCATTAGGAATTAATGATCTCTTGACAATACCTTTGAAAGGATGGCTCGCAAATGGATCTTCCACTTCATATTTAATCCAATTGGTTCATTGAATTGCATCTCCATCTTCAATTCATCTGACAATTCTTTCAAAATCCTCGCTTTTGTCCTCCTTTGAGTTCTCCAATTTCTGCACTTGAGAGGCCATTTGACCCAATAGTCTCTCCTTCACATTCTTCATGTTATCCACCAATCCTTTCAAAACCTTGTTTTTCTCCCTTCTCTACAAAACAAAGAAAAACGAACAAAATCATCATCAACTGATGAGAAAACATATAATTCACCAAGCGTACAATAATATTCTGCAAAAACAAAAGAAACAAACAATTAGTTACACACGCATCTAAGATTAAGGATGAAAGACACAAGTAACCAGATATATACTGGACTCGCCTAATGGTCAAAAATTTATCACTTCCAAAAATGGGTGCATATAATCCAAAATGCTTGATTTCTTAATTTGACTAATTTTAGGCCAATTGCATGATTAAAAAGAACGAGTTGTGTTACATCTCCTAGTTTTGTTCCTCTGATTCGATTTCTAATGACGTGGACACTCCTCTCCCTATCATCTTTAGCCTCACCAGTTCCACATCATTACGGGTGGAATTGGAGAAGCAAAATTAGAGGAATGAATCATTTTCATATAAAAATAATAGAAATTTGTTCTACATCACAAAGACACCATTGGCCAAAGCATAGAAACATACACAAAGGCATAATCAAAATGAAAATATGGGAAGTAAGTCAAAAAAGAAAAGGGGAATTAGTTACCATGAGATGAAGAGGGTGATTGAGTTGGGTTAGATCATCGTCGACAGGAAGGCACCCATTCATCCAACTCCATGGTAGTATGAGGTCCACATAAATGTTTCGTAACCTTCGCAAAGAACTTTTGTTGCCCATTCGATGGGCCCAATACTTGAAATGTAATGAGGTAGTGAAATTGATACCCTTAAAAATTAGAGAGTAAGCTGATTCTGAAAAACACGAATCAAGAGAGATGGGCTCAATATTAGTAATATTTATTTCTTATTCAAGTTTTAGTACATACAGGGAAAACAGTACCAAAAGAGCGATGTAGGGTATTTAACACATTCTTTACTAGTAACAGAAAATTCTCAAACTCATCTCTAATTACACCACATTAATAAACTCAAAATATAAAAGTATTGACTCACTAAAAATCTATTTTCCAGGTGGCCTACACACTCGAATCTTATGTTAGGTGGTGATTCTAAATAAATATTTCAAGAATCTGAGCAAAGCAATAAAATTAACAATATTTCAAATATCGTTATTAAAACACAGATTTTTTCCAATAATTATTAAAAGTGAAAATTCAAGTGCTGACACCCATGCTGCTTTTTAACCATGATCCATCAATGAAGACCTTATGACTATTTCCAGCTGTAGACCAATTAGGAGAATTAGGCCTTGTTTGGCATGATCTTAAAAAGCTAAAAAGTCAAAAAAATCACTGTCCTATTTAAGTCACATCATCTTATTTAAGTCACATCACCTCTCTAACACATCACTCAAACCCAACCCAAATTTCATAAAAAGTCAATAAGTACACTTATTTAAATCATTCCAAACCACCCCTAAGGCCTTGTTTGGGAACAGGCTAATTTAGTAACTTTTTGGCTATTTGGCTAAAAAGGTAGGTAAAAAAAACTTGTATGTTTGGGATGACTTTTTGGCTAATTACGAAAAGATGTGCAAAAAGTAGAGAGAAAAGAGAATCTTTGATTTTTTGGTATGAGTGGTTGGCTTTTTGGCTAATTTAGTAACTTTTTGGCTAATTAACTAATTTAGTCAGTCCCCAAACGGGGCCTAAGTAACAGTAAAGGATTTTGGATTATTAAAGCTTCATTTGGCATTGGCTACGATAACCAACTTTTTTGTGTTGAGACTTTTTTAGTCTTGTTTGGATTTTTTTTTTTACTTTTGTGAAAAAAAAAAGTGTAATGATTATAGTTTGAATGTGACATTTTGTCTTATTGGCTTATATAGCATATTTTGTCTTTTTGTGTTTTTTTAGCCCCAAAATGTTTACCAAACAAGGACTAAGAAAGTCCGCACGTTAAACACTGAGTCATCCAACTCGTTCAATACAAAATCTCGTCAAAGGTGCAAAGCACTTAGGTGTTGAATAGACTGCAACGAGCGTTTTAAGAGGATTAGGCTGGGAATTTTTAAATGCTAGTTGATTTTGAATAAGCCAAATAGCACAAAGGATGGTAACAGATTAAACCAACCCATTCCGAAAACCAATCTTTAATATTGTGTTTGGTTGGGGGATTTAAAAAGGGATTTAGTAAGGGAAAAGACAAAGTTAGGTGAAATGTAAATAAAATATACCTAGATTTCACTTAGTTTCACACACATTTTCCCTTTCTCTTTCCAAAACTCTCCCCAAATCTCTCAACTAAATACAGCATAAAGGATATAGGGTACCCGTATTAAAATCAAATCCCAAAACAGATCTTGGCCAAACCAATTGTAAGAAAGGACATTCAAAGCAAATATGTTCTATCGTCTCCTCCTCCTCAAGATTACATCTCGCACAAATCTGATCCAATTGGAAACCTCTAGGCAGGGCCGGCCTTGAGATTTTCGAGACCTAAGGTGGAATCTTAAAATTGGAGCCCTTCGTATATAAATAATAAAAAAATATTTATTTAAATTTTTTTACTCTAAAGGTGTATAATGTCAATTCAAAGTTAATATAATGCGAGTCATATTTATAATGAATGAGATCTAAAAATATATATTTTTTAACTTGGTCTTTAAGAGAGAAACATTTTTTAAAAAATAAATTTAGAATTCATCAAATTCAAATTTGATGAAAATTTAAAAAGGTCTGGCTTTGGTCCAGTCCACCATCGGACTGGACCGTGCTGTTGGGCCTTTATGGGTCCACCACGAGTCCCGTTTTGAAAATCTGAACCGTTCAATGTGTAGAACTCTTTGAGTACTATATGCCTGTAAAAAATCACGTTAATCGGATATCGATAGCTATGTAATCAAATCAGTTTTGTATAAAAAAAAAATAGACGGTGAATAAATTAACGGTTGACAAAAAACTAATTTAATCACATAGCTATCGATATCCGATCAACGTGATGTTTTAAAGACATATAGTACTCAAAGAGTTCTACACATTGACGGTTCAGATTTTCAAAACGGGACCCGTGGTGGGCCCGTAGCACGGTCCAGTCCGATGGTGGACTGGACCAAAGCCACAATTTAAAAAGATATTGGTGGTGTTTGGAAAGTAAGTTCCCAAATTTTTTTCTCATTTTTTTCACTAAAAGACAAAAGTTTTGCAAAACTAAAAAAACACATCCAAACAAAATATCACATCCAACCCCATAATCATTTCACTTTTTCTCTCACAAACATCACATCCAACTACATAAAAACCCAACTATCTTCCCAAACACTAAAAATTTTTTATCTCATAAAAACCTACCTCTCATAAAATCTACATAAAAACTCACTTCTCAAACACCCACATTGAAGATATAAAAAAAAAAAATATATTCCAGACGGAGAGGAAATTCCAAACAAAGGAATCTTGATTTTCTATTCTAACGACTCCAGTCCAGGTCTAACATTAAACATCCAGGTGAGGGGATTTGGGGAATATGAACAGCCAACATATCTTGATAAGGCATGGGAGACCTTGAAATTCTGTTTTCCACAAAACGGAATCAAGGGTTTTATCTCTTCACAAAAAAAATTTCAACATTCAGAGCAATTCTGGACAAAGTCCACAAAATACACTAGCGTAATCAAGGGTTCACATCTCTCTCTCTCTCTCTCTCTCTCTCTCCAATTCTCACTCTACACACTTTTCCTTCTCTTTCGTCTCCAATTCTCACTCTACACACTTTTCCTTCTCTTTCATCATTTCCTCAACTCTCACCATCATTCTTAGTCACACACACACCCAGAACCGACAGTCCTTCCCAGGTATGCGATTTCTCATTGTTCTTTAATTTTTATTTTTCTTGGTCTCTCTGTGTTTGATTTGATTGAGGGATTAACTAATAAGAAAAAATATGTTGAACCTCTCCTACCACTTTGAAGAATGATGTTTTCACTAATTTTCTCATCATTTTATTTTAATAAATATTAATGTAAAAAAATATATGAAGGAAATTTTAACAAGTTAAATACCAGATGAGTTCAATTAGTTTGATTGATTTTACCACCCTAGTCATGGGCAATTCTTAAGTAGTACAACTAAGACCACCCATTTTTGAATAATTCTACATATACTAATAAGCTTACAAAAATTTTACAAAAAATACAAGAAGCCAAATGTGATTAGTTGTCAAAAAAACAATGACATTTAACCATCCAATGATATTTGAACATATATGTTTTTAGTAAGATTGTTAGTAAGAGTTTAACTAGATGTAGCATTTCTCCCCATTTTTTCACGGTAAGGAAAGTCTTACCGACTCTCACTTTCTCTTAGCTAGTGCGCTTCCCGAATGTGGACCATACAAGTAGTATAATTACTTGAACTGTCTATCAATGCATATAAATATATCTTCAGATAATCTTATGTTTACCAAGTATTGATGCTATCTTTTGGCAGTGCTTAATTTGAAGCAAAGATGACTAGTCAAAGTATATATACTACCACCTTTAATCTTACTGTTTTTCTTTTTCTCTCATTGCTTTCTCAATTTGTTTCTCTTGAAACCAGTAGATTCAATTCCAATGATGGTAATTTAACCATGCGTTGCATTGAATTTGAGAGGAAAGCCCTTCTTAAATTCAAAGAAGGACTCACAGATCCTTCTGGTCGGCTTTCTTCTTGGGTTGGCAAAGATTGCTGTCGATGGAAGGGTGTGAGCTGCAACAAACACACTGGCAACATTTTCAAGATTGACCTCAGAAACCAAGGAGGAGAATATTGCAGTTTGTTCGAAGGACTTGCAGACAATAACTCCTCATCTTGTTTGGGAGGTGAGATAAGTCCTTCTTTGCTCGACTTAAGATATTTAAGTTACTTGGATCTAAGCATGAATAATTTCCATGGAATCACAATCCCAAATTTCATCGGTTCACTTGAGAAATTGAGTTATCTCAGACTTTCTCAATCAAATTTCGGTGGAATGGTTCCGCCTCATCTTGGAAATCTGTCAAACTTGCAATATCTTGACCTCTCTCTCTCTACATTTGTTTTTTACTACAATATTTGGGCATCAGATTTAAACTGGCTTGTTGGCCTATCTTCTTTGAAGTATCTTAATCTTGGTGGTGTGAACCTGAGTGAAGCAACAGATTGGTTGCATTCAGTTAATACCATGCCCTCTTTGTCTGAGTTACACTTGTTTGATTGTCAACTCCCCAACTTTCCAAAATCTATACCGAATATAAATTTTACTTCCCTCTTGGTCCTCGATGTCTCTTCTAACGAGTTTAACTCTTCGTTACCTCTATGGCCTTTCAATATTAGTACTCTTGTGGAATTCAATGTCAGTTTAAACAATTTTACGGGTTCCATTGTCAATGCCGCTTTGGGAAGCTATCATAACTTGCAATCACTAGATTTATCTTCTAACTCTATCAGTAGTGACATAAGTGAACTTATAGAGGGATTGTCTGGGTGTTGTAACAGTAGCTTGAAGGAGTTGATATTGGGGTCCAACAAATTTAATGGAAAGTTGCCCGATTCGTTGGGGCACTTGAATTATTTGAGATCGCTTGTACTGAATGATAATCTTATCTCAGGTCCAATTCCAGAATCTGTTGGAAGGTTGTTCTTTCTAAAGGAATTGGACCTTTCTTTTAATGAGATGAATGGGTCTATCCCTGCAAGTTTAGGAAGACTCACAGAGTTGACTAAATTGCAACTCTTCCATAATTCTTGGAAAGGCCCCTTGTCCCAAAACCATTTACAGGGTCTTGCAAAACTACAAGTTTTCTCCGTATCTTCGGACACAACTTGCATTTTTGATGTGACACATGAATGGGTTCCTCCATTTAGCCTGTTAGCTATCCGAATTAGTAACTATTTGTTGGGTCCAAAATTTCCAACATGGCTGAGAAATCAGAAAGAACTTTCATCCATAGTCCTCACAAATGTCTCCATTTCAGATACAATACCTGACTGGTTTTGGAAATTGTCGATGCAGATTGACATGCTCGATTTATCTCACAACCAAATTGTCGGTGTTGTTCCCAACTCATTAGGAATTTCCTTTGTGGACTTGAGTTTCAATCGCCTGGAAGGCACAATCCCACTCTGGCCTAACGTAAAGTTTCTTCTTCTGAACAGCAATTTATTTTCAGGAGCAATTCCTTTGAATATTGGCATTGTCATGTCATCGTTGATCATTCTTAATCTTTCTGGGAACTCTCTGAATGGTACCATTCCTTTGTCCATATGTAAATTGAAAGTTTTGTATGGTCTCTATCTTTCGGACAATCATCTATCTGGACAAATTCCCATCCATTTGGACATGCGTGCTCTTGGGGGAATAGATCTGTCCCAAAACAATCTCTCTGGCCATGTTCCTGAATCAATGTGCTCACTACCGTTTCTTGATTGGTTGAGGTTGAGTGGTAACAATCTTTCTGGCGAACTCTCTTGGTTGAAGAATTGCAAGAGTTTGTACACTCTTGATCTTGGAGATAACAAATTTTCCGGGAACATACCAGGATGGTTGGGAGAAAATCTTTCATTGCTTTCCAAGCTCCGAATGCGATCCAACTTGTTCACTGGAGATATACCTCAACAGCTATGTCTTTTGTCTGATCTCCACATCTTAGACCTTGCTCATAACTATTTTACAGGATCTATACCTCGCTGTTTGGGAAATTTGAGTGGCTTTAATCGTTTCACCTCTGCCAATATTCCATTTGCATATCGATTTTTTTATACTTATCAAATGGATTTGGTAGTGAAAGGAAGACAATTTGGGTATACCCTCACGCTTGAGCTCGTTAATGTTATAGACCTTTCAAGCAATAATCTATTTGGGGAAATCCCAGAAGAGTTAACAAATCTTTCAGACTTGGGTACCTTGAATTTATCAAGAAACCAATTGACAGGAAAGATACCAGAGAAAATTGGAGAACTCCGATGGTTAGAAACGCTAGACCTTTCGAGCAACCACCTCTCTGGTGAAATTCCTTCAACCATGTCTTCTTTAACATCACTGAGCCATTTGAACTTGTCATACAACAACTTTTCTGGATCAATTCCTTCAACCAATCAGTTCCAGACTTTCAATGATCCATCCATTTATGAAGGTAACCCAAAACTTTGTGGGCTCCCATTGTCAACCAAGTGTTCCATTGCAACTGATGTTGATACAAAAGACAAAGATGGCAAGAAAAAGGAGGACGATAACAAAGACAAGTATGATGAGTTGTGGTTCTATCTTAGCACAGGAATTGGATTCATTGTAGGATTTTGGGTCGTTTGTGGCACTTTGGTACTAAAAAGGTCTTGGAGACATGCTTATTTTCGATACCTAGATGAAGTGAAAGATCGTCTCTTTGTGGTCATTGCAGTAAATGTGGCTCGTTTTCAAAGGACGACATAGAGATGGTTGTTTTGGTGTCTTCTTATGGTAATGATTTTGGCTCTATTTTTATTTTTTACCCTATATTTGGGATTATGGTTGTTGATAGTATTTGTTAGTTGTCGTCTTTTCGTTTTTGATTTTGTTGTCATTGTTGCAGTGAACTTGAAACAAACAAAGGTTACAGGCACAGAAGGAAGGAAGGAAGGATGATTTCATAAAACCGTTAAAAATTATGATGTGTCTTTTAGATCTTAGTTTTGCTGAGTTGTTTTGTTATGTTAATGTTTTTCCAGATTGTACCTTGCTTTTCTAATTTGTCGAACATATAAATAACATTGAAGGATGTCCATGAAAATGTGATGTTATGATCACCTTATTACTTCTCTTGCTCTCTGAATTAAAACATTGATTTGAAAACAGTATGCAAGTATGCTGATTACTCTCACACTAAAAAGGATGGTATTAGGTTTTTGTAATTGGCAATCCCGTTTAATAAAACTCTATTCAGTTGTATTTTTATTCCCTCTATTGTATCTATGAGTTAGGAGGGTTTAGATGCGAATCCAACCCCTAGTTGTGGCTGTGTAAAGGAGTTTGTTCTGAAATTTCGTATCTTGACTTGAACATTCTTTGTTTGCCACTTTGCTGACTAAGCATGGGGATTGAGCAGTCTTTTGTGCGCTCGAGCGGTGAAGTCATTCATCCAGTATCTCTGCTTACATTCTGAACTTCTGGAAAACATGATTTATAGCTCAAACGGTAGATGTTGCACTCGAACGGTTGGGCTATATGTGAGCATCGTCTTTAGTCAACCGCTCGAGCGGTAAAGTGAGTGCTCGAGCGGTCTTCGCGGCTCTATTTAGTATAAAGTGTGTTGTTTTTTATTTTTAAGTTTAACCCATCCAGATTTTTAGAGAGGAAGAAAAAAACAAAATGTTCTATATTGGAGGATGTTTTATATGAGTTTCTTTGATGTATAGAAGGTGATCGATTGATCAACGAACTTACACACTACAAAAAAATTAAAGTTTGAAAGACCAAAATTTAGGGATAAAATTATTTCTTAGGGACCAAATATTTTTGTTACCAAAAGTGTCAGCATTATACTTTTAGCTAGGGGTGAGCAGCGGATATACTGATCCGCCAAAACCGACTGAACCGAACCGATCCACCGCATTTTGGACAGATGCGTGATGACGAGCGGATGGTTGCGGATTGATTTTCTCCAATCCGCCAATTTGGCAGACGGATGGCGGATTTGAGGTTCTTTTGACCGCAACCGAACCACCAAACCACGAGCACTCTTAGTAATTTATAAGATTTTGTGTTTTCAATTTGTTTAAATATTTTGTTTGTGTTTTCAATTGAAAAAGAGTTCAAATATTCTGTTGAAAAAAACTTTCAACTTGAATATATTTTTTGAATTGAAGAAAATAAACGTATTATTTATCTATATTTTTTGGTTTTTAAATCTAACTTTAAAAGTAATAAATAGAAAATATGATATATGCTGGTTGGTTTTTGTTTTCAAAAACATATATAAATGTAACAATACAGACACATACAATTTATACTATTGCTCTGTTCATGGTTTTAGTGGTTTGAATTGTTTTTATATTTTAAGAACCACAGATTGTAATACTTTATGTGGATGAGGCATGTTGTGATTGTAATATGTAGATGAGGCATGCAGTGATTGTGATATTCTAAAGTTTCAAACTTTCTTTCTTTGGATAAGACATGCAGTAATTGTAATACTTTTTTAAGTCATTGACTGTAATATATATATATATATATATTTTTTTTTTTGAGGAAGTACACAAGTTGAACTATGTTGAAAATTTATAAAATTTCAAACCGCCAAACCGATTCGCATCCATCCGCCAAACCGCCAATCCGCTCAATTCACATCCACTAGATTGGCGGACAGATGTGGATTGATTTTCTTCAATCTGCCAATTTGGCAGACGGATGGCGGATTGGAGATTCCGTGGCCGCAGCCGACCCGTGCCCACCCCTACTTTTAGCAAAGAAAATTGGACATTAGTGATAAATTATTATCCTTTTGAGACTAAATTTTTTGTCTCAAAAAATAAACTATTTTGAGACTAAATTATTTTGTCTCTAAAAGTCTATTTATTAGTGATATTTTCAAAATTGTCGCTAAAGGTCTTGTTTTTGATTTTTCGGGATGACCTTTTAGTGACTATCCTCATGACGATAAAAATTGGTCCCTAAATGTCTTTTGCAACAAAATTTTCACTTTTAGAGATCAAAAAATTTGGTCTCTAAAACTCTTATATGTTGTAGTGACATATTGACAAATATCAAGGGTAGGGTTGGGTTGGTTTTGTTCTGTTATTCACAAAAAGTGAGAGGTGTTTATTAGTGAATTCTAGGTAAATTGGGTCTAAAACTTTAGTGGAGTTTGGAGTGGCTCATTATTGTGGATTCCGGAGTATTACTCTCGGAGCATTGAATAATTACTCATAAAAGACAGAACAGTAACATATATTTAAAAACAAAAATTGAATAAATTTTGAAAATTTTATTGATCTAAAAATTATTTATCACAAACTCCTCCTCTTGAAACAACGCTGGATTCATGAATACTCACAAAGCTTCTATAATGCTGCTCTATTGGAATGAAGGCTCCCATTTTTTATTGGACTAGGAAAATGACCCATTGGCAATTGCCCAATGTGGAGTCGATGATTCTATCGCCTTTGAAATAGCGCAGTAAAGTACCAGCTGCTCAGAATTGGCTCTAATTAGCTACACTTTTGGGCGTCTCGAAAGTCTCCCCCGTCCTACATTTACAAACAAGTAGTGGTACAACTACAATCACCCATTTTTACTGGAAAGTAAGTAGAAACCTCCATATGCAAAAAAGACAAAGTAGCCGGACCCATTACACGAATGATGGGTTGACACATCAGGTGGTGCAATGAAGGTGGTATAAAGAGATGGTAAATGTAACATTATTCCTTAATCTATCCAAATATTTCACAAGCAAAAATGTTATGAGTCCACTTTTATCAATTCATAATTTACCCCGAATGTGTTGTGTTTGTGTGGTGGAGATTAAATTGACCAAATGTGGGATACGTAAAATGAATTTGAACCATTAATTCCTTTTGTCTGAGTAAATTCTAGGTTCATGTGGTGTTGTTTCACAAGTGACTAAACCAATCATCACTTTCTCCTAGCTGGTGCTATCAATGCATCTTCTTATATATATTGAGAAATTCATATGTTTACCACGTATTGATGCTATGTCTTGGTGGTGCTTAATTTGAAGCAAAGATGACTAGTCAGAGTATATACACCATACTTAATCTTACTGTTTTTCTTTTTCTTTCATTGCTCTCTCAATTTGTTTCTCTCAAAACCAGTAGATTCAATTCCAATTATGGTAATTTAACCACACGGTGCATTGAATTTGAGAGGCAACGTTTTCAAGATTGACCTCAGAAACTGAGGAGAATTTTGCAGTTTGTTTGAAGGAGTTGCAGACAATTATAACTCCTCATCATGTTTGGGAGGTGAGACAAGTCCTTCTTTGCTCGACTAAAAATAATTTAAGTTACAAAACTTAGCTGCTTTGTCTGCTTGCAGCTTTTGCTCTAGCATGGGCTACACCAACTACCTGCCTGGTAACCTTCATAACACAAACACAATAAAAAAAAACATTACATAATAGTTTAATATCCAAAATAATCGACCGCTGATCCCATGCTATTGCCGAGGATTTTACAAGGTCATTAAGCAGTAATTGAGAATCTGTGTAGATATAAGCGACCTGGACGTTGTGATCCACACACCACTTAACTGCTCCCCAACATGCCTTTGCTTCGGCTACAGCAGCCAATAATGCAAAAAAATATGTAGACCCTGTTGCAATCTGGTTTTGAAACTGATCCATCACTACCCATGTTGCTCCTGCTCGCATTGAATCTTTTAACCCTGATCCATCAATGAAGACCTTATGAATATTTCCAGCTGTAGACCAATTAGGAGAATTAGGAACAGTAAAAAGGACTTCGGATTATTAAGAAAGTCTGCATGTTAAACACTGAGTCATCCAACTTCTTCAATACCGAATTTCGCCGAAGGTGCAAAGCACTCAGGTGTTGAATAGACTGCAGCGTTTTGAGAGGATTAGGCTGAGAATGTTTAAATGTCAGTTGATTTCGACTAAGCCAAATAGAGCCCATAAGATGGTAACAGATTAAACCACCTATTCCGAAAACCAATGTTTAAGACTCTGTTTGGTTTATAGATTTGAGGAGAAATTTGAAAAGGAAAAATAAATAGGTAGGTGAAATGTGAATGAAATATAATTACATTTCACCTCCGTTTCACACACCTTTTTCTTTTTACTTTATGAATATCACCCCAAATCCACAAATCAAGCACAACCTAAAGGATAAAGGGGTACTCAAAACAGGTCTGGCCAAACCAATTTTGGGAAAGGACATTCAAAGCAAAAATGTTCTACCATCTCCTCCTCAAGATTACATCTCGCACAAATCTGATCCAATTGGAAACCTCTACGACCCAATACAGCTTTAACTGGTAATATATTATGGATCATTTTCCAAAAGAAAAGGATCCATTTAGGAGGATAGATAGAGGAAAACCAAAGGTAGCGTTTGGTTTTCGATTAAAAAATTTTTAAATTATTTTCATAACTCATAATCAAATAAATATTTCAAAACTCATAACCAAACTCTTTTCAAAACTCTATTTTTTTTTAAAAAAATTCAAAAAATATATTTTTTATTTTTATTTTTCAAAAATAATTTTCATTTAATAGTTTTTTATTTTTATTTTTGAAGAAAAATATTTTTTTCTTTTTAAAATTTTTTGAAAAAAATATTTTGTTATTTTTTAAGTATTGGCCAAATAATTTGTTATGATTTAGATATATATGGGCGATCCAATTTTTAAAATTTTAAAAAAATATTAAATATTTAAAAAAAATAAAAAAATAAAAAATATATATTTAAAATAAAAAAATAAAATTTTAAATATTTAAAAAAAATACAGTACACAAATGTAGTAAATACAACGCATATTAAAAACAATAAATAAATATATTTACCATAAAAAATAAAATTAAGAAAATTTTTAAATATTTAAAAAAAATAAACCCGAAGCAATTTCAAAATACAACTCAAAACTCAAGGCTGTGTTTGGTAGAGTTTTGTAAAATTAATTCTATTATTACATTTTAATGCTATGTTTGGTTTGAGTTTTCAAATCATAATTCCAAATCAATTTCAAAATACATTTTGAAAACATGTTTGGTAAAGCAAAATTGTTTTGAACTTTTGGTCTACAAGGTCGTCCGCCCGGACATTTTCTCGGATATCCGGTCGGTTGACCGGAATACTACTTTTTGTTTTTGCAATTGCCAATCGGCACCTATTATTTGGAAAAAAAAAAATTATATTTGTTTTTGATATTTTTAAACAATAGAAATTATTTTTTTGACCAAAACGACAAAATATTTTTTTGAATTGAATTTTAAGAAGAGTTTGGTTATGAATTTTGAATAGAATTTTGAATAGAGTTTTGAGTTGTGTGTTTGGTTATGAGTTATAAGTTTTTCAATTAAGTTTTCAAAACTCATAACTAAACAATTTTTCTTATTTCATATGTCATATCAAAAATTCAAAACTCATAACTAAACAAATTTTCTCTTTTCAAATCATAATTCCAAAACTCACAAATTCAAAATACAACTCTATTATCAAATCATAATTTTAAAACTCTACCAAACACTACCCAACTTTTTTCAATACTTATAACCAAACAAATTTTCTCTTTTCAAAACTCATTTTAAAAACTTAGGTAGCGTTTGGTAGAGTTTTGTAAATGTAATTTGAGAGTATGAGTTGTATTTTGAGTTTGTGTGTTGTGGAATTATGATTTGAGTGTAGAAAATTTATTTGGTAAAGAGTTTTGAAAATAGTTTTAGAAAAGAGGTTTGATTTGAGTGGGGAATTGTTGATGTGACATTTGATATGTGATACAAAAATTTACAACTCATAACTAAACATACAACTCAAAATTATTTTAAAGCACATAAAAAATTTAAAAAATTTCAGAAAATATTTTTCCCGATTATGTAAATTAATTGCAAAAAAAAAAAAAAAAAAAAAATCTGGAATCGCATCGGACATCCGGGTGGACATCCGGATGGTCTACCGGGTGGACATCCGGGTGGTCTACCGGGTGGTCATCTGGGTGGACAGAAAAGGCGGCTGTGCATCAGAGTTCTCTGCAGAGAGTGTAGGAAATTGATTTGAAAACGAAACCAAACGTCATGCTCAAAATCAAGTGTTGAAAACTAATTTCAGAATACAAACAAACAGAGCCTTATATTTCAAAATACAATCCCACACTCAAATCATGATTATAAAGCTGTTGGCTATATATTTTGTACAAGCCAATTACAATTTGACGCGTGGCAAAATAAGGGTAATACAGGAAGACTATTCAAGTCTTCGATCCTAATCGTACATGTGGCAGTTAGTATTGGTTATTACGAGATCTGAGTAGCAGTGGATCAACAAAGAGATGCAAGGTGATGTGGTTTTAACGATTACTCACATTTAAATTCAATTTTAGGAAGGAAGCCTAACTGCAAGTGATGGCACAGTGGAGCTAATTATAAGGCAACATGATCAGCGATCATGGATGAGCAGTTTGACGGTTGGAAATACAGCTCGATGGTCATCCTCGAGAAGTATAAATAGTAGAGAAGGCCCAGAAAAAGACCCCCAGACTCAGATCCAAAAAACCAGTCTTATTATACTTATTTTCCTTTCCAGTTTTACATTTCCAGTCTTGCATTTCCTGTACTTTAAATTCCTGCACTGCACTTCGTTCATAGGAGTAGTTTCAAGTAGATTGTTGCTGTAAACCTCTACGAGGCTGAGTTTGGATCATTGTAAGTTTTTCATTTTAATGAAATACTTAAACTGTTCTTAATTTAATTGTTATTTTGCTTAATTCTCCTAAATCAAGCCACCAGTAAAAGTCTTCCTCATTGAGGCTGAAAGAACTAAAACACAATCGTCTGATAATTGGTTGGCAATTAATTTTCTGTAAGGACTGATTGATCCTTGTTGGCACGCTCGCAATTACAATAATAACCTTCGAAAGCCAAAAAGCCAACAAAAACTAAATCAAACAAAAAGTTTCTTCCAACTGAAGGAATATTGATTTTCTATATATAAAGTCTTGATAAGAGGTTGTTGGGATTTGGGGATCCCTCCCAGGATGTCTAGAACAAACCACACACAAAGAAGACAAACAAATTTAACGTGGTTTGGCCCAATGCCAAACCAATTTTCACTATATCAATGAAAAGAATACAGAAAGATTATAATGGAGGAGAGAAGACTCTCTCTCACTCAACTTAACACTCAGCTCCCCCTCTCACACAAAGAGAGCTCTCTCTCTGCCATAGAGGGTCTTGTTGTTTCTCTCTCTCTCTCTCTCTCTCTCTCTCTCTCTCTCTCTCTCTATATATATATATATATATATATATTTTCCCATTAGTTTTCTCACACTTTCTCTGCTCTTCTTTCCCTCTATTTATATACAAACATGAGAGGTATGAATGCTAGGTTGGTAGCTGCCTCATCTTATGGCTGGCTAGTGATCAAGTTTGAAAGGTTTGGTGGCAGCCATTGTTGACCTCTTCGAAGCTTATCTATTCTTCTGGCAGCCTCCATTGATGACTTGGTAAAGCTCTCCATTCACACATAGAGCAGTTAGTTTAGTTTGACTAATTTATTCTAATTATTTGACTTTGAATCGAAATCTAATTAAACTTACAGAAAATTCTAAATAACACATAAACATAGTCAATTTCGTGTTTAGATGCCGATAAAGCCTTCAATTCACGTACCGAAACAAAATTTCAGACAGATATTCCTATCATAGACAGATATATACACAAATAACACATGACACATGTAATTAACTTAGGAGTTTATCTTAATTACTTACGCATTTTTAACCGAGGATTATAGATTAATCACAGGTCGGGGTTGTTACACTGGAAAATATTACTTTTTTATGATGATTTTGTGCAGATCATTAAATTGGTAGAGAAGGAAATGTAGTGCAGGGTAGATTTGTTTAACAAGTACATGTATCAATCTGCTATGTGATTTGATTAGAAATAGCTTTTGCTTGTTGGAAGGGTCGTCAATGGAGTTGTGGTTTGTTGCCATGGGTGGGTGTGTGGAAAAGTTAAGTCTATAAAGGTTTGAAGCTGTGGAAAATCTACAGAAAATTCTATTTTTACACACTTACTTACCTCAATACACATATTTATTAATTTGGTTTTTGGTTATTCTTCTCATTCCACTCACTTGATGTTCCAATTATATCCTAACTCATATTCTTATACATACACCACCTAAACCCTCCTTCCATACACCTTTACCCCCTCTAACCAATATATAAGTTAATAGGCGCCAAATGGCCCCAAAGCTCCAACCAAGTTAGTTAAATTGTGAATATTGTTCTCTCTCCCCTTATATTATTATTATTATTATTATTATTATTATTAAAAATTTATTTATTAAAGATGTGTGCTTTTGTATTTATATATTTATATATTTTGATTTATTTTTGTTCCTATAACTGGTTTATTTTATTTATTTAAAAAATTTTCTTTTGTGCAATTAATTAGGAACTTTGTGATGTCTAAATAATACATGAAGTAAGATAAGAGTGAAGGAAAAAAAAAAAAAAAGAAAAGAAAGGAAAAGAAAAGAAAAGAGAGATAGAAAATAGAGAGATAACGGAGTAGACTGGGAGATTACATATATGACCAGTTTACCATCACACCAAAATCACCACTGAACAGCTCTCCAATCCACCTCTAAACAGAGCTTTTCCAACCAAATAGCAGGGAATTTATGTCGTTGACATAAAGATCGAATTCACGTGGCCCTTTTTGCTTGACCTCGTTGAATCCAATTAATTGAAGTTTCAATTGGAAGGGGAAAACAGAGGATGGGGTGTTCAAAGGATTTGGGTTTTGCAAAGGGAAGTGAAGGATTTGGGTCTTGCTCAAAAGATGTGTATCAAGATTTTTTTATTTTTATTTTAAAAAGATGTGTATTGAAAAAATTTTGATATAATATTTTGGGTGTGTTTTAATGTCCATTATAGTAATTTTGCTTTAAGGTACAACTGTTATTAAAATAATATTTCATTAAGTGTGTGCGTAGAAGTAAGTAAGTGTGGAAATATAATTTTCCAAAATCTATTTAGGTGGTGTATATACAAGATGTGAGTTAGGGTTATAATTGGAATATGTAGTGTGCGAAACGAGAATAAGAACATATAACAAAATTCATAAGTGTGTACACTGAGATATGATATGCACAAAAATAAAAAGAGTGCGTGAAAGTAGAATTTCCTAGTGATATGATTAGATGTTTTAACTTATTGACTATTTTAACCTCAACTCAATGGAGCCTTAGCTAAAAATAATACTTACTAAAAGTCACAACTAGGGGTGCTTGCGGTTCGGTTTTGAACGGTTCGATTTGCGGTTTGGACTCACCCACATATGTGCGTTTTGGAAAAAATTGAACCGGCAACCAACCGTAGTGTGGGTTGCCGTTTGTGCAGATAGGATTTGCGGATGTACGGGCGGTTGCGAGCATTGGACTTTTTTCTTTAAAAAATTATTTTTGGACCTTTCTTCCCGTTTTGTAAATATTTATTTTGGGCCATTTTCCTCCCATTTTCTAAAATGTTCAACATTAATAATTAATGAATTAAAACTTATAAAATTAAAAACACAACAAAATCGTAACACGAGCAAATTATTCAAAATCCTAAACTTTTAAATAAAATCATAAATTAACACAAGTACATCTTTCAAAATTCTAAACTAAATCATTAAAATCATTCATCACCCAACAATACAATTAAAGTAGAATCATTCAAAATCCTAAACTTATCTAAAAGTAATTCTTCATTAACTTTTACATTCATCCAAAATTTAATAATAAAATAACAATAAATTGTTATCAAATTTCATCCAATTCAAACCCATTAAGAGATTAGTTTGGTTTGTTGGGAAAAAATGTCTAGGATAAGATGAATGAAATCAGCTGTCTAGGTTTTAAGAAAGAGAGGGAAAAAAAAAAGTCTAAGTGCAGACGGGTTCTTACTGATAACCCTATGTCCAGTCTAGTCACAACGGCGTTGTCTTAGGATTGGTTGTGAATTACAGTTCACCAAATAAATTAAAATCACTATGTGATGATGACTTATGATTGCATTTATATGTGGAGATAAAAATAAAGAGTAATAATAGAAAGCTCTACCATTTGAGTTCTAAAAGAGCTCTACACATGTGACAATAAAAAAAAACAAAAGAAAAAAACAAACAAACAAATCCACAGGCACACGCATCACATTACAAGTGGGCCCCACTCATTTAGAGCTCCTCTAAAATTTTCTTTCTAGAGCTCTCAATCTTTATTCAAAAATAAATAAATCAAGGTTTTAGTTTAAGTTTTTTATTATTAAAATTTTGTAAAATAAAATATATATATATATATATATATATATATAATATTTTTATAATAATTTGAATTCCTCAATATTTTCATAGAGAAATTTCTTATTCTTTTTATGAGAAATTTCAAAATTTCCGACATTCAAAAAAATTCTGGACAGGTCTACAAAAAGCACCAACGTAATCAAGGGTTCATCTCTCTTTCCAATTCTCACGTTACACACATTTCCTTCTTTTTCATCATTTCCTCAACTCTCGCCATCATTCTCTCCTTCCCAGGTATGCGATTTCTCATTATTCTTTAGTTTTTATTTTTCTTGATCTTTCTATTTGATTTGATTTGATTGATGAATCTTAATTAATAAAAAAAATATATATTGAACATCTCTTATTCAAAGTCCAAGAGGATAGATGTTTTCACTAATTTTCTCATCATTATATTTTAGTAAATATTAATGTCAAAAATATATGAAGGAAATTTTAATAAGTTAAATACAAGATGAGTTCGATTGGTTTGATTCGTTTTATCACCTTAATCATATACGTATGATCAATGGCAGAGTCAAGAAATTAAATCATATGGGACACTTATTAATTATACCATTGAAATTTTTTACAAAAATATTTCATATAAATTTTTACGATTGACTTTGAAAAAGATGAAAAAAATAATGTTAATTGTAATTAGTGTATCATAGACAATAAAAAAAAATAATAATAATAAAGTCATGGATATAAGTCTTACAATAAATTATATAATGATAAAGTAGATTTTTCATACAAAATTTGAGTAAAAATTCAATATAATGGTAATACCACGTCATCATTAACATGTAATATTATCAACCAATAATAAAAAAGGGAGACTTATTTATAAGTCCTTTTTCAGACACTTATGGTAGGCTAAGTCCTGTGTAATTTCTTATAGAGTCTCAAGTCCTATTTAGATAGGAATGTATTCCACAAGATCCTACATAAACGTAACGTGACGTGACACTTACATAAACGTAACGTAACGTGACACCTATATAAACGTAACGTAACGTGACACCTACATAAACGTAACGTAATATGTCACGTTACGTTTCGCAAACTTAATGAGTTTTTATTTTTTTAAATTGAATGTGAAAATGTTGCTGGTTTATGTTAGTGTCACATTACGTTTCATATAAATATGATCTATGGTAACATTCAATTTCCTATTGCCATAGATCATAGGTGTCACGTTACGTTTATGTAGGTGTCACGTTACGTTACGTTTATATAAATATGATCTATGGTAACATTCAATTTCCTATATATGGTTTTACTATTATTTATGATATTAACAACAATATTGAGGGTAAATGTGTCAACAAACTTCCCACAGGAGTTATGGGAACATAAGTTTTTTAGTAAGACCATATGTAGCATAAGTCTCTCTAATAGGACTTATAAATAATTTTCCCAATAAAAAAACACATGGAAGGTAAATCCCACATATAAAATGTAACTAACAATCCAATGAATTCTATATCTTTATTGTGAGATTAATTATGCTTGTATGTCAATAAGGATAGACATCACCATTACATTAAAAAAATTTCATAAAATTTTTATAAATAATAATATGGTTTATCATAGTCTCTTCATTTTTAATCAAAACAATCATTATTGTTCTTATAATTTTAAAATTGTCATTAACATTTCACTCTAAATAATATTTTTGTAATTTCTTTTATTTAAAATAATTTTTTATGTTTGTTACAAAAAAAATTCAAAACCCAAGGAGGGCAGGTGACCTCTCTAGCCCCTCTATACCTTCGTCCCTATGTATGATTGTCGAGAATTAGTAACCTTTATTTCTTATTCAGTGTAAAAAATATATGTAATATAATAATAAATAATAATAATTTGCTGGATTTGGTGAGGGAAAAGATTATAAAATATGAGGGAAATCATTTTGCCTTTGTTTGTTTGATTGTTTGCCTATAGAAGACAAAAGAGTAACATATATTTATAAAAAAATAAAAAATAAATAAAAGAAATGAAGAAATTTTGAAAATCGTATCCATCTAAATATTATTTTATTACAAATTCAGCTCTTGAAACAAAGCTGGATTCATAAATACTCCACAAAGCTTCTATATTTTTGATTGGGCTAGGAAAATGACCCATGAACCCCATATGGCACCTGCCCAACGTGGATTCGATGATTCTATGGCTTCGAAATGGCGCGATAAAGTACCTGCTGCTCAGAAGTGGCTCTAATTAGCTACACTTTTGCGCATCTTGACAGTGTGACCCTTCCTTTAGTACAAGCAAGAATGGCGCCCCTAAATTTTGCCTCAAACGGGGCTGGGGTCTGGGTCTGGCAAAGCCTGAGCCACCCTTTTTCTTTGTTTACTAAAAAAAAAAAAAAAGTAGTACAACTAAGACCACCCATTTTTAAATAATTCTACATATACGAATAATCTTACAAAAAATACAAGAGGTCAAATGTGATTAGTTATCAAAAAAAAAAATGACATTTAACCATAAAGTGATATTTGAGCATGTATGTTTTTAGTAAGATTGTTAGTAAAAGTTTAAGTAGATGTAGCATTGCTCCACATTTATTATGGTGAGGAAAGTCTTACTTACTCTTACTTTCTTTTAGCCGTGCTTTTGGTACAGCAGTGACTGTTATGCCTTATTTTGAGATGCATTATGGGCTTATTTTTATGATCTGAACCGTTCATTTTGTAGGATTTGTTGAGTACTTCAAGCCTACCAAAAATCATATTAATCGGATATCAATAACTATATGATCGAATTCATATTTTTATACTATTTTTCAAAAGAAAAACTTCTTGTTTATTTTTTGATTATCAATCATATAGTTATTGGTATCCGATTAATATGATTTTTGGTAGGCATGAAGTACTCAACAAACCTTACAACATGAACGGTTCAGATTATAAAAATAAATCCATAATGCACCACAAAATGAGGCACAACAGTGACCCCAATGTGGACCATACAACTAGTATAATTGCTTGAACTGTCTATCAATGCATATAAATATATCTTCAGAAATTCATATGTTTACCAAGTATTAATGCTATCTTTTGGGGGGTGCTTAATTTGAAGCAAAGATGACTGGTCAGAATATATATACTACCTCCTTTAATCTTACTGTTTTTCTTTTTCTTTCATTGCTTTCTCAATTTGTTTCTCTTGAAACCAGTAGATTCAATTCCAATGATGGTAATTTAACCACACGGTGCATTGAATTTGAGAGGAAAGCCCTTCTAAATTCAAAGAAGGACTCACAGATTGTCACGACCCAAACCCGCCCCTATGGGTTTAGTACCGTAACCGGCCAGTAATTCGAGATTACCGAAGGCCTGCTTAACAGTAAGACAGTAAATACAGAGTACAGGGGCATGGCAGAAGCCAATACAGTAAATAAACAATGTCCAATGAGCTGTGACAGTCTATATGCAAAAAGATTTTTCATTCACATGTACAGTCAGTAACAAAACAGTATGCACAATATTTACAATCCGATAGAACAGGGACCAAATCCCTATTAAGTAGTACAGTACAGTGCTATGTCTATACAGTTATACAAAACAGATACAGAGACAGACGGGGGAAATAAAACACCCCTAAGCCATAGCTTGGCAGGCTTGGAACCTCGCAGTGAAGCACAGTGGTTGGCTTGACAAAAAGGGGAGTCTAACCCACGCTCCTAGCTCCGGTCTGGTGCCTGAACACCTACATATATATATAAACAGTGAGCTAAAGCCCAGTGAATAACATAATGCGTAAAGGGGTTAAGAATGAATGTCCTTACAGTAATGAAAACAGTTCATTGATTCAGTATATCAATCATTCAGTCATTCAGTCATATGTGGTACATTCATTAGCGTAGCAGTACAGTAAACAGTAGGCCTTAAAAGACCGAACAATAAATGATGGCCATCAATCAGTAAACAGTAGTGGTTCCAACTAGGGAACCGACAGAGATCTCTGTGACAATAGCAGTAAACAGTAGTTGCTAAGGATGCCACAATACAGTTCAGAATATAGGACATACATTCATTCAGTTAACAATATCGATTCAGAAAGCAGTTCAGTTAAACAGTCAGAAAACATTCTCAGTTGAACATATCTTTACACAATTGTTACTCACGGAGTTCTGGGATATAGTTAGGCTAGAGCGCGTCCCCAGATGCCAACCCTACACGATTTACAAGATGAACACACACTAAGTTATACAGTTGGAAGAGATAGTAACTTAATCCCTAATTTGCCTCGGTGTGTGCTACATCTATATCCTCATTAAGATGCCTTAAACTAGGCCTAAGAATGCCTAGGATGGAATGAGGATGCAAAGATGCACTTTTAAAAGCATTCTCAGAATTTTCACAAAAACAGAGTCCCGCTTAAGCGTGGACATCCCCGCTCGAGCGGATATGCAGATAAAGGTTCCCGCTCGAGCGTCACTTCTTCCGCTCAAGTGTACTGTGAAACATGGCAAAAGTACTGGATGTGTGAAAATCACACTTGATTGGGCGCTCGACACCCGCTCGAGCGTAAGACACAAGGTCCCGCTCGAGCGTCAATTATTCCGCTCGAGCGGACTCAAGACAGTGCAAGGTACTGGGAGCACGAATTTCACGCTCGAGCACCAGTAATCCCGCTCAAGCGTGAGTTCAAAATCTGGAATTCCCAGATTCGAACTTCAAGCTCAAATCCAAGTTCCAAGGTATCAAAATCAATTCCTTTGGGCGCATTTCCTGGAAAACACTTGTAAATACATAGAATAACATGATTCAAAGCTCAATTTGTAAAATCAAGGCCCAAAGGTAGTTCAATCAAATCCAATTTCAAACCAATTTTCATGAACTAACTTCAAATATGACATGCAAGACTTTAAATCAATTCAAAACTTCAATAAATGCTCAAAGGAGCCAAATCTTTTAAGAACAAGATGATTTCATGAACTTTAAACATAATCATGAGCATGCATGTACCAAATTCTATGTAATCAACCTCAAAATGCAAGAATATAGCCATGCATGCAACAATTAAGCTTCAATTCAACAATTAAGAGCCATAACTTGGCTCAAGACTCTAACTATGCTCTAGACCATGCAAGGATGGCTTAAATTCAAGAACAAAAGGGTAGTTACTCTACCTTAGGTCTTCAATGCAAGACTAGAAGCTCTATTTAGCAATCTATACTTCAATTCCTTCAAGTTCCAAGCCAAATCAACAAGTTGAATTCAATTCACTCACTTTCTCTCTCTCTAGTTCGGTGGTAGTGATGAAATGAGCTGATGAAATGTTTGTTTGAGTGTATAAAGGCTCAAATATGTTTAGCCTACATGGCCCACTAACAATGGCATTTAAGGTAAATAAGTCAAACTATGTAATTTAACTTATTTTAATCTAATTTAATCATACCAAATCACTTTTCAGATAAATATGCCATAAAATCATAAAAATTCTAATGATCCTAAAACATCAGTCGATTTCGGATTCGGCCGCCGATAAGGCCTTCAATTCGCAATTTAAACATAAAGACATGAACAGATAATCAAACAATCAACAGATAGAAAATGCATTTAAACAGATACAGTCAGTCAATCAGTTTCGGATTTCAGTCAGTCAGTCCAGTATTTCAATCAGTTCAATTACCAATCATAATCAGTTTCGGTTTTGCAGCAATCAGTAGTTTATCGGTAAGCAGTAACGAGGGTTGTTACACAGATCCTTCTGGTTGGCTTTTTTCTTGGGTTGGCAAAAATTGCTGTCGATGAAAGGGTGTGAGCTGCAACAAACACACTGGCAACGTTTTCAAGATTGACCTCAGAAACCAAGGAGGAGATACTTGCAGTTTGTATGAAGGACTTGCAGAAAATTATAACTCCTCATCGTGTTTGGGAGGTGAGATAAGTCCTTCTTTGCTCAACATAAAGTATTTAAGTTACTTGGATCTAAGCATGAATGATTTCTATGGAATTGCAATCCCAAATTTCATCGGTTCACTTGAGAAATTGAGTTATCTCAGTCTTTCTCAATCAAATTTCGGTGGAATGGTTCCGCCTCATCTTGGAAATCTGTCAAACTTGAAATATCTCGACCTCTCTGTATTTGTTTTTTACTACAATATTTGGGCATCGGATTTAAACTGGCTTGTTGGCCTATCTTCTTTGAAGTATCTTAATCTTGGTGGTGTGAAACTGAGTGAAGCAACAGATTGGTTACAATCAATTAACACCATGCCCTCTTTGATGAGATATTTCTTTTTTTTTTAACAACAGATTGGTTGCAATCAATCAACATGTACATATTTCTTCTTTTATTATAAAAAAATTATTAACATATATTTATTCACCAATTTAATAAATAAATCAATTAAGTAGTTCATGCTTAGGCATAGACTAAAACAATTCTCTAATAATTAGGTTATGGCCAAATTGAGATAAATGTTGAGTCAATTAGATTATGTCACTTTTAGGGTTCGTTTGGGTTGTCGGGATATGGGTTGGCTTTTTGGCTTTTTGGCTATTTTAGCCTGGGGCTAAAAAGCCTCGTTTGGAATAAATGTTTTTGGCTTTTTTGACTTTTGTAAGAAAAAAATGAAATGATTATGGGTTAGATGTGATATTTTGTCTTATTGGGCTAAAAAGCCGAAAAGCCTGGCATGTCAAACGAAGGCTTAATGTATAGCACAACTATAAATCCTCAAATCAACTCTTATTCTTTTGTATTTGTGAATTATGACATAGGAGAAACTATAATTTTATGCCTAAGTAGACATATTTTTAAACATTTACGAAATAGACAATG
Organism: Camellia japonica; assembly: GCA_030407325.1. Lineage (NCBI taxonomy): Eukaryota > Viridiplantae > Streptophyta > Magnoliopsida > Ericales > Theaceae > Camellia > Camellia japonica. Next base: position 5,226,792 of record JAPPVO010000019.1, read on the forward strand.
GATAGTTAATAAATTGACAAATATAATTTATTATATAATTGGGCTATCTCTGTCATAAAATAAACTAAATTGCAAAACTTATAAGACAAAATACATTTATATTTCATTGTAAATATAGTCTTTGTAATTTTATTGTACTTTTTTAAAACTACATTCTGCCATAGTTTATTTATTTCTTATAAATAAATTTTATGTTATAATTTAATTTCAAAATTAATTTGTAATTATTCATTTAAACCCCGTGCATTGCATGGGTATTATGGTTTATAAAATAATTTAAAAAAATTACACCCGTGCTATGAAGATCCGTTAAGCAAATGTGTGAGAGAGAGAAGAATAAGAAAAGGGCCCAATGTGATATGTCAAAACTAGCAATTGTGAGAAAATCTAAAAGTTGTACTTGACAGGTAAATGCTGATTTCAGGAACAATAAGAGGGTATGGGTCATTGGTAGTTCATTGTTTGTCATTTTCATTTTGTTATTCAATTTTTTTATTTAAACAAATTTTGTCAAATTGAGTTTCACAAAAAAAAATATTATTATTATTACTATTATATGGAAAACTAAAAAAATGTAATTAGTAAAATAATAATTATTATTATTATTGAGTTTCACATAGTTTACGATATCATCTGATATATGGCAAACTAAAATTATGAAACCGTTAGAAAATAATAATGTATTATATTTTATCATAGGTGTAGTTTTTGTTCCTAAAAATAAATATTAAAAAGTGCAATTTTATAATTTATCATAATTTTTGTTTAATTTTTACTAATTACATTATGTTTCATGTTATTGTTATTTAGAACTTAAAACATAGCATTAATGGCAGGGTAATCATAAGTGAAATTGGGATAAAAATAGTTAAAATTTAATTGATTTAATTTTAATTTTAAAATTAATTATTTATTCTTTATTTAAAATCATGCATAGCACGAGTATTTCATTAGTGACAATATAATGTGAAGTTGGAGAACCCAATACTAAGAAATAAGAGAAATTATATATATATATATATATATATATATATATTAATTACGGGCAAAAAAGTAAACTGACAAATATAATGGTAAATATGTATTTTCATGTACAATTCCGTTTTGTAGCTCGAATTTTCCGTAGCTCGAGCAGCCGGAAATCTTAAAACGACGTCATTTTGGGATTTTTTTTTTTTGGCCCCTTTTCTTCATCATTTTCCATAACTCAGAAGAAGAAGAAAGAAGAAAGAAGAACAAGAAGAAAGAAACAAGAAGAAGAAAGAAGAGAAGAGGAGATCATCAACAAACACACACATCTGGAGATCATCAACATGACAACATCATCATCATCAACAACCAACACATCATAAAGAAGAAGAAACACACAAATCAAACCCCCACACACACACATATCTGGAAAATCAAATCCACACACACACACAAACACAAATCAAACACCCCCCCCACACACATATACAGATCTGGAAGTCAAATCCATGAAACACACACACACACACAGACAGTGGTGGTCGCAGCAGTGGTGGCGACGGAGTGGTGTTGCGGCGACAGTGGTGGTCGTAGCCACTCCCTCTTCCCCACTCCTTCTCTCTTCTCTTTTCCTTCTCTCTTCCTCTCCTCCTTCCTCTCTCTCCCTCTGTTTCTACTTCAGATATAAAAGAGGGGGAAAAAAAAAATCCAAAACGACGTCGTTTTGGATTCGGGCCACTCGAGCCGTGGAGAATTCGAGCTACCAAGGATTATTCTTTCATGTAATCTCACAGGGAAGGCAATTGTAATGGGAGATTTATTAAAAAATCATTTTTCAAGTGTTTATATTTCAATTAGTTCATAAGATATTCTTATATTCCAATGAATCCTATTATTTGAACATTTGATATACCAAATCATAATTCTCATATTTAAGGAATTTTATGGACATTTCTACCCTTACAAATATTTTTTAAACGGTTAGCAACTTGGTGATGTGAACATTCATATTTTACAATGTGAATATTCACATTGATATGCAAATGTTCACATTAATAGTGTGAACATTCAAATTGACATGTTAATATTCACATTGACGGTGTGAACATTCACATTACGGAACATTCGCACTGTAAATATGAATATTATTAGAGGTGTTTTGGTAACTATATCACCCATAAGAGTTATTGAAATATAAAAAAAGAATGCGAACTAAATGGAATATAAATAAATGAAAAGGGATTTACGAAAAAGTGCCCCTTGTAATTATATGCCAATTGTAAATTTTCCAAAACTTTACATTTCACAATATCTCATATATTTTAGTGGAAAAATAAAATGGTATAACCGCAAATCATAATAACATTATATTTCAATGGCAAAACGGGGCCAATTTGGTCTTTCACAACTACATGGCAATTCGTAGTTTAAATATATTAATTTGGTAATTTATGAATAAAACGGATAATTTGTTATGTGATTAGAAACATGAAGAAGTGAGATCTAATTTTCAGAACCACGGGGAAAATTCGTATTTTAAATAAATTTATAACTATTCTCTTATATAACAATAATATTTATTGAATTGTTAATTAAAAATATTTCATACATTATTAAAATTTTTAATTAATTTGATATGCGATTAGAAAATTAAAGGAGTTAGATCTAACTTTCAGAATCCGTATTTTGAATAAATTTTAAAAGGTGTATTTATAATTTTCTTTTTCTTTTTTTTTTGTTTCAAACCTTGTCTAGAGGAGGTTGGGTACCTGTCTGCCAAAAAAAAAAAAGCCACACCGTTTAGTGTTTTTTTTTTTGCTCTTGAAAAAAACTTTTTTTTTTCTTTTAAAAATAATGTTAAGCACCCTTAAAATATCACCTTCAAATTATTCATACCAACATTAAAATGAATTGGATTAATTACCAAAAAAAAAAACCAAAGGTTTCAAGTTTTTTTTTTAACTTTAAATTCCAGTATTTCAATTTCGACAAATTAAATCCTGAAATTTCATCTGTGTTTCAATTTGCCTCCTCTGTCCATCTCTGTTTGTGTAAGATAATAGAGGGGTTTAAAATGAAAAACACTGGGGTTTAAAGTGAAAAATACGTGAAATATTAGGGTTTATTTTGTAATTAACCTATTTTTGTTTTTAGCAATTTTAATTTTAAAAAAATGATTAATTACACAAAAAAAATTCAAGATTTCACGCATTTTTCACTTTAAACCCTAATGTTTTTCACTTTAAATCTTTTCTATTACCCTACACAGACGGAGATGGACAAAGGAGACAAACTGAAAAAGGGATGAAACTCTAAGATTTAATTTATCAAAATTGAAACATTGAGATTTAAAGTGAAAAATACATAAAATCTTGAGTTTTTTTTGTAATTAATCTAATAGAATTTAATACTGATATTTTAAAAGCATCTTTTATTGTTTGCCTAAATGAATACAACGTTGATGTTTAATAGATAAATATTTTTTTGCTAATTAACCTTAAAACATTACTTATAATTTTAGTTATGGCTTAAATAATAATTCTTGAGAGAGAGGTTTACGACCTAATATTGGGCTAAGCTGGTTTGGGTCGGAGTCAAAGTCCCTTGCTCGGTCAGACGTTAGGTGCACACTGGACCGAGGACTCAGTCCGGTCGAGTTGGAACAACTTTAGATTGCTAGTCCGGAGGAGATGTGCACTCTACAGAGTTAGACTGGATTAGTCCTTCTAACGTCAGGATCGACCAAGCTCTTGCTCGGTCATGACTAAGGAGCTCGGCTAAGCCATGGTGTGGAATTATCAAGGAAACCAGACAAGTAGCATGGTCGTGAGGTGATGGCGTGGTGCCGCGCTAAGCGTAGCTCGATGGGGAGTGCTACGCGGACTGCAAGAAGGAGATTCCATTGTCCGTATGCGTCAATAACGTTTGGCGGTTTCGTTAGGTGGTGTTTAGCTGTATTAGTGTTGACACGTGAGGAAACGTGAGAGGAGAGCAGGGCCACGCGTCCCAAGGGGAATGGGCGCAGAAGCACGCGTAGAAACTGTATAAACGATGTTGTGCCTTCATACTCAGATCTGGAACATCCTCTAATCAGAACTCACCTACTACTTTGTTTCCTCTATTTTCTCTCTCTCTCTAAGTGTGCTAACTTGATCGTCAGAAGGGTTTTCTGGCAGCACACCGCCGGGTAGCTCACCAACATTGTGTTCTCAGGTTAATCGGAGCAAGGTAAAGCTTGGACACGAGGAGTACGGATAACATCGGATATTTGGCCCCCGTACAATTGGCGCCGCCTGTGGGAATAACTTGAACCAACTACAGTCCTCGATCATCTTTCATGGCGAACAACAATGAAACTCTACTGTTCGTGGTTGATAGCATCACTCCAGAGTCAATCCAAATGAGAGACAGACCCCCCGCCGTTCCAAACATGGTGGGCTTGGAGACTTCATCTAGAGAGCTCCCAGAGGCGCATGGGATAAGCGCGCTAGGAGCACCAATCACTCTCAGAGTCCAAATGGACATCGGCGGAGAAGAGAGTCACACGTTCAGCGCCTGGAGCACAAGCTGAAGGACCAAGACGACGTCATTCAGAGGATGGCAGTGGAGATGGAGGCGTTGAAGCTACAAGTAAAAAAGAATGGTGTAGCTGGAGTAGGAAACCACAGTGAGCGCACCCAATCCCGTCGCTCAAGCAGTTAGAACCAACGAAGGACACCTTTCCTTTCAATCACTAGGAGTTATGGGGTTGGTGCTCCGACCCGCCGGCAAAGAAGTCATGTGCACGAGATAGCAGTTACCATCCCTCACGTCTGTCGAGGACGTCGAGATACTTTTACTTCACTCGTTCGGAGGACCTAAGAGATGCCTTGGAAGAACGAGCGCACCGGCGGAAGGCGCAGAGGGTGCCGGCGCTGCAACAGCTATCCCGCGAAGGTCATCCTCGTGAAGAAGTCGTAATACCGCCACCACGCCTAGTTGCACATGTCCCTTTAGACAGAGACTTGACGAGGTTGAACGCAAGCCCTTTCTTTTTCGAGATAGAGACCACGCCGCTCCCTACAGGCTTTCACCAGTCCAAGTTTACACTCTATGATGGAAAAACCGATCCATACATGCACGTGAGCCACTTCTGGCAGGTTATGGTTGGATACAGGCGGAACGACACATTTATGTGCCTTATTTTCCCGTCAAGCTTGGGCAAGTTGGGCCTAAAATGGTTCGAGAGGCTGCCGAAGGAAAGTATCGAAAGGTGGCAGCAATTGGTGAAGGCGTTTATGACTCGTTTCAAAACCAACACCAAAACGCCCAAAGAAGTCGACCACCTTCTAAGCATCAAGATAGAGCCAAGTGACTCACTCAAAGCCTACAACGCCAAATATTGGGAAACCTTCAACGAAATCCTTGATTGCCCGACGAACTGGGCAATCACCCAATACAAGCACGGTCTCCCAGTCGGACATAGACTGAGAGACTCACTCACCATGAACCAACCGACGACCATGGAGCTACTAATGCAACGCATCAATGAGCACATCTGAGTAGAGAATGATGCTACCATGGCTACTGCGAAGGCGAATCCAGTGGCAATGGACAAAAGGGTGGCCGAAAAGGTTCACGCGGTCAGACAGGAGGCAAACCATTTAAGCAACCGTGAGAGAGACTCAGACTGAGGTCGTCGTAACCGGGGAAAGGGTCGTTGCAGTGATCGAGCTGACTATCCCCGTGACGCAGTGGAAGATGCGAAGAGAAAGTTGAATGCCCCGAATAGGCATCACCACTGTTTTCAAGATCCCAATCTACCGCATCCTTAGCGAAATCCGTGACGAGGCATACATCCAGTTTCCGACTAAATTGGGCGACGCATAAAGGGGCTTCAACCCATGGTATCGCTGCACCTTTCATGATGAGCGAGGGCACCGTACCAAGGACTGTTTGCCTCTAAAACAACATCTGGAGGAGTTAGTGGCCGCTGGCCACTTGGACCATTACATCAACGGAGGCGTCAAAGCCGCGCCACACGCTCCAGACGAGCCAAACGGTCTGGTCACCTTGGAAGCACCCCCCCAAGGCATGATCAATGTGATCCATGCTATCATCGAGCCAGCGCGGGTATGCGAGCTCTGAGGGATTATAAAAAAAGCAGAGCATATGAGGGAAGTCTTGTCAGTCCAGCCCGCAGTCAAAAAGAGCAAAACTGAGAAGAAAGATGTGCTCATCTTTTCAAACCGAGATCTTGAACGAATTCAAACGCCGCACAATGACACGTTGGTGGTCACCCTTCGCGTTAGGGACTTTGACATTTGGCGCATTCTGATTGACCAGGGCAGCTCGGTTGAAATAATGTACTACGACACCTTCAAGCAACTCAAGCTAAGTGATAAAGACTTGGCTCCGGCGACCTCGCCACTGGTCAATTTTAACTCGCAACTGGAGTGGCCCATGGAAAAAATCATATTATTGGTCAAAGCCAAGTCCGTGGTCAAGCAAGTAGAGTTTTGGGTGTTAAAGGTGCTCTCCACGTACAATCTGATCTTAGGTAGAGGATGACATCACGCCATACAAGCGATGGCTTCAACCTACCACCAAGTCATGAGGTTTCCCTCTACTATGAGGATGATTAAACAAATTTGGGGCGATCAAGTCATGGCCAAGTAGTGTTTCGTGGTTGTAAATAGGAAACGAGCTGCAAAAAGTTTCGTTCAAATGATCGAAGGACCGAAAGATCAAAGTGTCCTAAATGATGTGGGTACTAGGGCTGAAGAGAAGGCCGTTAAAGACTTGGTGGAGGTACGAGTCAACGAGAACAACCCTGAGAAGTTTTTTTTATTGGGATCCAGGCTGACCGCCCAAGAACGGTTGGAGATGGTTGAGTTCTTGGTGGCAAATATCGAAGTATTTGCATGGTCGCCTTACGACATGCCTAGCGTTGACCCAAACTTTATTTTCCACCAGCTCAATGTCTTTCCAGATGCCCGACCTGTCATCCAAAGAACCCGAAGATCTGTGCTTCATCACGTCGAAATAGTGGCAGAGGAAGTTAAGAACTTGCTTGAAGCAAGGGCTATCCAGGAGGTACATTACCCTCGATGGGTTTCCAATACGGTCGTGGTACCAAAGAAGAATGGAAAATGGCAAGTTTGCGTTAACTACAAGACGGTCAACCAAGTTTGCCCCAAGGATAGTTTTTATTTGCCCAGAATTGACCAACTGGTGGACTTAACGGCCGGGCACAACTGGCTCAGTTTCCTAGATGCTTACCTGTGGCTACCACCAGATTGTCATACATGAACCCGACCGAGAAATCACTTCTTTCATGACTCCAAGAAGATTGTTCTGCTATAGAGTTATGATGCCCTCTGGATTGAAGAATGCAAGGGCAACCTTTCAGAGGATGGTTATGAAAATGTTCGCTCCCTTACTCGGTCGCGCAATAGAGGCCTACGTCGACAATATGGTTATAAAGAGCAAATGCGAGGGCAACCACTTAGCCGACTTGGCGGAGATGTTCGCCATTCTCAAAAACCACAAGTTGCGCCTGAATGTGTCGAAGTGTGCCTTTGGCGTGGGATCAGGGAAATTCTTGGGCTTTCTGGTCACCAACCGTGGCATCGAGGCGGATCTCTCCAAAATCAAGGCCATACAAGAATTGAAGAAGCCTAACTCGACAAAGGACGTACAACATCTTGCCGCGATGGCAGCTACGCTTAACCGATTTATAAGCCGATCATTAGATCGTTGCCGCCCTTTCTTCCGAGCCTTGAAATCCAAGTTTTCCTGGGACGAAGAATACAACAGAGCCTTAGCCGAGTTAAAGGCGTATCTATCTTCCGCTCCCCTCTTGGTCATGCCAAAGTAAGGCAAGGAACTCTATCTTTATCTGGCCATTTCTCACCATGCTGTGAGTGCGGTACTTGTTCAGGCAAAAGGCATCCAACATCTACCGATCTTCTATGTGAGCAAAACCTTACTCCCAGCGAAGTCGAGATACTTGCCGCTGAGAAACTCGCATTGACGCTAGTGATGGCCTCAAAGAAATTGGCACACTACTTCATGCTCACACAATCGTGGTGCTTACCGAGTTCCCTTTGAAAGCTTTGTTTGAGCAAGCAAACTTCTCCGGCCGAGTCCTGAAGTGGGCATTCGAGTTGGGGCAATTCGACGTTAAGTTTCAACCCCGAACTGCCATCAAAGCCCACGTGTTGGCCGACTTCGTTGCGGAATTTTCACCTAGAATTCACCCGGTTTGCCTGGTGGATCTTATCGACGCAATCGGGTTACAGGGGGTAGGCACAACCAAATTGCTCAGCCTTCCATCCAACCGAACGTTGAAGGCGACGTGAAAGTTACGCGCCCGTCTACAGACTCATCACTTGAAGACCCACTTTGGCCTGGCAATGCGCCATTGGATTTGGGAATAACAGGACAACTTGTTGAAGCCAACACCGCATCGCCAAGGGGGGATGAAGGCATGTTTGTTGAAATTGTTAACAGCGCGCTTACTGCAGAAGTAGCCGAGCAGCCAAGCAACTCTAATCACCTGAACCTTCAAACATCCCAGGACCCCACAGAATGTTAGAAGCTTTTCATCGGCAAAATGTGGAAACTTTTTGTTGATGGCACCTCAAACAGGCATGAAGCCGGGCTAGGAGTAGTCTTGATCTCCCCAGACAAACTAACCATTGAACATTCCATCACACTAGGATTTCCTGCGTCAAACAACGAGGCTGAGTATGAAGCGCATCAAACTAGATTGAAAAGCGCACGTCAAATGTAAACATCCGAGCTGATGGTCTACAGTGACTCCCAACTCATTGTAAACCTAGTATCTGGGAAATACGAAGCCAAAGATGATAGAATGGCCAAGTACCAAACTTTGGTAAGAGAGCAAGTCAAGAAATTCCAAGCCATAAGAGTCCAAGAAATTGGCCGAGAAGGTAACGGCTAGGCAGATGAGTTGGCCGGTTTAGCTTCCATGGCTAACAAATTAACCCCTAGCCCTCTCTTGATTGAATTCCTCCCTAGACCTAGCATTGAAGACTCAGAGCAGACGAAAGTTCTCTACACCGAGCTAGGTCCTTCTTGTATGGACCCTATTATCTTTTTCCTTAAAGAAAGGATTCTGCCGACCGACAAAAAAGAGGCACACAAAATCCGGGTGAAGTCTGAACGGTTTTGGCTCTCTCCATCCGGTGCTTTGTATAAGAAGTCATTCACCGGTCTATACTTCAAGTGCGTTCACATAAACAGAGTCGATGCTTTTCTTTACAAGATCTACGAAGGAATGTGTGGAAGCCGCATCGGTGAGAGATCCTTAGCCTATCGCGCTATTTCGCAAGGATACTGGTGGCCGTGCATGTAGGTAGATGCATAGAAATATGTGAAAAAATGTGAGAAGTGCCAGAAGTTCGCCCACCAAATTCATCAGCCGGCCAGAGAGCTCTTTCCTCTCACAAGTCCTTGGTCTTTCGCAATGTGGGGGCTTGACATAGTGGGACCACTCCCAACCGCGCTGGGCAATCGCAAGTTCTTTATAGCGGCGACAGACTACTTCACCAAATGGGTCAAAGCCGAGCCCTTGGCGACAATTAAAGAAAAGGATGTGAAAAAGTTTGTCTAGCAGAACGTAATAATGCGGTTTGGAGTCCCCAAGGCTTAGATCTTCGACAATGACACCCAATTTGATGGACGGTTGTTCAGAGGATTTTGTGAGCAACTGAAGATAGAATTTTATAATTCCACACCGGCCTACCCTCAGTCCAACGGCCAAGCCAAAGCATCAAACAAGACCATTCTAGATGGGTTGAAGAAAAAGTTAGAGAAGGCCAAAAGAAAATGGGCTGAGGAACTTCCAAATGTTCTATGGGCTTACCGAACAACACCAAGACGCTCGATCGAAGAGACACCTTTCGCCTTGGCATATGTCATGGAGGCAGTCATCCCATTGGAGATCAGTATGCCCACCATCCGCAGCAAAAATTTTAAGCTCGACTTAAACGCCGAAGCCGTTGCCTTAGAATTGGACCTTGTAGAAGAACGCCGAAAAAAGGCGCTAATCCATGTCGCAGCATATCAACAAGAACTGTCCAAAAAGTATAACAAAACAGTTCACCCCAAACCGTTCAAGGTCAGAGATTGGGTCTTAAGGAAGATGATTGGTAACACTCTTGTGCCGAGCGAAGAGAAGCTAGGGATAAACTGGGAAGGGCCTTATAAGATAACCGGCCTGGCGAGCAAAAAGGCATACCATCTAGAAGACTTAGATGGCAAAGCTATACCCCAGCCATAGAACGCGGCCAATCTGAAGTTGTATTATTTTTAGTTTCAATCTTTGAATGTAATTTTTTGCCAGGGACAAACATTCCCCTCAATTTACCGATGTAATTCTTTCAGTCACCATGTGAATTTATGAAAGCTATATGTAATTGCAATGAATTATTGTACATAGAAAATTTGTCGTGGTTAATGAATTGCAATGAACAAAGGGCAACTGCCTCCCAACCGAGGTGATTTTACCTGATTAAAGGAGTTGAATTATTCAACTCTAAGTTTTTGACCGAGGCGATTTTACCCGGTCAAAAGAGTTGATGAAATGTTCAACTCTAGGTTTTCAGCCAAGATGATTTTGCTCGGCCATTAGAGTTGATGAAATGTTCTACTCTAGTCTTTCAGCCGAGGTGATTTTGCCCGGCTCAAAGAGTTGATGAATTGTTTAACTCTAATCTTTAGCCGAGGTGATTTTGCCCGACTCAACGAGTTGATGAATTGTTCAACTCTAAGCTTTAGCCGAGGCGATTTTGTCCGGCTTAGAGAGTTGATGAATTGTTTAACTCTAATCTTTAGCCGAGGTGATTTTGCTCGGCTCAGGGAGTTGATGAATTGTTCAACTCTAAGCTTTAGCTTGATGAATTGATCAATTCTAAGCTTCAGCCGAGGTGATTTTTCCCGGCTCAGAGAGTTGAAAAACGGTTTAACTCTAAGCTTCCAGCCGAGATGATTTTGCTCGGTGTTAGAGTTGATAAAATGTTCAACTCTAGGCTTTTAGCCGAGTTGATTTTGCTCGGCCATTAGAGTTGATGAAATGTTCAACTCTAGTCTTTCAGCCGAGGTGATTTTTCTCGGCTCAGAGAGTTAATGAATTGTTCAACTCTAATCTTTAGCCAAAGTGATTTTGCCCGGCTAAGAGAGTTAATGAATTGTTCAACTCTAAGCTTTAGCCGAGGTGATTTTGCCGACTCAGAGAATTGAAAAATGATTCAACTCTAAGCTTTTAGCCGAGATGATCTTGCTCGGTTGACGAACTATTCAACCCTAGGCTTTTCGCCGAGAACTTTTGCCCGGCTAACATTTAGTGAGCCGTTTTTCCCGGCCAAGAATGTGGATGTTTTGTTCCACTTTTATTATGACTGAGATGCTTTTCCCGGTTAAATCAATGGATACTTTGTCTAGGTCGTATTGCGCGGTTAAAATAAGAAACACAACATACATGGCAAGAATACAAGAGTCAAGTTTTAAAAAAAAATTAAAAAAATTCATTGATTGAGATTGTAAGTACAAGAGTTGGGGCAAGCAGCCCGGTTACAAAAGACTTCTAAAAGAAAACAAGAAATGACATAAATCTAAGCTAGAGGGGAGAGGTCGGTGAATTCCTCTCCAGTTCCCTCTGTGGCAGCCTCCAGATCGACCACGACAGTCCTTTCTTTGTCGTAGGTCTCCTTCTGGCCGGCCTCTTCCTCAGCTTCTTCCTCGGCCTCCTCTTGCAAAGAGTTGAAGACTTCATTGGCATAAGGCACCATATAGACCGGCAGGAAGGCGGGGGGAGGAGAGGTGAACACCTCGGTTTCAGATCCTTGGCCAAGTTTTTCACAAACAACCTTCCAACCGAACTTGAAGAAGATGTCCTTAGTGGCTTCAACTTGCTTGGTGTAATTCTCTTCGGCCTCCTTGAAGCTGAGGTTGTTGGCCTCGTCCACGGCATTCTACCTCGCTTTCTTCTCCTCCTCCAGCTCGGCTTTTAGAGTGTCCCTCTCTTGCTCGGCCCTACCAAGCTAGCCAGAAAACCTGGCATTGTCAGCATTGGCGATCTCAAGAGAGGCCTTAACTCGATCGAGACGTTCTTTCTGGCGTTATTCAGCTCTGTCACTTTATGACGCAAATTAACAATGTGGTCCATGACCAGATGCTGTTTTTGGGTGGCCTACAAGAAGTAAGAAGAAAGTTAGCCCAAGTAAAGAAGTAAACCGAGCAGAGACTTGATGAAATTCTGAATCATACCCTAGTCATGGACTTGACTACCAATTTCACAAGCTGAGTGTCAGGAACATGATCATTCCCGGTCACGTTCCTCGTCAGCAACAACGCTTTTGATAAATCAAAAGCCAAAAGGTGGTTCTTATCCCCCTTGACTAATGTGTTGGCCGGGATCTCTTTACCTCGGTGCTTGAACTCCGGCCTCCACAAAGGTGTAGGATCAGCCTCCTACACTGGTTGCTCAGTGCTTAGCTCGGCCACGAGCTCGGCAGAGGGATCAGTCGATCGGGCCCGCTTACCAGCACGGCGAGACTCAGCATGTGGAGCAGCCGTGGAGGCCAGGGCAATCACAATCCCTGAACTCTGGCCGACGGTTGGAGCTAGAGGAGGGATGCTCGGTAGCTCAGTTGAAATGGCAGTGATGAGGTTCTTAATTTGGCTCTTTTGGGCCATTTCTTGTTCCTCAATCAACCGTATTAGGGGCACATCGGGCAAAGTTGGGTCAGGTGGAGGTGAGGGGGCCCGAAGGAAGTCTGTGACCTTTCTCCGGGGTGCTAAATATCTGTAAGTCGGTACGTAGCCAAGAAGCTCATGGAAATCTCGATGCCGATATCTTAGCGTGGCTATGATCGCCCCTTCATCTGAATAAAGATAATTGGCTTGTAACGCTTTAATAGCTACAAAGGGAAAGTAATTAGCTCGGCGTAAAGAATATTGAAAAAGTCAACAAGTTAGGGAGCTCGGCTTTTTCACGCCCCCTCTCGGAAGCTCAAAAAGAAGCCCTACAGTTCGGACTCCCGTGGTTCTGAATCTAATCTCACAAGTGCAACGTGAAACTGATAAACACCAAAGATTCCAAATCCAGCAAATCGTTTTGGAAAATTGATTTTGAATCAAAAGTGCCAAAATTGGACTGTTTTTCCAGATATAGAGTCGTTACCTAAATATTTTATTTTGGGAAATTTTAGGAAACCCATGACTCGTGCCAAAGGCCACGTGTCCGTCATCACCAAAGTTGCCTCGATCCGGGAACTTAGATACAAGAGGGGAAGGTCATGAATTGAGCACCCCCACTCGCCCGATCAAAGATCGGCCTCTACTAATCATGATATGATTTTTTAAAAACATTATGTGCTTTTATCTCGATTATTAAGCTAACTATACTATGTGATGCATACAAGCAAGTATGGACTAGTTTGCTTAAGTTGGAACAATTCAACTCATGTGTGTTTTGCGAAAATGGTTTGAATTTACCACCTCAAATGGGCTTAAAGTTTGCGGATTTGCCACCAAACATAGTGGGCTTAAAACTGATTTGCCACTCAACAAAGTGGGCTTGAAACGCACATTCGTTGAATCGTTCCAATTCAAACAACAAGCCTTCATCCACAAGCATTCATGCAATTTATCAAATAAGCATTTAGCCTCATGGCAAGCATGCTAGACATGGCAACATTCACAATCATACAAATATGCGAAAGCATAAAAACTCACCTAGTACTCCAAGCTAAGAAAAGACAAAGTTAGAAAAAATACACGATTCCTAACTATACAAGATGCCTAATACAACACATGCAATATGCAATTAATAGGCTCGGCTACTAATATGGCATATGATTCAATTAAATGACATGCGGTTAAACACGTTTTTCAAAGATTATTGAAATGACAATGCAGTTTGAATGATGCGCCGAGCCTCGGTACATGCAATACGAATGAATGGATGCAAGCATAAGGCATGCTAATTAAAGCATGATGTCCCTAATCTAACCATCAAACACAAGTAAATAAAAGGGAGAAAGACGTGGGGTTGGAAGACATACACGCACGCACGCACACTTATTACAATATTACGCCCTCGCGAAAGAGGGTCCGAATGAAACTAGCTAAGCTACACTACTTAACTAATTATTACAACACTTGAAATGAATTAACTATCTAAGTTAATTAATTACAAAGCAACTAAGCTAATTAATTACAACATGAATTAATTAACTAATCTACTTAAATAGTTACAACATTTGCAAGAATTAGCTGCAACTAATTAACTAAACAAATTAAATGGCCTCGGGGAACAAGGGATGCATATATGCTTGGTTGTTTTACCCAAAGAACATCCACTGCCTGCTACGAATTGCCTCTGTTGCATGATACTTACACTGTTTTCCTCCTCCAGATCAACACTACTTTGCTCCAAAAGCATAATACTGAAATTTTCACTGGTGGTCGGCTGGCCACAGATGAGGGTTTGCTAGCCAACGCTAAGGGGTTGCCGGCCACCAATGAGCGTTTGCCGGCCACTAAAGCCAAGTTTTTCCTTACTGTAACAGAGGACAAAATAGAGCAAGAAAGGGGTGGTCTCACAGGTTGTTTGTACCATGTATTACCCCTTATCATCAACACAAGCTCAAAGGAGCAATACATTTGGCCCTCAAACCATCAATCAAGCAATTTCCATGCATGATGGCTAAGGTACCAACTTGTACAAATTCAATGAGTGCAAAACAAGACCCAAATGCCATCACCCTATCATGCATGATCAAGGGCAATGGAGACCTAGGAAAATGGCATATTTCATCACTTTTGAGTATGAAATGCCCCATTTTCCTTGTGTTCAAATTAACGTCCGATTTGAACACATGCAATACAACATAAAGAAATGCTTATCTTGCCACTTTTACTTGCCAATTTTGTTTACACATTTTAGTTACCAAATCATTCTTTAATCAATTTGTCCTTGGGCGAATGTCCTCTAAGATGAAAGAAGTGTCAACCAAAGGATGATATAAGGTAAGAGAGAGATCATGCCATTGATAATGAACCCTCAACGAGGATTAAACCATTGAGCATGACCTCAATCTCAAGCTTAAAGGATCCCAAGCTTGAAACAATCCTCAAAAGAAAATGAAAGAGTGAAGCAAAGAGGGAGGTTGCAGAGTTTATAGTACTGAAATGGAGTGAAAAACAACACCAAAAGATGCTATCAACTCAAACAAAAGGTGTCTAAAACCCTAAAACACCAACTTGTGAAGACTATTGCACTACAACCAGGAAAAACAAGACTCAAATGAACTAACCAACCCAAAACAGAGCTAAAGAAGGCTATTTCAGAGGCTAAAACATGCTAGACTTGAGCTAAGTTAAGCTAGAAAAACTTGTTAATATGTGGAGCTAACTAGGCATGCAAACAAGACACAAGGAGAGGAGGCTAACCCCTCCAAATTTGGACTTCAAAATGATTTTTTTGCCACTGAAAAACCTCTAAAATTCAATGGTTAAAAGGCCCAAAAAAAGTTGGTTTGAAAGTGGTGAACAATGGTACAAAAACTTTACAAACAAAGAAGTAAGGAGGATAAACCACCCCCTAACTGAAAATGGCCTCAAACCACCAACTTTAGGCCACAAAAATGGAGTTTTTTACAATTCAAAATCAGCCCAAAAACAGTTGAAAGAGATGGAAAAACAAGTATGCAAAACAAGTGTAAAAGAAGAGTGTTATACCTCTTGAAGCAAAGCAACAATTTTAGGCACAAATTCAAGTCAAAAACACCTTCTAAAGCTCCAAGAAGGCTTCAAAGGACCTCAGCTCAAAGATGATCAAGTTTGATTAAGGAAGTGTATGCAAAAGTATAGGATTTGTGAGCAAATGTGTACAAAATTGCAAGAGAGAGAGAGGAATCTAGAGAGAGAGAGAGAATTTTGCTTCAAAATTTTCTAACCCTCAACAATGGGGTAGAAAGTCCCATATTTATAGAAAAACAAGCTTTTGGCTGAGTTATATCAGTCCATACACGTGTATGGTGATCAAGCCCATTGTGCCAACAGTTGGAACAGCTGTCAAGAAAATATCTACAAAAAGGCATCAATGGCCGGCCAGCCACCAGTGATGGCCGGTAGGCCACTTGGGTGGCCGGCAGCTATAGACACCCCATTTTTGACCATCCTCAAGACTTGGACGTCATCGTTTGAACACTCGATGATCATCCATGTTCGTGTTCGTTTTGAGTTCCCGGAGGTCTCAGCCGCGCACCATGCCTCAAGATCTCTCAACTTGTCTGTTTTGTGTTTGGTTGTAGACCAAACACTTATGTTTTTGCTTCTAAGGGAAGAGGGTGGCTTGTTTGCCATCCCCTCAACCCACTGGCCAAGGCTTGAAGCCATCGGCCCTGTTTTTTTGCCATCGGCCAAAAGTATTGGCCGATCCGCACTATATTTGGTCGGCCGTCACTTATGTTGGTCGATCGGCCATTTTTGATGGTCGAACCCTGTTCATCTACTTTATGTAGATATTTTATGCCAGCTAGCACAGCTGGCATCCACAATTCACCCCCTCCATAGTATGGAGGGATTTGCCCTTTGCTTAGCTTCTCCAAGAAGCTTTGCAAATTGAATTTCTATAAGAGGGGAGGCCCTCCTCCCTTCTCAGAGGTTCTGAAATTAGGGTTAGAAAAAGTTGTATCTCTCTATCTCTATATCTCCCTCTCTCTATCATTTGTGTGTGTATTTGTGACCTAAAGTGATTTTTGTTCACACTATTGCACACAAACACCTAGCATTACACCATCCTTAGTTGCTAAGGTTCTACGGAGTTGTTGTTAGGATTCTTGAGCTATTTTTGATCAGAGAAAGGTGCTGGTGTTGTGTTCTTGAAGGTATTCTTCAAGGGTGAGCATTATTGCTTTAGATACCCCTTTCTTGCTTAAGCTTTTAGCCCTTCTTTCTTATTGTTTTAAGCTTAGCTATTAACTGATAAAAGTTCTATTTTTACTTGCTTTAGAACTTTGTTTTAGGTCATTTTGAGGTTTGGGGTTGTTTACCCCCCTCCAAGGCCTTGTTAGGCCTTGTTTTAGGCCATCCCTTTTGGCCATTGCTTTAAGCTTTGCATGGCCTCTCTACCACTAAAATCCAGAGGATTTTCAGTGGTGGAGAGGTGGTTTTGGTGTCTTAAATAGGAGAGTGTCATCCCCTCTCCTTGTCATCTTAAATGCTAGCATAAGTGGCTTATGTTGGTAGCATGTGTCCTTAGCTTGTTTTAGCTTCATTTCAGCAAGTATTTGGTGTTGTTTTGCCATGATTTACCTCTATTTAAAGTTGGTTTAGTGGTCTCTTGCATGCACCATATACTTGCCTTGCAATCCCCTCACTTGCCTTAACATGTATCTAGCATTTAGACTACAATGCTTGCATGTTTTGGCTTAACTCCATGAATCTTTTAGCCTTGTTTTACCATGCTAAAGCTCTTTTTTTCATTATTTTGGTCATGCTTGCATTGTTTTGTATAGCTACCATGCAATCTAGCTTGTTAGCTTTGAGTGTCCAAGTCACCAGTATGCTTTACTTGGCTCATTTCAATGATTTGGCATCACTTGTTATGTTATTTCAGTCCATGTTTCATGCTTGTTTACTTGCACTTGTCATCCTTTCAATGCTTTGAAGAGTTAATGTTTTATGCCTCACAAATGGGTCATTGCGTATGCCACCATGTTTAGGTCTTTGGGATGCCATCTAAGTGGGTTTTTGGGCTTACTTTGACATGCCATAACTTTGTTTTTCATTGCTTAAATCATGCCATGTTTGGTTTTGATAGGTGTAGTGTAACACCTCTTTTATAGCCTTGCACGCCTCATGCTTTTGGGCCCTTTATTCTAGCTTATTTTGGCTTTGGTCCTTGCATGTTTTAGGCTCATTTTGACATGATCTAGGACTATTTTGGATTATACTTGCCATTTGCTTCATGTTTTGCATAGCCTTGGTTTGAACCCCTTGGCTAGCCTTAAGCCTTGAGCCTTCTAGCATGATTTGCTTGCTTTGTTTGGTTGGTTTGGCACCTTTCCATGCATGATTTTAGAGCTTAACTTGTTTGTCACATGTCCATATTTGTCTCTTTTTAAGTGTGCTTAAGAGTTGCCCTTTTATGCCTTAGCCTTTAGGCTAATTAGCATGCATGTTTGTATGTACCTTTGCCTTCATTTCCCTAGCATATTGGCCATTGATTCGGACCTATTTGAGAGTTGTCCATTTTGGTTTAAGACCATTATCACATGTTGTTGCATGCTTGCCTTGCATATTGTTGCATACTTGGCCTATTGCATGTTGTTGCATGCTTGAGTTATATCGCATTTGGCATGCCCCTTTTGTTAAGTTGCTTTGCATGTTTGCATGTGTTGTCCCTTGCATGTCGTTGCGTGCTTACCCCACCTGTTGTTACATGCTTGCCTATCCTTGAATGTTGTCACATGCCTTGCATGTTTGCATACTTGTCTAGGTTGCATTGTATTTGGCATGCTTATACCATTAATCTTGTATGGCATTGTCCTTAACATGCTCATGTTGCATTAGTTTTGCTTGCATGATTGCATCCCTTGCCTCTTGATCAACCATGATAGAGATTGGGGCCCCCTATGTGTTGTGTGCATTTCATTTAATATAAATTGCACATTTGGTTCCTTCGACCATCATGCATCGAAATGCGTGATTGGTGGCCCGAGGGTCGAGGACTATACTCCCTTGAGTTCATAACATGATAGGGAGGGTGGTCGTGCAAAACATTGTCTTGTAAATGTATTGTCGTGCTCTGTTTGTCCTCTGCTGCAACAAAACAGTATTCTGCAGGAAGATATGGCCGGTCGGCCATCTTCAATGCCGGTCAGCTAAACATTGTTGGCCGAGAGCCTTACATATGGTCGATGACCAATTTCCCATGGCCGATGGCCCTATCTCTTGGCTGATGGACTCTCAGAAAGTCCCCAAGGTGATTCAAAAGTGTCACAGAAGTTGGCACAGTTTTCAGAGGTACAGAGCAGTGCAAACAGAGGCAACATGTGACATGGCAGTGGATTTCTGAGCGACGCCATCCGAGCATGCATGCATCCCTCTTCCCGAGGCTGTTTTATTGTTTTCATAGCTTAATTGATTTGCTTAATTAGTTAAGTGTTGTGTAATAATTAATTAGCTTGTTAGTTAGTTAATTAGTTGATTTATATTATTCTTTCAGTCCCTCCGTCGAGAGGGCACAATTGTGTAATAAGCGTGCATGTGTGTGATGCATGTCTTCCAACCTCCACTTCTTTCTCCCTTTTACTTAACCGCTTACGATGGTTAGTTCTAGGGCAAGTTTCAATTAGCATCCTTATACTATGCATGTTTTCATCATTCATTTGTATTGCATGCACCGGGCTCGGCGCATCATACTAACTGTATTGTATTTCAATTCCAAGTTGAATACATGTATCGAATTGTAGCATCTCATATGCCATTTTAGATTAGCCGAGCCTATTCTAGTTGCACTTTGCATGTGATGCATTAGCCATCTTAACATGGACTTGGATCATACATTGATTACTAACATGTTCTTTGTTTTGGCTCGGAGTACACTGTGAGTGTTTATGCTTTAGCATCTTGCATGTATGTGAGTGTTAACATGACAGCATGCTTGCCATGAGGCTAAGTGCTTATATGATATAACTGCCTGAATGCCTGTGGGTGAAGGTTGGGTTACTTGAATTGGGACAATTCATTGAAATCCGTGTTTTAGCCTACTCGTGAGTAGCAAACTTCAAACCATTTCCAAACAAACGAATATGCGATGCTTTGTTCCGAATTAGGCGATCTAGTCTATTCTTGTGTGTTGTGCGCATCACATAGTAATTCTAGCTAATTAACCGGAATAAGAACGCATGTGTTTTCAAAAACTAGATATCATGCTTAGTACAGGCCGATCTTTGATCGGGCGAGCGGGGGTGCTCATAGATGACCTTCCCCAATCGTACCCAAGCTCCCGAGCCGAGGCAACTTTGGTGATGACGGACACGTGGCCTTAGGCAACGAGTCAGGGTTTCCTAAATTCCCCCAAAAACAAAATATTTAGGTGGCGACTCTGTATCTGGCAAAGTAGTCCATGTTTGGCACTTCTTTCTTAAAAATCAGTTTTCCAAAACAATTTGCCTGATTTGGACTCTTTGGTGATTTATCGGTCTCGCATTGCACTTTGCGGGATTAGATTCAGAACCGTGACACTTGAGTCCGAACTGTAGTAGCAAAGCCCTTGGGCACGTCTACAGCAGCCAACAAGGGTTGCAAGCTTGAAGATTTTGGTCCAAAACAGGGCATAAAATGGATGGGGTTTGAAGGCTCAAAGACAAGGCATTCCGCCGAGGATTTCGAGCACCAAAACAAACATAAATAGTCACAATCAGCGAGTGCACAAATGATGACATCCAAGTCTTAAGGACAATCAAAAATGGGCTGTCTACAGGCTTACAAGAAGAACCGAAGTTCTTGTTGATGTACCAACCGGGTACATCAGCGGTCTCATAATTGCCGAACACCCAGAAAAAGTCATCATCGTGCATATCTTTGTCTGGTGTGCCGGTCACCAAACGTTCTTGGCCCGACCTTATTTTTAGATAATAATTGTACCTGTCTGACGTGCATCTGAGCGTATATTGCCCCAAGATCTCGGCCAGGCCCAGATTTAAACCAAGCCGGTGGTTTAACTCAGCCACACCGTTTATGATTCTGTAAGTGTTGGTGGATACTTGTGTTGGAGCTAGCCCGGTACGTCTTAAGAACTCACAGTTCAAGGGCTACACAGGGAAGCGCAGTCCCCCCTCTCCTATGCTCAGCACAATGAAGGGGCAGGACTTTAATCTACCCCATGGATTTATGTCCTCCTCATAGAGCTCCAAATGCACATCGGCCGGAATGTCGTACTCTTCTCGAAACATGGCCAGCACGCCCGGCGTATTAACAAGGAAACGGTAGCGCTCCATTGGAGGCCGACTTGTTTAGCACGGCAATATTAAGTTTGCAGTGTTTTGCACGGCGGCTGCTCGGTCTTTGAGAGCCCTTGTGTTGGTGTGCCTGGTCCCCTAGAACTCTGCAGTTAAAAACCAAGTGTAAGTGATAGCGCAGGCGTGTAAATGAGCTCAACTTTAGCTCGGTGCAATAGCACCCTGGTCTCGATGGGTATCAACAGCACGGTCGCTCAAGTGGACTAGATATTAGCCCGGTCAAGCTGCCTAGCGCGTTTATTAGCTCGGTTCTTCCCCTAGGTTCTACAAACAAGGAACTTGCTTGGTTAAATCATGATTTTGGATCAAATGGAGTTTTGTAGCCCAGTTGATCCTAGATTTGCACATGCTCATCACCAAAAATGGTGAACAGTGTCGAGGTCGTGGGGCAGAGACGTTTTATGTCATAAAAAAATGGGACAAAAACCCTAGCCTAACTTTATTTGAAGCTATGAAGCCTTCAGTTATCACGCCCTAAACTCATCTATGGGAGTTATAGTTTAAGAACACGAGAAAAGCATGAAGAACAGACAAAGAACAATGAGGGGTTGAAAACTTATAGGTTAGGGCGCAGATCGTAGCTCCAATCCATGAGATGGAGCCCCAACGACGGCAACGGAATAGAATCGACTTGAGAGAATGCTCTAATCTGAGTACAATGAACGGAAATTGAAGTCTGGATGCTCTAGATTGCTGGGTCATCTAAGAAGAAAATGAACAATGGAGGAAGAAATATGAAGGGGCAAGCAATATACATATACGAGGAGAAAATACGCCAAAATTTGAAACTGAAGAGACGGCACGTGACAGCAGAATGAGCGACGCGAGGCCAATTAATGAATGCCACGTGTTTATGATAAGACCGATGTCAGTCTTAAAGAGATAGGCTGAAAAGTCGAAGCGCCGACCGAGCAAATCGTGGGACCAAGCATGAAAGTTAGTGCGGCAAATGATTTGAGGTGGATGACCGAGCAGATGAGTGACCTCGGCCAGAGAAGGTAATCCTGGTCATGCTAGCCCGGACGGAATTAAGGGGCAATTGAGATGGAGGTTTACGACCTAATGTTGGGCCGAGCTAGTTTGGGCCTAAGTCAAAGTCCCTTGCTCGGTCAGACGTTAGGTGCACACTGGACCGAGGACTCAGTCCGGTCAAGTTGGAACAACTTTAGATTACCAGTCCGGAGGAGATGTGCACTCTATAAAGTTAGACTGGATTAGTCCTCGTAACATCAAGATCAACCGAGCTCTTGCTCGGTCGTGACTAAAGAGCTCGGCTAAGCCATAGTGTGGAATTATCAAGGAAACCAGACAAGTAACACGGTCGTGAGGTGATGGCGTGGTATTGCGCTAAGCGTAGCTTGGTGGGGAGTACTATGCGGTGCCATGAGACTGCAGGAAGGAGATTCTATTGCCCATACGCGTCAATACCATTTGGTGGTTTCGTTAGGTGGTGTTTAGCTATATTAGTGCTGACATGTGGGGAAACGTAAAAGGAGAGCAGGTCCACGCGTCCCAAGGGGAATGGGCGCAGAAGCGCGTACAGAAACTATATAAACGATGTTGCGTCTCCATACTCAAATCTGGAACATCCTCTGATCAGAACTCACCTACCACTTTGTCTCCTCTCTTTTCTCTCTCTCTAAGTGTGCTAACTTGATTTTTGGAGGGGTTTTCCGGCAGTACACCACCAGTATCTCACCAACATTGTGTTCTTAGGTTAATCGGAGCAAGGTAAAGCTTGGACACGAGGAGTACGGATAACATCGGATATTTGGCCCCCGTACACTTCTTAAAAGTCAAAAACCACGTTGTCTTGGAGTGGTTGTAATAGAATTCTCCCTTAATTTTAGTTATGTCATAAATAATACTTCTTAAAAGTCAAAACCACGTTGTCTTGAAGTGGTTGTAATAGAATTCTCCCTCCAAATAAATCACTATGTGATGATGACTTATGATCGCATTTACATGTGGAGATAAAAAATAAAAAAATAAAAAATCATTATATTTTAATAAATATTAATGTCAAAAAAATATGAAAAGAAATTTTAACAAGTTAAATACGAGTTAAGTTCGACTAGTTTGATTTGTCTTAACACCCTAGTCATACATGTATGATTGTTGAGAATTAGTAATGTTTATTTCTTATTTAGGTTTTAGCACATATAGGGAAAATAATACTAAAATGGCGATATAGGGTACTTGATTCATTCTCTACTTGAAACAAAAAATCCCTAAACTTATCTCTGATTACACCATATTAATAAACACAAAATATAAAAGTAATTAACTCGCTAAAAATCTATTTTCCAGATAGCCTAACACACTCGAACCTTATGTTAAGTGGCAATTCTGAATAAATATTTCAAGAATCTGAGCAAAGCAATAAAATTAACAACATTTCAAACATCGTTATTAAAACTCAGATTTTTTCCAATAATTATTGAAAGTAAAAATTCGGGTGCTAACACCCATGCTGCTCCTGCTCGTAATAAATCTTCAAACATGTTTGGGATCTCTAATGGGTGGGGCCTGCCCATTGATCTGATGTTTTGGCCAGATTTTTTTTTTAATTTTTTTTTTCATTACCACGTAAGTAGAGCTCAATTTAAAGCTATACTTCTAGGACTCTCTATCACCACTGATAAATCTTTTAACCATGATCTATCAATAAAGACCTTATAAATATTTCCAGCTGTAGAGAAATGAAAAAGGTAGGTGAAATGTGAATAAAATATATTTACATTTCACCTAGTTTCACACACCTTTTCCATTTTCTTTTTCAAATCCGTTCCCAAATCCCCAACCAAAAAGGATTTTGGATTATTAAGAAAGTCTGCATGTTAAACACTGAGTCATCCAACTCCTTCAATACCGAATTTCGTCAAAGGTGCAAAGCACTCAGGTGTTGAACAAATTGCAACGAGAGTTTTGATAGGATTAGGTTAAGTGCTCATTTGGGATGCCTCGTTAGGGCTAAAATCAATGGTGTAGACAGGAATTTCCTTTAGCGGGGTCATTTAACAAAGTATCATCAATGTCATATATCATATTTTTAGTTCTACACAATTTGTCAACATTAACATTCACATAATACTCTATAAATTTCATATATTCACAAATCACATTGACAAAAGTAACCCAAACTAGTGAAATTACAAGTAAAAACAAAATATTGGGACATTAACACCATTACTTCAACAAAAATAAGTAAATATCTACACTACTACAATTTTCTGCGATGAATTTTCATTTTGGTTTGTTTCTAGAAGCCTAAATTTTTTAATAAAGTTTGATTTTGTTTTTATCTACTAGGTCAATTTGTAAAAGTTTAAAAATTAATTTATTTTATTTAGGCCCACTAGGTTCAAATTGTAAATACTCATAATTTTTTACATATACTTTATCAAAAATTTGAAATTCAGTGGTGTCAATTGACACCACTGTTCAAAGCATAGCTCCGCCCCTAGCTAAAATAGTCATATAAGACAAAATAGGTTATTTTAGTCAAATAGGATAAAATGCCAAGAAATTCTATTTCCACACACTACCTCCTCTCTTTCCACATTTTTTTCTCAATACACACTAAATAAATTTAAATTATCAACTTTCACTTAATACACATCTTACCATACCAAAAATACCCTTACCATCTTCATCCTCCAAACCCAAACCCTAACCCTAACAAGCCACCACTGCTATTGCCGCCGCCGCCAGCACCTCTTCCCTTCCAAAGGTCACTAATCGACCCCTTGCTGGAACTGTTATGAGAGGCAAGACACCCAAAGAAGATTATATGTTGGAAAAATAACTTCTGCATGATGAAAAGCAATACGCAGAGCACATTATGCTTGTTGACTTGGGAAGGAATGATGTCAGAAAGGTTTATATTCCCTTTTACTAAATTATGTTGGTATAAATCTGCATTTTCCAAAAACTCCCAAGTATAGAGTTCATACACAATGTTTGTCCTAAATTTCTATGTAAACCTGTTCTTAAATGGATGAAATATCTTGCCAACCAGATATGAAAGGTGTCCTGCAGTGAATATCCTCAACAGAGCTCTCAACATTTGCACTCTTTTGTTTCCTTTCTGATAGATCTATTTCGGAACTTTGGATTTGAATTAAACTGTTTTACTTTTGTTGATCTTGGTTGGTACAATCATGAGAGGCAAGGTCACTAATCGACAAAGGCGGGTCGCAGGGGTGGGGAAAAGGCGACGGAAAGAGTAGAGGAGGGGAGAAACAGCGGCCATGGATGGTGATAGTGGAAACTGATGGTTTGAGAGAGTTAGAGTTAGGGTTTTGGGAAAGGGATATTTTGGTAATTTAATTTTAGCACAAAAATGTAATAAAAAAAATCATTAAGTGTGTGGAAAGAGAAGAAATAGTGTGTGGAAATAGAATTTTCCTAAAATGTCACATCTAATCCATAATTAGTTTATTTTTTCTCTCATAAAAGTTTAAAAAGCCAAAAAATCTATCCCCAAATGAGTCTTTTTAGCCCTAGGCTAAAATAGCCAAAAAGCCAAAAAACTAAAAAGCCAACCCACATCCCAAACAAGAATGTTTAAGTGGTGTTTTGGGAAGTTAGTAAAAAGCTGACTTTTTGACTTTTTTGTGTTAAAAAAACTGAGTTTTTGTGGCTTTTTGTGTAAAAATGTTAAAAAGCCAAAAAACTGGCTTTTTTAGAAAGTTTTCAGAACACCCCTAAATGTCAGTTGAATTCGATTATGCCAAATAGCACAAAGGATGGTAACAGATTAAACCAACCCATTCCAAAAACCAATCTTTAAAGGATAAAGGGGTACCAGTATTAAAATCAAATCCCAAAACAGAACCTGGCCAAAACAATTTTGAGAAAGGAAATTCAAAGCAAAAATGTTCTATTATCTCCTCCTCCTCAAGATTACATCTCGCACAAATCTGATCCAATTGAAAACCTCTATGCAGGACCGGCCCTGAGATTTTCGAGACCTAAGGCGGAATCTTCAAATTGGAGCCCTTCATATATAAATAATAATAAAAATATTAATTTAAATTTTTTACTCTAAAAGTTTATAATGTAAATTCAAAGTTAATATAATGTAAGTCATACCTATAATGAATGAGATCTATAAATATATATTTTTTAATTTGGTCTTTAAGAGAGAAACATTTTTTAAAATCAAATTTAGAATTCATCAAATTTGAATTTGATGAAAATTTAAAAAGATATTGAAGATAAAAAAAAAAATTCCCATCAAATTTGATGGGGAAAAAAAAATTAGGATATGCAGAGAATTTTTAGAAAAAAATTTATGAAAATTTAATGAAAAAGTTGGAGTAATTCATATCAAATCTAGTTTTTTGCTCAAATCTATAATCAAATTAAATGGAAAAAAAAAATGAAGAGTTAGAGTTGCTTTAAAAATCTTTAATTTAGATTGTGAAGTTACATGAGTTAGTTTGAACCTTTATTTTTAAGGGATTTTTACGGGCCAGTCATATTTTCAAGGGTTATTACTGTAACAGCGCCCGCTAGGGACCTCGGCTGCTACAGTTCAGACTCCCCTTTTTTGTTTGTTGCGGTTCGTAATCTGAACCAAAGAGTCCAACTCTGGCAAATCGTTTGAGAAAACAGATTTTTTTGAAAAGAAGTGCCAAACATGGACTGCTTTGCCAGATACAGAGTCGCCACCTAAATATTTTTTAAAATGGAAAATTTAGGAAACCCTGACTCGGTGCCGAAGGCCACGTGTCCGTCATCACCAAAGTTGTCTTGGCTCGGGAGCTTGGGTACGATCGGGGAAGGTCAGCTATGAGCACCCCTTTCGCCCGGTCCGAAGACCGGCCTCTACTAACCGTGATATCCGATTTTGAAAACGTTATGTGTTCTTATTCCAGTTATTAGCCTAGAATTACTATGTTATGCGCGCAGCAAACAAGTATAGACTAGATTGCCTAATTTGGAAATAAACATTGCATATCCGTTTGTTTTGAAAGCGCTTTGAAATTTGCTACTCGCAAGTAGGCTAAAACACGGATTTCAACGAGTTTTTCCAACTCAAGCAATCCAACCTCCACCCACAGGCATTCAAACAGTTTATCTCATATAAGCATTTAGCCACATGGTAATCATGCTGTCATGTTAACATTCACACGCATGCGATATGCTAAAGCATAAATACTTACATCATACTCCGTGCCAAAACAATAAACTAGTTAGCAAACATGCATGTCCTAGTTCATGTTAAGTGACTAATGCATCGCATACAGAATGTGATTAGGATAGACTCAGCCAACCCTAAAATGGCATGTGAAATGCAATCATTCGGTGCACGTATTCAAGTTAGATTTGAAGATACAATGCGGTTTGTATGATGTACCGAGCCCGGTGCATGCAATACTTTATGGATGAATGCACGCATGCATAGCATAAGGTATGCTAAAATAAACGTGCCCTAATCTACCATCGTAAGCAAGTAAATAAAAGGGAAGAAAGAAGTGGGGGTTGGAAGACATGCACACCACTCACACACGCTTATTACAGATTTGTCCTCGCTCGGAGGGACCAAAAGAATATACAAATTAATTAACTACGCAAGCTAATTAAATATTACAATTTAATTAAATTAACTAAACAAATTAATCTAATTAAAACAGTAAAGCCCTCGGGAAGCGGATCAGATGCAGCACATGCTCGGGATTTGCTCGGAATCGCACTGCCATGCATAGTCTGCCTCTGTTTTCCCTGCCCTGCTTCTCTGAAGACTGCCAAAGTCTCAAAGATGCCTCTCTGGATACTGGGGGATCCCACCGGCTAAGTAGAATTACCACCGGCACTAGGATATGGTCATCGGCACAAAATGAACCCACCGGCTGATTATTTACTGCCGGCCGGCACAAAATGTTGCCGGTCGGCAAACAATGCCTGCAGAACCTGCAACTCACAGCAACAGAGGGCAAAACTTGCATGGCAATACAAATTCAAACAATGTATGCACCAATCATGCCCCCTATCATGTTTGTGACTCAAAGGGGTATGTGCCTCGATTCTCGGGCCATCAATCACGCATTTCCATGCATGATGGTCCAAAGAATCAAGTTGTGCACTTTTATGTCAAATGAAATGCAAACCAAACAATCAAAGAGCCCAATTCCCGTCACCAAATCAAGGGACAAGGCATGCATGTCTATGTGTGCAATCCTAAGCATGTCAACTAGTATGCAACATGGACAATGCAAGGCACTTATACAAACATACAAGCAAGCATGCAAGGCAAGCATGCAAACCAAATAAAAGAGGGACTTAAACATGACTTAGGCAACTCTAAATAGGCCTAAAACAGTGGCCCAAAGTGCCCAAAAATGAAGGCTAAGCACACACACATGCATGCACATGTTAAGGCACAAACCTAGGCATTAAACAAGCAACTCTCAAACACACTTGAAAGAGGCTAAACATGGACAATTGGCATGGAATGAAAAGCTTTAAAATCATGTCGAAATGTGGTGCCAAACCAACCCAAATGAGACAAGCATAAGCACGCAAGCATGGTCCAAGTACTTGAGGCAAGTCATGAAGCTTTGAAGCACATTTAGCATAACAAACATGGCATGTATTAAACAACTAAAAACAGATTTTTAGCATGTTAAAACAAGGCCAAATGACTACTTAGATGGCATCTAAGTGGCTCAAGTTCAAAGGCATGCACGATGGTCAAAACATAGGGCATACAACACATGCTCTCAAAGCAACAAAGAGGCAACTAAGGCAAGCATATGAGCATGCCAAAGGGACTGAAATTACATGTTGGATGGTTCCAAACCACCAAAATGATGCAATCAACACATGCTACACATTCACATACTTGAGGCATACAAGCCCGACAAGCCACGAATGCAAAGGAGCTATACTAAGCATGCCAAAATCGATCCAAACAACTATGGATAGACCTAAAGCATGGCAAAATAAGCACAAAACATTCACAAGGCTAAGCCTAAAACATGCTCGAACAAAGGCTAACAACCTAAGGCATATTAAGGCAATTACAAGGCATTACATGGTAGGTATGCTAAGCATGCATGGTGTACCAAAACCAACACACAACATGATTATATTATGGCATAATAAGCATGAAATGCAGCCTAGACATGATCAACACACACTTGAACAAAGGCTTCCTTAAGAGACCAAAAATGGTCCCTTTCAAAGACAACAAGGAGAGGGGGTGGCCCTCCCCTTTTGGAGACTTCAAGGGACCATCCCCACCACTGAAATCCCTCAAGATTTCAGTGGTGAAGAGGCCCAAACACCGAAGTCTCGAAACTTGCACAAAATGGCACAAAACAAGGGCCTTACAAGGCCTAAGAGGGGTCAAACACACCCAAACCACAAAACACTCTTAACAAACAATCAAGAGGGCCTAAAAATAGGACTTTTTTATGTTATACACTAAACACAAAAAAAGCTCTAAGATAGGTAGAAATAGGATGCAAAAATGGGGTAAAAAAGGACTAGTTTCTTACCCTTGTTGACCTTCTTCACAAAGGGAGGACCAGCTGTCTCCTTGAGCTTAAACCAGCCCCAAAACTCTGAAAATAATCCCTTAGAACCTCAATAGCCAAGGAAAGGTGTAGTGGTAGGTGTTTGTATGCAATACTATGAACAAATGCACCTAGAACACTCAAAAGAGAAATAGATAGAGATAGAATATATATGAGTTCTAACCCTAGAACCAGAACTTCTAGCAATGTTTCCCTCTCTAAAATGTCTAACCCTAATGCCAAGGGAGGAGGGCTCCTCTTATAGGCAACCAATCTTGTAAAGCTTGTCAAGAAAGCTAACAAGAAGAGCATCCCTCCATACACGTGTATGGAGGGGAACAAAATGCCAAACAGCTGTCCTAAAATATCTAAAAAAGCAGATGAACAGTAGTCAGCTGGCCAAAAATGTCATTTTGACAAAAATGACTGCCGACCGGCAACAAATAGTGCCGACCGGCAATATATATTGCCGGTGGCAACAAAAACCAGCCGGTGGCCTCTAGCCACTGCCGGTGGTGTGTGGGGATGCCTCATAAGGCATTCCCTGCCCCTCCAAGGAAAACACAAGTGTTTGGTGCAAAACCAGACACAAAACAGTCGAGT
Source organism: Camellia japonica (assembly GCA_030407325.1). Lineage (NCBI taxonomy): Eukaryota > Viridiplantae > Streptophyta > Magnoliopsida > Ericales > Theaceae > Camellia > Camellia japonica. The sequence continues at coordinate 5,256,934 of JAPPVO010000019.1, forward strand.
TCGGAGATCCTGAGGCAAGGCGCGTAGCCGAGAACTCCGGGAACTCCAAACAAACACAAACATAGATAATCACCGAGTGTTCAAGCGGTGACATCCAAGTCTTGAGGACGGTCAAAAATGGGGTGTCTACAATTACCCAACAAGTCGTTAATGGAGACTCTTTTACCTATAGGTCCTGAACATTTTTGTTTATTCCATTTTTACCCTCATGTTTTTATACACAAATCTAGAGATGAAAAATGAAAAGAAAAGAAAAAAAAGCTCTCTCTCTCTCTCTCTCTCTCTCTCTCTCTGTGTGCACATTTCTCCACCAACGACCATCACCATCTCCACCATTGCCGACCACTGCCGTCTCTACTGTTGTCATTGCCGGCGACCTCAATCGGCATCTTCTTCCACTTTCACCATTGCTTCCACCTCCACCGACGTCTTCGCCTCCACCACCACTATCGTTGCCGACCACTGCCGCCTCCACCTCCATAGTCGTCATCGCCTCCACCTCTAGATCTAGGATCTAGGCTCTTCGCCGCCAGGTCCTCTCTCTCTCTCTCTCTCTCTGTGTATTAGGGAAGATCCCAATGATAAATCTGTTTAAACTAGTGATAAATTTGTTTAAACTAATGATAAATCAGAGATAAAGTTGTTTAAACCAGTGATAAATTTAACACTATTGAATTTTTGTGAATTAGTAAGTGAGTGTGTATATATGTGAGTATGAAATTTATCACTGAAAACATTTTATCAGTGATAAATTTATCACTGTTAAATTATTGTGAATTTTTTTTTTGTAAATTAGTAAGTGTGTGGATATGTTTTCGTGAATTAGTAAGTGTGTATGTATGTGAGTATGAGAGTGAGAAAGAATAAGTAATTTAAATGGTTTGGTAAATACTAATTTCATTTATCAGTGGTTGTGTGTTTCTCACGGAGACGATAGCCTGATGTTGGATTGCAGTGTTAAGTCTAGGTGTAAAAATGAAAAATACTATTTAATTTTTTTGGATAGGACCTACTAGGTAATAAAACCGGTCCATAAGACCAGCCCGTAACTCTCCCTATTTTTAAACCTACTAACACCCTCGGAGTTAAAATTATCCACGCCCTTAAAATTTATCGAAATTTGTGGCCAAGGCGGTCGCCTTGGAGTCCGGATCCTCGGCCTCACAAGCCTGCCGCCATCTCTGCGGCACCCCCAAAACGACGTCATTTTGGGGGAAATTTCAATTTAGAAAAAAAAAAAAAAAAAAAAAAAGCTGAACAGAAACCAGAGGGGAGAAGAAGAAGAGAGAGAAAGGGAGAAGAAGAGGGGAGAAGAGGGGGGAAGAAGGAAAGCACTCGTATTTTTCTTTGGTAAAAATTCCAAAGCTTCTCTCTGACGATTGCAATTCCAGATTCCAATCTGTGTTTCCATTTTTCACCCCATCAACACACAAAACCGATAAAATTCAGAGAATCTTTCACAGGAAAAAGAGAAAGGAAAAAAATTCATTCGAAAAGAAAAGCAAAGAAAGTGAAAGAAAAGGATAGGTTCTTGACTCTTTCTTGGATTCTCGATTGATCAAAGTATTTTCTTTTTTAGTTTTTCTTTTTTTTTGAAAAAAATGAAGCTTTGATTGAGAAAAGAGATGGGCACTCATGTGGATGTGTTGTGGGTTTTTCACCTCTACTTTCTTCCTTGTTGGAACTGTAAAAGGTATGTAAAACCTTATTGTTGTTCCGTTTAATAATATTAATAATAATGATTTGAGTTTATTAGTTTCTAGGGTTTGCAATTGTCAATTGGCATGTATGAATGTTTCTAGTGTGGTTTTGGGTGTTGGATGGTGTGGGTGATGATTGGTATATAGCATCAGGGATGAATGAAATAGGGTGATACATTTAATTTCGAAATGGGTTTTGTGAATACTAAATAAAATTTCTATTTTCCAGCTTTAATTTGGAAGTTTGACTACCTAATTCAGAGGCCATTGCGTCACCAGCGACTGCGGCGGCGCCCTCTTCCTTCTTCCCCCCTCTTTTTCTCCCTTCTTCTCCCCTCTTCTTCTCCCTTCCTCTCTCTCTCTCTTCTTCCCCTCCCCTCTGGTTTTTGTTCTACTTTGTTTTTTTTTTTTTTAAATTGAAATTTCCCCCAAAACGACGTCGTTTTGGGGGTGCCGCAGGGATGGCGGCAGGCTTGTGCGGCCGAGGATCCGGACTCGTCGCGTTGTACTAGGGTCTACTCTACCTCTATAACCCAATACAGCTTTAATCGGTAATATATTGTGGAGCATTTTCAAATGAAAAAAGGATCCATTAGGGGATAGAGGAAAACTAAGGAATCTTGATTTTCTATTCTAACAACTCCTGGTCTAACATTAAATATCCAGATTTAACCGAGTATGTTTCAGACAAGAACGACCCAATACAAATATCATGGAGTGCTAAAATTTTAAGACTTAGTTTGGTTTGGTTATCTCTGGTTTAATTTAAGATTTTTAATATTAAAATTTTATAAAATAAATATATATATATATATTTTAAAAATACTGTAGTAATCTTTGACTCTTCAGATTTTGAAAACTTTCTTCGAAGAATCCACCTTGAAGAATCAGCATAACGTTAACATCAATAATTGATACTTCAACAGAAGAAGACAAAATCTGTGGAAGATAAAGATGCGCGCCAAGATTTTTTTTTTCTGTAATAATTTACTTTTGTCAGTCATAAGGATTTTCCTTCACTCACTACTTTAATAAAGTAGATATCTCTTACCCTACTTTATTAAAGAAAAGCTGTGAAAATCTTTATACGTGTCTTGTAATAATTTATAGTGTAAAAATTTTGTCAAAAAGAGCGGATTGAATGATATGCGATGGGGCCCAAAGCAGTACCCGATATCATTATCCTAATCTTTTATTGATAAAATTTAATAGTGTTTTGAGTCAAACGTGCATATAATTGTATGTATATAAGTTTGTCCTTATTAGGATATTTGTTTTCAAAGTCTAGAAAAGTCTATGGCTTAGGTTTAGTAGCCTTTAGACTTTTGAATCTACAACTTTTAACGTAAAGATATTTATTTTGGCTTATATGTATCAACTTCGTGTATAAATTGGCATTCTGGCCAACGGAAGAGGCAGAATGAAAAAATACCCCTTCACTCTGCGTTGTAAAATTTCCAAACCCTCTCAAAAACCCTCTAAGTGTACTAAGTCTTTCAGAATTTCAGAGTCTGTAATATAATCTTTGTAAGTATATTTCTTATTAATATGAAGTGTGAGTAGTTTCTCTTTTTCCTTAAATATTTCAAAAGGGTAACTCTTCTATTCTAAAAATTTATTTTCTTTTTGGAAAAACTAAGTTTATGGAGTGCTTGTTTGCTCATTAATATTACATGCTTTGCACCTTTGTAGTATCTGCTATTTTCTATTTTGTTACTGAGTGACCTTAGCTGAAGAGCCCGTGTGAGCCGTGGTTAGGCGTTGGAGGGCAAATTGTAGGCAGAAAGGGAAAGGTAAAAATTAGAAAATAAAAATATACTATGTTGAACGAGGCTTAGCTTCAAGGTGGGAGTACATGTAATAAAAATAAACATTGCCTAAAAATAGTTTTTGCCAAAGAAAAAGAATTTTAGAATAAAAGAAGAGCAACCCGAGTAGAAATATTAAGAAAATATTGTCCATAAAAGAAATTTTAAAAAATCAAAATTTTATGACCTTAGAAGAAAAACTTAGGATTAAAATCAAAATTAGTACTGAACTTATACGGGAATTAGAAGATCAAATATCAAGATATCAGTTTCTTTTATCATTAGCTTCTGGCAGATCTTTAGAAAATTACAGTTTAAAAATTTCTCAGATAAATAAACAGCTAACTGTAAAACAAGAAGCCTTAAAACTAGCCGTACAACAGCTTGAAGATCTATTAGCATAACTGTAGAATTAATTAGATAATTCTCAGCCTAATTTCAAAATAGTGGTAGGCCACTAACTCACCCCTAACAAAAATTGGTATCAGAGCAGTGTTCGGTTTTAGGACAGTTTAAGTTAGTTTATGCATTTTGCTTATGGTAATAGAGTAGTTTTTATTTTTGGACAATTTAGTTATAAATTTCATATTATAGTAGCTTTTAATAATTTTAAAATAGGACTTAATTTTGTGTATGAAAAAAGTAGAATATCTAGATTTAGAACTCAGCAGCCATAATCATCATCTTAGTATAAATAAAAATAAATTTCGTTGTAATTTTGAAGATACTTTTACACATCAGCTTCATAGTGAAAATAATCCTCAGTTAAATAGTATCATAGATTATCAGATTAATTTTGCAGAAAATATTAAAAAGGACATAGATAGAATTAGTAATCTTTTTATTTCATCTATAGAACATCTCCGTAATAATCGTAGCATAATTAAAGATCAAGATAAAAAATTAGATTATATCCAAGACCAGTGTAGTTCAATTTTACAAAAAAGAACAGATTTAAATTTAGAAAAATTTCCCACCAAGCTAGAAATAGAAACTTTAATAAATACTAGTAGCTCAAAACAAATAGAATTAGAATTTAGACAATTAATTGAACAAACTCATAGCCAGATAAATCAAATAGCTAAACAAATAGAACAAATTAATCAAATTCCAGATAATTTAAAACAGAAGTTAGAAATTTTAGAACAACTAATAAGATCTTAGTTTATGAGTAGTGATAAAAAAAGCTAATAGAGATTACCAAACTATCTTAAAACAGGCAGAAGATTTTCATAATAACCCAGAAGAAATCAGTAGCTATCAGGGTATAAATCAGTTAGATAAAATATCAGTAAGACAAAATAATATAGAAATTTTATTTCTAATTAGATTGTGTGAAAATTTTGAATATCTATCAGAATAGCTACACAATTTAGAAAATCGTTTAGCTTCTCTAGAAAAAATAATACTTCAAAAAGGAAAAGGAATAGAAGGACAAGTAAATAAACCTCAATCTCAGGTAAACGAAGAAGACATAGCCTGATATTTTGAAAAACTTAAATTACCAAAGAAATCCGTTTGTAGAACTTATAGAAAATAAAAATGTTTAAACAGCTAATAAAAGGAAGTAGTAGCAAAAAGCGTAATGAGGATGAAGATATTAAAATGGAAGAATTTATAGATGTAGAACAACAAATTGAAAAATTTAAGAAAGAAAAATTAGAATTAATTCCAGCTAAATATGTATATAAGCTAGGCAAGATTCATAAAAAACAATATCTATTTAAACACTATGGTGAACAAATGATTAGTGTAACACAAGAAGATGAAAAAATAGTGCTAAATTTAATAGATAGAGAAAGCTATAAATATGCAGTAAATGAACACCTTAAAATGACTCACCTAGGATTAGTAGTGGTAGGAGTTAAAGTGTTAACTAGAGAAAATTTAGGAACTAAAGTTTTTGTATGTCTTTATGATGATACGCAGGACAGAGTATTTTAGGCAGTTATGAATTAGATATGAATTCAAAAGGAGGGATAGTTTATTTTACACCAGACTTTTTACTACAACCTCAACCTTTCATAAAAAGATAAAAATAGGAATAAAAAGTAGAGGATACAAAATGAAAAAAGGAGAAAAGAATTTATTATTCTGCACAGGATTTTTAGGCTTAGCAGTCTCAGAAAGTAATACTCACTATAGACTCACGAATGATCAGATAGTCAAGTTATTAGGCGCAAAAGGAATAAAGGCACTACCAGCTAAAAAATTTAATTCTGAAGATAATGCAGCATTAGATTGGAAATTAGGAGACTTTTTAGGACAAAAAAGATTAGCCCCTCAAGACAATTTATTATATCAAGCACCAGATGGAAATTATGCGGTAAGATTTACTCAATATACTTATGTAGCACCAGAAAAATCGGAAGATGACGAATTCAGTAGCATAGATAGGGAAGAAAATCAAGATAATCGTAGTGAAATAAATCAGCTTTATGTAATGACAGAAGAAAAGACAATATCACAAAATAAAATATATAATATTGATGAGATAGACTTAGAAAATTTTACCCTAACTGATATGAATAAAATATTAGATGCTAGATATTATGAATACTTAACCAGAGGAGATACCCATGATGAAGCAGTATCATTTTTAGACCAAGAATTTCATACTGAATATGTAGATGATATCATAGAAGATAGAATACATCCTAGCAAAATATTTAGAACACCAGAACAATCCAATTTAGAAGATACTTTTTACATGAATACAGAGAGCTCCGGAACTAGTAACCAACAACCAGCTGTAGAAGATCCCATAGAACCAATACAGTATACCGTAGGAGGAAGAAGGCCATTAGCAAGTTCAGGACGTAGTAATGCAGACCCAAATAAAAGTCATAGATTTCATGGAAAGCGTAAACAACCAGATATGAGTATACAATTACAGCCAGCTAATAACCAAGGAACCCTTTTAGACCTAGCTAGATTCGACCCTCAGATATGGCAAGAAGTAATAGAAAGATGGGAAAAAGATGCGGTAAAGGCATGGATAAGTAATCCCTATGAAACAACCGATATGTGGGAATATATGGAGACACTTTTAGGAGATTCGGCTTTTAATATATACTTAACATTTAAAGGAAAATATGAGGAGATAATTAGACAGCTTAAAGAACTAGGAGATAACCCATGGAATTTCACTAGTTTTATAAAAGAAATACTTATAGGATACGACCCTTCTAGACGAAATACTTACACTCAAAGCATAGCATTAACTGAATTAGATCAGATGACTTTAGGAAGTTGGAAATATATTGTACCCTTTAGCAAAGAATATTTAGCCATAGCAGCCAGAACTGGAAAAAGTTTTGATGAAGAAATAGGAAATAAATATTTTAGAAAATTACCCGGAGAACTAGGAAGAGAAATAGAAAATAAATGGTCAATTTATTATGCAAACTTACCAGCCCAAATAGCCTCAGGAGAAGTAAAAATAAAAGGAACCTTAGGAATAGGACCTAGGATAGTTTTTACCTTCCATAGACTTAGAGAAAAATGTGTAGAGGTTAAAATACAAAAAGATTTGAAAAAACAAAATTATGGTTTTTGTAGTAGCATAATATATACCCCTCAACAATATGAAGATAAATATAATAGGAAAAAATACAAAAAATATGGAAAATATAGAAAAGAAAAATATTGGAAGAAAAAATATAGAAAACCATGGAAAAAACAAAAATTCATTAGACAAAGTAGAACTTTTAATAGGATAAATTATAAACAACTACCCAAAGAAGAGAAAGATAAAAGAAAACAAAGATATGTTAGAAAACCCAACAGTAAAAAATGCAATTGTTTTATATGTGGAGAACCCAATCATTTTGCAAAAGCCTGCCCAAAAAGACAAAGGCCCAATACTAATAAATAGATAGAAAGACTACATATTATGGAAGACTTAGAAGAAGATATAGTCAGCATAAATAGTGATGATTCAGAAGTATATAGCATAGTTAGTAATTATGAATATCAAATAGAAGCCATAAGTTCAGACAGTGATTCAAAAAGTGATACAGATATAGATAATCTTTTAGGACAACTCAATCAAGAAATAGGAACAACTCGTTCTCATGATAGTTTCTTTATGATGGAATGTAATGCAGATACTGAATGTCAGCATAATTTCCAAATAGGACTAGGATTTGATACCACTAGATACAGTTATTGTAATTGGTTTCCAGCTAAAGATAAGAGAGCTCAGTGTTTATTATGTAGTATAACCTATTGTATAGTCTATCTTGAAAAATTAAACATGACACATAAGATAACATTAGAAAATAACAGAGAGGACTATAGTATAGAAAGCAGAGAATTACATTTAACAATTAGAGAATTAGAAATACAAGTAAGAGAACTCAAATTACAAATACGAGAGATAGAAACTAAGACTAGTTTGACATAGAATGTTTAGAATTAGAAAATAGACAGCTTAAACAGCAGCTAGAACAATTTCACAATAAATACCCTTTAAAAGATAAACTAATTGAAGAACATATGAATTCTTTAGAAATAGTCAACTTAGTTGATTCTCAACCCTTTAGTCAATATTCTCAATTAAAATCAGATAATACATATTTACCATTTAATTATCCTGTTATACCCAAGTCAAATTTAGTTGAGATTTCTTGTGTAATTAAATTTGTAGAAAAAACCCTTAGTATAGATGCCATGATAGATACAGGAGCCAGTAAATCATACATTGAACAACACATAGTTCCACCAGGATGGAGTACAGCTTTAACAACCCCAGCTTTAGTTAGTATAGCCGACGGCACTAAACAAACATATACACATTGCATCAATGGAGCACAGATTAGTTTTCATCATCTAGGTTCTCAAGATCAGCATATAGAATGGTTCCCATTACCTCAAGTTTGGATTGGAAATACTCGACAAAATCATCCTTTCATCTTAGGACTTAATTTCATACTTAGTTTACAAGGAGGCATGTTTATCAGCCAACACAACATTAGTTTCTTCAAGCGAACTGTACATACACCCACAGCATATACCCTTAGCACCATAGCACATTCATCAGAGTTGCGTGCAAAGCGTGGTGGTACTATAGGAGTAGATTCCGTTCCTGCTAGTTTTTTATTCCCTAGTAGAAATATTTTTTTCGAGCTAGCCCAAACGTACATACCTAATGAGATAGCAAATACTTCTTTAGAAAATTTAGATATGGAAAAGTATGAGTTAGAAGAGTTTGATTTTGAAGAAAAAGGAGACTATTGGAACCTAGAAGATTTTCAACAAATAGCTAACCTAGAATTAATTTTTGCTAAAATAGGAAAATTAAAGAAAAAACCAGTATATAGAAGAACAGAGAATGATTTAGATGAAATAACAAGATTAGCTGAAACAACAGAGATTTTAGGAGAACAGCCCATGAAATATTGGAAAAGAAATAAAGTTTTAGCCAGTTTAGATATAAAAAATAAAGATTATAGGATTACATCAGCACAAATAGATCATACACCAGCAGATATAGAAGAATTTAGAACACAGATTAAGGAATTATAAGATTTAGGAGTAATTAGACCTAGCAATAGCCCGCATAGGAGCGCCGCATTTATGGTTAGAAATCATGCAGAAATAAAAAGAGGAAAAGCTAGAATGGTTATAAATTATAAAAGATTAAATGATAATACAGAAGAGGATAAATACAATATACCAGATAAAGATCAACTCATAAATAGAATACAGATAGGAAAAATATTTAGCAAATTTGATTGCAAGTCAGAATTTTGGCAGATAAAAATGGAGAAGGAAAGCATACCTTGGATAGCCTTTTGTTGCCCACAAGGACATTATGAATGGCTAGTTATGCCTTTTGGATTAAAAAATGCACCTTCCATATTCCAGCGAAAAATGGATAGTATATTTAATAAGTATAGTTTTATATTAGTATACATAGATGATATATTAGTATTCAGTCCAGATAAAAATAGCCACATAGATCATTTATACATAGAATTAGAAGAATTCATAAATAATGGAATAATAATTAGCAAGAAAAAGATGGTATTAAATAAACCTCGCATAGAATTTTTAGGAATGGAGTTAAGAGATGGAAAAATCAGGCTACAACCTCACATAGTTAAGAAAATTTTAGACTATCCAGATAAATTAGAAGATACAAAACAACTTCAATCTTTTTTAGGAATTTTAAATTATGCAAGAATGTATATTCCTAACCTTAGTAAAATAATAGGACCTCTATACAGCAAGACCACACCCACAAGACAAAAATATTTTAAACAACAAGATATAGCCCTAGTTAGAAAAATTAAAGACATTTGTAAAAATCTACCAGACCTACAACTTCCCTTAGAATCAGAATACATAGTCGTAGAAACAGACGCAAGTCAATTAGGGTGGGGAACAATATTATTAGCTAAACCTAGTAAGTATGATAGTAAAAATAAAGAACGCATTTGTAGATATAGTTCTGGAAAATTGAAAGAAAAAGACACGACCATGACCAGCCTAGATTTCGAAATATTAGGATTAGTATATGCAATAAATAAATTTAGATTATTTTTGCACAAACCTTTTACAATTAGGACAGATTGTGAAGCCATAGTTAGATTTCATAACAAACTTAACGAGCGTAAATTAAGTACTAGAAAATGGGCAAAATTTTTAGATTGTATAGTAGGACAAGGATATAAAGTAGAATTTGAGCATATTAAAGGAAGTGATAATAGGTTAACAGATTGGTTAAGCAGAAAAATTTATTTAGAAACAGAAGATAACCAGTTTAATTTTTGTGCAGATAATGGAGAACAGTAAGACCATGAACTTTGGGGGATTTTCTCTTTCCATTCATGAAGGCAGAACCAAGTTCAGACCTTTAACGGGGATTGAGTTAGACCCAGTTCAACAGTGTCTTTTAGATAACCTTTGGAACAGTCAGAACCACCCAGCTAAACGCCTTTCAGCCCTAAACTCTCTCAGTATATATTTTTCAAAAATCCAAAACAAACCCTTATCTAAAAGTTTTTCTTTCTATGTAGTAGCTAAAGGAACCAAGCCTGGTATTTACCATGACTGGATAGAAGTAGAACCCTTAGTTAAAAATTTTCCTATATCCCAGTTTAAAGGATTTTATGATTTTGAGTCAGCCAGTACCTATGCCCGAAGACAAATAGGAACCAGTTATTTTATTAGCCAGATAGCGAAAGATTACCTGGACACATTAAGCAAGATGAGGTCAACCGTTCTTGCTACTAGTGGAGTTCCAGTTAGCCAGATAATTGAAAACAGTAGTACAGGCAGTAGTAGTTCTAACCCTCAGAAAGATTCTCAAAATCCTCTCCAGATGTGCAGACATTGTGAAGGCCTTTCCAGAAATTTCAAGAAAATTATGGATAAAGGCAAAAGAGTCAGTGAAGAGCTAGACCAGCTCCGAGACGAAGAAAAACAATTGAGAGCAACCGTTCGAACCCTAACTCACCAGCTTAAAAAATTAGCTCCAGAAAAAACACCTACCTACTTATCGAACCCAGAAATCAAACAACTCACCACTGAGGAATTTGACCAATTGAGTGCTAGAATGTATTTCTTCAGGCATTCTATCATTCGATCTTTTTGTGAGAAAAGCCAAGCAATAGAAGACCTAAAACCCTATATTTACACCTTGGCCGAAGATAGCAGAAATAGCGAGCTAGTCATTATTCAGCAATTTCTTCAGGATCTCTCCATAGCAAGAATTGATTGCCCTGGCCTAGCATATCAATGGACCTATACTTATGAAGATAAAGAGCAGCCCTGCTTAGAAGAAGAAAAATGCAGAAAGAGGTCCGAACATTTTGGTAGATATCAGTGTAACCTAGACTTCAGCATTTGCCTTTGCCAAATAAATCTAGCTACATTCGAGCCATTGGAGATAGAGATTAGAGGCGAAACACGTTATCTAACAGCCCCAAAATTGTTAGATTACGGCTTTGTCTCCAGACTAATTTTCTCAGAACCAGATCAGAGAGATAACTTTGGACATAAGCTTGCTCATGCAGTATTGTGCGTAATGGAAGAACATCATCCGTATGTAGAAGCATTAATAGATAGCAGACTACCAGAGTGGAAGAGAATATGGTGCAATCCAGCTAAACACAAAATATACCTCAGAGGAACCTCTACATTCCCAGGATACCTAGGACTTCTCAATAGGAGACCCTGGCCATGCAGAAGATTTCCACTCAAAGACCAGCTCAATAAATGGAGAAAATTTGCTAGCTATTAGCATATAATGGAAACTATGGGCATCTAGTCTGTGAAGATAGACATCAGAAGATACATTGTAATTTAGCCATCCCAGGATATCCCTTCAGCAAAGAGACATTTGTCGATGAAAGTCAGTACCCTAACTATCAGCATGGCGTCTCTCATGAATCACCGGTGATGGGAGAAAATGACCAAGAATGGTACGATGAACCACCCATGGGAGATGGGGATGACTTTTACGACCAACTCTCAGCAGCAGACCTGGACGACCTCGCAGACAGAATGTACAGTGCGAGGTCATCCAGGTCTGCTGCTGAGAGTTGGTCGTAAAAGTCATCCCCATCTCCCATGGGTGGTTCATCGTACCATTCTTGGTCATTTTCTCCCATCACCGGTGATTCATGAGAGACGCCATGCTGATAGTTAGGGAACTAACTTGTCTCTTTGCTGAAGGGATATCCTGGGATGGCTAAATTACAATGTATCTTCTGATGTCTATCTTCACAGACTAGATGCCCATAGTTTCCATTATATGCTAATAGAGAGTTGCTAGCAAATTTTCTCCATTTATTGAGTTGGTCTTTGAGTGGAAATCTTCTGTATGGCCAGGGTCTCCTATTGAGAAGTCCTGGGTATCCTGGGAATGTAGATGTTCCTTTGAGGTACATTTTGTGTTTAGCTGGATTGCACCATATTCCATTCCACTCTGGTAGTCTGCTATCTATCAATGCTTCTACATACGGATGATGTTCTTCCATTACGCACAATACTGCATGAGCAAGCTTATGTCCAAAGTTATCTCTCTGATCTGGTTCTGAGAAAATTAGTCTGGAGACAAAGCCGTAATCTAACAATTTTGGGGCTGTTAGATAACGTGTTTCGCCTCTAATCTCTATCTCCAATGGCTCGAATGTAGCTAGATTTATTTGGCAAAGGCAAATGCTGAAGTCTAGGTTACACTGACATCTACCAAAATGTTCAGACCTCTTTCTGCATTTTTCTTCTTCTAAGCAGGGCTGCTCTTCATCTTCATAAGTATAGGTCCATTGATAAGCTAGGCCAGGGCAATCAATTCTTGCTATGGAGAGATCCTGAAGAAATTGCTGAATAATGACTAGCTCGCTATTTCTGCTATCTTCGGCAAGGTGTAAATATAGGGTTTTAGGTCTTCTATTGCTTGGCTTTTCTCACAAAAAGATCGAATGATAGAATGCCTGAAGAAATACATTCTAGCACTCAATTGGTCAAATTCCTCAGTGGTGAGTTGTTTGATTTCTGGGTTCGATAAGTAGGTAGGTGTTTTTTCTGGAGCTAATTTTTTAAGCTGGTGAGTTAGGGTTCGAACGGTTGCTCTCAATTGTTTTTCTTCGTCTCGGAGCTGGTCTAGCTCTTCACTGACTCTTTTGCCTTTATCCATAATTTTCTTGAAATTTCTGGAAAGGCCTTCACAATGTCTGCACATCTGGAGAGGATTTTGAGAATCTTTCTGAGGGTTAGAACTACTACTGCCTGTACTACTGTTTTCAATTATCTGGCTAACTGGAACTCCACTAGTAGCAAGAACGGTTGACCTCATCTTGCTTAATGTGTCCAGGTAATCTTTCGCTATCTGGCTAATAAAATAACTGGTTCCTATTTGTCTTCGGGCATAGGTACTGGCTGACTCAAAATCATAAAATCCTTTAAACTGGGATATAGGAAAATTTTTAACTAAGGGTTCTACTTCTATCCAGTCATGGTAAATACCAGGCTTAGTTCCTTTAGCTACTACATAGAAAGAAAAACTTTTAGACAAGGGTTTGTTTTGGATTTTTGAAAAATATATACTGAGAGAGTTCAGGGCTGAAAGGCGTTTAGCTGGGTGGTTCTGATTGTTCCAAAGGTTATCTAAAAGACACTGTTGAACTGGGTCTAACTCAATCCCCGTTAAAGGTCTGAACTTGGTTCTGCCTTCATGAATGGGAAGAAAAAATCCCCCAAAGTTCATGGTCTTGCTGTTCTCCATTATCTGCACAAAAATTAAACTGGTTATCTTCTGTTTCTAAATAAATTTTTCTGCTTAACCAATCTGTTAACCTATTATCACTTCCTTTAATATGCTCAAATTCTACTTTATATCCTTATCCTACTATACAATCTAAAAATTTTGCCCATCTTCTAGTACTTAATTTACGCTCGTTAAGTTTGTTATGAAATCTAACTATGGCTTCACAATCTGTCCTAATTGTAAAAGGTTTGTGCAAAAATAATCTAAATTTATTTATTGCATATACTACTAATATTTCGAAATCTAGGCTGGTCATTGTCGTGTCTTTTTCTTTCAATTTTCCAGAACTATATCTACAAATGCGTTCTTTATTTTTGCTATCATAGTTACTAGGTTTAGCTAATAAGATTGTTCCCTACCCTAATTGACTTGCGTCTGTTTCTACGACTATGTATTCTGATTCTAAGGGAAGTTGTAGGTCTGGTAGATTTTTACAAATGTCTTTAATTTTTCTAACTAGGGCTATATCTTGTTGATTAAAATATTTTTGTCCTGTGGGTGTGGTCTTGCTGTATAGAGGTCCTATTATTTTACTAAGGTTAGGAATATACATTCTTGCATAATTTAAAATTCCTAAAAAAGATTGACGTTGTTTTGTATCTTCTAATTTATCTGGATAGTCTAAAATTTTCTTAACTATGTGAGGTTGTAGCCTGATTTTTCCATCTCCTAACTCCATTCCTAAAAATTCTATGTGAGGTTTATTTAATACCATCTTTTTCTTGCTAATTATTATTCCATTATTTATGAATTCTTCTAATGCTATGTATAAATGATCTATGTGACTATTTTTATCTGGATTGAATACTAATATATCATCTATGTATACTAATATAAAACTATATTTATTAAATATACTATCCATTTTTTGCTGGAATATAGAAGGTACATTTTTTAATCCAAAAGGCATAACTAGCCATTCATAATGTCCTTGTGGGCAACAAAAGGCTGTCCAAGATATGCTTTCCTTCTCCATTTTTATCTGCCAAAATCCTGACTTACAATCAAATTTGCTAAATATTTTTGCTGTCTGTATTCTATTTATGAGTTGATCTTTATCTGGTATATTGTATTTATCCTCTTCTGTATTATCATTTAATCTTTTATAATTTATAACCATTCTAGCTTTTCCTCTTTTTATTTCTACATGATTTCTAACCATAAATGCCGCGCTCCTATGCGGACTATTACTGGGTCTAATTACTCCTAAATCTTGTAATTCCTTAATCTGTGTTCTAAATTCTTCTATATCTGCTGGCGTATGATCTATTTGTGCTGATGTAATCCTATAATCGTTATTTTTTATATCTAAACTGGCTAAAACTTTATTCCTTTCCCAATATTTCATGGGCTGTTCTCCTAAAATCTCTGTTGTTTCAGCTAATCTTGTTATTTCATCTAAATCATTCTCTGTTCTTCTATATACTGGTTTTTTCTTTAATTTCCCTATTTTAGCAAAAATTAATTCTAGGTTAGCTATTTGTTGAAAATCTTCTAGGTTCCAATAGTCTCCTTTTTCTTCAAAATCAAACTCTTCTAACTCATACTTTTCCATATCTAAATTTTCTAAAGAAGTATTTGCTATCTCATTAGGTATGTACGTTTGGGCTAGCTCGGGAAAAATATTTCTACTAGGGAATAAAAAACTAGCAAGAACGGAATCTACTCCTATGGTACCACTACGCTTCGCACGCAACTCTGATGAATGTGCTATGGTGCTAAGGGTATATGTTGTGGGTGTATGTACAGTTCGCTTGAAGAAACTAATGTTGTGTTGGCTGATAAACATGCCTCCTTGTAAACTAAGTATGAAATTAAGTCCTAAGATGAAAGGATGATTTTGTCGAGTATTTCCAATCCAAACTTGAGGTAATGGGAACCATTCTATATGCTGATCTTGAGAACCTAGATGATGAAAACTAATCTGTGCTCCATTGATGCAATGTGTATATGTCTGTTTAGTGCCGTCGGCTATACTGACTAAAGCTGGGGTTGTTAAAGCTGTACTCCATCCTGGTGGAACTATGTGTTGTTCAATGTATGATTTACTGGCTCCTATATCTATCATGGCATCTATACTAAGGGTTTTTTCTACAAATTTAATTACACAAGAAATCTCAACTAAATTTGACTTGGGTATAACAGGATAATTAAATGGTAAATATGTATTATCTGATTTTACTTGAGAATATTGACTAAGGGTTAAGAATCAACTAAGTTGACTATTTCTAAAGAATTCATATGTTCTTCAATTAGTTTATCTTTTAAAAGGTATTTATTGTGAAATTGTTCTAGCTGCTGTTTAAGCTGTCTATTTTCTAATTCTAAACATTCTATGTCAAACTAGTCTTAGTTTCTATCTCTCGTATTTGTAATTTGAGTTCTCTTACTTGTATTTCTAATTCTCTAATTGTTAAATGTAATTCTCTGCTTTCTATACTATAGTCATCTCTGTTATTTTCTAATGTTATCTTATGTGTCATGTTTAATTTTTCAAGACAGACTATACAATAGGTTATACTACATAATAAACACTGAGCTCTCTTATCTTTAGCTGGAAACTAATTACAATAACTGCATCTAGTGGTATCAAATCCTAGTCCTATTTGGAAATTATACTGACATTCAGTATCTGCATTACATTCCATCATAAAGAAACTATCATGAGAACGAGTTGTTCCTATTTCTTGATTGAGTTGTCCTAAAAGATTATCTATATCTGTATCACTTTCTGAATCACTGTCTGAACTTATGACTTCTATTTGATATTCATAATTACTAACTATGCTATATACTTCTGAATCATCACTATTTATGCTGACTATATCTTCTTCTAAGTCTTCCATAATATGTAGTCTTTCTATCTGTTTATTAGTATTGGGCCTTTGTCTTTTTGGGCAGGCTTTTGCAAAATGATTGGGTTCTCCACATATAAAACAATTGCATTTTTTACTGTTGGATTTTCTAACATATCTTTGTTTTCTTTTATCTCTCTCTTCTTTGGGTAGTTATTTATAATTTATCCTATTAAAAGTTCTACTTTTTCTAATGAATTTTTGTTTTTTCCATGGTTTTCTATATTTTTTCTTCCAATATTTTTCTTTTCTATATTTTCCATATTTTTTGTATTTTTTCATATTATATTTATCTTCATATTGCTGAGGAGTATATATTATGCTACTACAAAAACCATAATTTTGTTTTTTCAAATCTTTTTGTATTTTAACCTCTACACATTTTTCTCTAAGTCTATGGAAGGAAAAAACTATCCTAGGTCCTATTCCTAAGGTTTCTTTTATTTTTACTTCTCCTGAGGCTATTTGGCCTGGTAAGTTTGCATAATAAATTGACCATTTATTTTCTATTTCTCTTCCTAGTTCTCCGGGTAATTTTCTAAAATATTTATTTCCTATTTCTTCATCAAAACTTTTTCCAGTTCTGGCTGCTATGGCTAAATATTCTTTGCTAAAGGGTACAATATATTTCCAACTTCCTAAAGTCATCTGATCTAATTCAGTTAATTCTATGCTTTGAGTGTAAGTATTTCGTCTAGAAGGGTCGTATCCTATAAGTATTTCTTTTATAAAACTAGTGAAATTCCATGGGTTATCTCCTAGTTCTTTAAGCTGTCTAATTATCTCCTCATATTTTCCGTTAAATGTTAAGTATATATTAAAAGCCAAATCTCTTAAAAGTGTCTCCATATATTCCCACATATCGGTTGTTTCATAGGGATTACTTATCCATGCCTTTACCGCATCTTTTTCCCATCTTTCTATTACTTCTTGCCATATCTGAAGGTCGAATCTAGCTAGGTCTAAAAGGGTTCCTTGGTTATTAGCTGGCTGTAATTGTATACTCATATCTGGTTGTTTACGTTTTCCATGAAATCTATGACTTTTATTCGGGTTTGCATTACTACGTCCTGAACTTGCTAATGGCCTTCTTCCTCCTACTGTATACTGTATTGGTTCTATGGGATCTTCTACAGCTGGTTGTTGGTTACTAGTTCCGGAGCTCTCTGTATTCATGTAAAAAGTATCTTCTAAATTGGATTGTTCTGGTGTTCTAAATATTTTGCTAGGATGTATTCTATCTTCTATGATATCATCTACATATTCAGTATGAAATTCTTGGTCTAAAAATGGTACTGCTTCATCATGGGTATCTCCTCTGGTTAAGTATTCATAATATCTAGCATCTAATATTTTATTCCTATCAGTTAGGGTAAAATTTTCTAAGTCTATCTCATCTATATTATATATTTTATTTTGTGATATTGTCTTTTCTTCTGTCATTACATAAAGCTGATTTATTTCACTACGATTATCTTGATTTTCTTCCCTATCTATGCTACTGAATTCGTCATCTTCCGATTTTTCTGGTGCTACATAAGTATATCGAGTAAATCTTACCGCATAATTTCCATCTGCTGCTTGATATAATAAATTGTCTTGAGGGGCTAATCTTTTTTGTCCTAAAAAGTCTCCTAATTTCCAATCTAATGCTGCATTATCTTCAGAATTAAATTTTTTAGCCGGTAGTGCCTTTATTCCTTTTGCGCCTAATAACTTGACTATCTGATCATTCGTGAGTCTATAGTGAGTATTACTTTCTGAGACTGCTACGCCTAAAAATCCTGTGCAGACTAATAAATTCTTTTCTCCTTTTTTCATTTTGTATCCTCTACTTTTTATTCCTATTTTTATCTTTTTATGAAAGGTTGAGGTTGGTAGTAAAAAGTCTGGTGTAAAATAAACTATCCCTCCTTTTGAATTCATATCTAATTCATAACTGCCTAAAATACTCTGTCCTGCATCATTAAACCTATCATCATAAAGACATACAAAAACTTTAGTTCCTAAATTTTCTCTAGTTAACACTTTAACTCCTACTACTACTAATCCTAGGTGAGTCATTTTAAGGTGTTCATTTACTGCATATTTATAGCTTTCTCTATCTATTAAATTTAGCTCTATTTTTTCATCTTCTTATGTTACACTAATCATTTGTTCACCATAGTGTTTAAATAGATATTGTTTTTCATGAATCTTGCCTAGCTTATATACATTTTTAGCTGGAATTAATTCTAATTTTTCTTTCTTAAATTTTTCAATTTGTTGTTCTACATCTATAAATTCTTCCATTTTAATATCTTCATCCTCATTACGCTTTTTGCTACTACTTCCTTTTATTAGCTGTTTAAACATTTTTATTTTCTGTAAATTCTACAAACGGATTTCTTTGGTAATTTAAGTTTTTCAAAATATCTGGCTATGTCTTCTTCGTTTTACCTGAGATTGAGGTTTATTTACTTGTCCTTCTATTCCTTTTCCTTTTTGAAGTATTATTTTTTCTAGAGAAGCTAAACGATTTTCTAAACTGTGTAGCTGTTCTGATAGATATTCAAATTTTTCACACAATCTAATTAGAAATAAAATTTCTATATTATTTTGTCTTACTGATATTTTATCTGACTGATTTATACCCTGATAGCTACTGATTCCTTCTGGGTTATTATGAAAATCTTCTGCCTGTTTTAAGATAGTCTGGTAATCTCTATTAGCTTTTTTTATCACTACTCATAAACTAAGATCTTATTAGTTGTTCTAAAATTTCTAACTTCTGTTTTAAATTATCTGGAATTTGATTAATTTGTTCTATTTGTTTAGCTATTTGATTTATCTAGCTATGAGTTTGTTCAATTAATTGTCTAAATTCTAATTCTATTTGTTTTGAGCTACTAGTATTTATTAAAGTTTCTATTTCTAGCTTGGTGGGAAATTTTTCTAAATTTAAATCTGTTCTTTTTTGTAAAATTGAACTACACTGGTCTTGGATATAATCTAATTTTTTATCTTGATCTTTAATTATGCTACGATTATTACGGAGATGTTCTATAGATGAAATAAAAAGATTACTAATTCTATGTATGTCCTTTTTAATATTTTATGCAAAATTAATATGATAATCTATGATACTATTTAACTGGGGATTATTTTCATTATGAAGCTGTAACGCCCTCAAAAAAATAAACCCATAATATATAACATTAACATGCATAGATAAAAGAAAACCAATTATCATCTCATCCATCAGAGTAATCTTATTAAAAGACATTACATGTAATAACGAAAGTAAATGCCCTACGGACTTACATCTTTCCAAGCCAATACTTGGACACAAAAATATGAGTACTAACTCAATTACACATTAAGCCCTAGGCTTGAGTTTACATGTAACATCAAATTAAAACAAAATAAATAACTAATCTAAACAGAGTCTTCAACTCCAAATCCATCCTAGCTAAGTCCTTGGAGGTAGCACATCATCTGAACCTGAAAATGATGTTCCCATATAGAGTGAGCCACAG
Source organism: Camellia japonica (assembly GCA_030407325.1). Classification (NCBI taxonomy): domain Eukaryota; kingdom Viridiplantae; phylum Streptophyta; class Magnoliopsida; order Ericales; family Theaceae; genus Camellia; species Camellia japonica. The sequence continues at coordinate 5,277,094 of JAPPVO010000019.1, forward strand.
CCCAGTAGAAAGATACTAAACCAAATATAAACATTGAATAAAGCAATAGCATTCAATAGATGGTTAACACAAATATCAGTTTCACTTTCCATTTTTACCAACATGGCTCAAAACCTGGCCAGACTATAACAGTGAACTACATATCACATTAACATTTCTTCCATTTATCAACAAAACAAATGAGACTAAGGCTCATATCAAAACACTTCCATACTTCTCATTTGATACACATTTTAGTGCTGTATCAACAACTTGTAAAAACACTTCTATAAATCAATAAGCACACATAATAGTGATGCTAATGGAGTCCATCCCCTATCTCCTCCCAAACAATAACCGGTTTAGGAGTACATCCCCTATCTCCTCCCAAACCGTGGAGTACATCCCCTATCTCCTCCCAAACAATATGCATATACAATGTATTAAACACTTGTAATATACAATACACAATCAATACATATATTTTCTGTATTAATTCAACAGTCAAAATTAATGACTTAACCAATGTGATTAGTTTCAGTTTTCCCTAATCCACATGCAATGTCTACAACAATCACGACAATCCTCCACCGATAGCCCAAAACAGTTATTTCTAAACGGGAAACAAATGTATTAACAATTATAATCTCAACAGTTCAATAGGTGAGTGATTAAATTATCCAACTGCACCATTTAAACTTATAATTCCCCAATTCTATGAATTCAACTAAATTCCGCAATTTTCCTTAAATTGATTATACGAATTAATTTATTAGAACAACTAGGGTTTTTCCCAAGATTACCACATAACCCCCAACATATCAAAATACCAAAACTTAGAACAAAACTTATAATATGGAGTAGGAAATCCCTACCTCGATGTAAATAACCCGAATGGAGAAGACGGAGATGACGACCCAAAGTCAAAAGTGCTCCAAATCCACAAACTCTCAGATTAAAACGAAGCTCTCGACTCACTCTATCTTTTTAATAAAGAACCTAGGGTAGAAACACCCTAAAAGGAGATGAAACCTAAGAGAGAAGGAGAGTGGAGGGAGAGAAAAGTCGTACCTAGGGTTTTGAATCAAAAGAATATATAAAAAACTGAATTTTCCCCGCTGCTGTCTATTTAAATAAAACAGGCTCGCTCGAGCGAAGAAGTGGTCGCTCGAGCGACCAGACACAAAAAAAAAAAACTCGCTCGAGCGAAGGAAAGCTCGCTCGAGCCAACAATACGACGCTTCAGGTCTACAACCCAGAAGCACGCTCGAGCGACAGAATGCTCGCTCGAGCGAAGAACTCGAAACTCGCTCGAGTGAAGGAAAGCTCGCTCGAGCCAAGAAATACAGCTCTCAGGTCTATACTAGACGCAATCGCTCGCTCGAGCTAAGAAACCCTGGCTCGAGCGAAGTACCAAATATAAATAGCTCGCTCGAGCGACAAAATGCTCGCTCGAGCGAAGGATCAAAATTCTGGGTAGCAACCCTTTGCTCCCAAACACTCCCAACTTGTAACAAACCTGCCCAATACATCCTATAACTCAAAAATAAGGAATTAAAGGACGACAACAACAAATATATAATAACAGAATCTACGGAACGTAAGTCCGGATACAACAACCACATGGGAAAAAGACCGGGGTCGCTATAGAAGCTGATGTGTAAAAGTATTTTCAAAATTACAATGAAATTTATTTTTATTTATACTAAGACGATGATTATGGTTGCTGAGTTCTAAATCTAGATATTCTACTTTTTTCATACACAAAATTAAGTCCTACTTTAAAATTATTAAAAGCTACTATAACATGAAAATTATAACTAAATTGTCCAAAAATAAAAACTACTCTATTACCATAAGCAAAATGCATAAACTAACTTAAACTGTCCTAAAACCGAACGCTCCTCTGATACCAATTTTTGTTAGGGGTGAGTTAGTGGTCTACCACTATTTTGAAATTGGGCTGAGAATTATCTAATTAATTCTACAGTTATGCTAATATGTAACGCCCCCAAAATAAACCCATAATATATATCAGTAGCATGCATTGATAAAAGAAAACCAATCATTGTCTCATCCATCAGAGTATCATTATTGAAGGATATCACATGTAATATCAAAATAAATGCCCTATGGGCTTACATCTTTCCAAGCTTAACACTTGGGCACAAAAATGTGAGTACTAACTCAACTACAAATTCAGCCCTTGGCTTGAGTTTACATGTAATATCAAATAAACTGAAATAACAACTAATCTAAACAAAGTCTTCAACTCTAAATCCTTCCAAGCTAATTCCTTGGAGGTAGCACATCACCTGGACCTGAAAATGATGTTCCCGTATAAGGTGAGCCACAGCCCAGTAGGAATATACTAAACCAAATATAAGCATTGAATAAAGCAATAGCATTCAATAGATGAACTACACAGAATATCAGTTTCATCATCATACAGTTTCATGACACTAATGTCCATGACACGTTTCATTTTCCATTATTTATTCAATTTTTCATTTATACAAATATGGCTCAGAACCTGGCCAAATAACTCAACAGAGATTACATCTCTTATTAACAATATTTCCAATTCAATTGGGATAACAAATCAAGTTAAACATTTCTTATATCATAATGGATACACATGTTGGTGTTGTATCAACCTCAACCAAAATTCACTTCCATACTTCCCAATTGATACACATTTTAGTGATGTATCAATAACATGTAAAAACACTTCCATAAATCAATAAGCACACATATTAGTGATGCTAATGGAGTCCATCCCCTATCTCCTCCCAAACAATATCCGGTTTAGGAGTCCATCCCTATCTCCTCCCAAACCGTGGAGTACATCCCCTATCTCCTCCCAAACAATATGCATATACAATGTATTAAACACTTGTCATATACAATACTCAATCAATACACGTATTTTTCTATATTAATTCAACAGTCAAATTAATGACTCAACCAATGTGATTAGTTTCAGTTTTCCCTAATCCACATGCAATGTCTACAACAATCGCAACTATCCTCCACCGATAGCCCAAAACAATTATTTCTAAACAGGAAATAAATGTATCAACAAACGTAAATTTAACATTTTTCAAATGTGAGTAATTAAACTATTCAACTACACCATAAATCTTATAATTTTCCCAATTTCATGAATTCAACTAAATTCTCCAATTTTCCTTAAATTAATTATACAAATTAATTTATTACAACAACTAGGGTTTTTCCCAAAATTACCAAACAACCCCAACATATCAAAATACCAAAACTTAGAACAACACCTATAATATGGAGTAGGAAATCCCTACCTCGATGTAAATAACCCGAATGGATAAGATAGAGATGATGACCCAAAATCCAAAGTGCTCCAAACCGCCAAACGCTCAGATTAAAACGAAGTTCTCGACTCACTCTATCTTTTTAATAAAGAGCCTAGGGTAGAAACACCCTAAAAGTAGATGAAACCTAAGAGAGAAGGTGAGTGGAGGGAGAGAGAAGTCGAACCTAGGGTTCTGAAATCAAAAAGAGGATGAAAAAATGTTTTAAAAACCGCTGCTGCCTATTTAAATAAAACAGGCTCGCTCGAGCGAAGAAGTGGTCGCTCGAGCAACCAGACACAAAGAATACTCGCTCGAGCGAAGGAAAGCTCGCTCGATCCAAGAAATACAGCTCTCAGGTCTATACTAGACGCAATCTCTCGCTCGAGCTAAGAAGCCCTGGCTCGAGCAAAGTACCAAAAACAAATAGCTCGCTCGAGCGACAAACTGCTCGCTTGAGCGAAGGACCAAAATTCTGGACAGCAACCCTTTGCTCCCAAACACTCCCAACCTGTAACAAACCTGCCCAATACATCCTATAACTCAAAAATAAGGAATTAAAGGACGACAACAACACATATATAACAACAGAATCTACAGAACGTAAATCCGGATACAACCACCAAATGGAAAAAGACCGGGGTCGCTATAACCTCCCCCCCTTAAAGAATTTCGTCCCCGAAATTAAGCACAAGTTTTCAAAAAAAGAGGGTTTGTTTCTCAATTTCCAACAACATATCATTACAATAATCAACAACTTGACCTAATACCGGTCATTTCATCTCTTATCAAGAGGCATTTCACAATATATATATTTCAACCTGCATTATCAATATGCAATTTCTTTTCAATAACAACAGTTTTCAATATACATGATTCCCATTTCCATATCATATTCAATTTCATGACATAACTCCAATTCTACAACGCATTCAACATATGCAATGTTACACTAAACTTCCATTATGAGGCAAGTTTCAAAATACTTCCATTAAACTAAAACATTCACAATGTTTTTCAACTTAAGACATATATAAAATGTTCTTAAAGTTCATTAAAATTACAAAATCTCAATATATGATTACACTTTGACAAACAAGTCCAAATATTTCTCGCGGACTTCCAACTCACGCTCCCAAGTGGCTTCCTCCACTCTGTGATGTTTCCACAAGACTTTTACCAAAGGAATGGTCTTGCCTCGCAAGACATGATCCCGCCTATCCAAGACCCGAACCGGTCTCTCCTCATACGAGGCATCCTCGTCAACCTCTAAGTCGGTCCAATCCAACACATGTGATGGATCTGGCTCGTACTTCCGAAGCATACTCACATGAAACACGTCATGAACTCCGGATAACTGCGGTGGCAAAGCTAAACGATAGGCAGCCTCACCAATCCTCTCAAGGATCTCAAAAGGGCCAATAAACCGAGGGGATAACTTCCCACTCTTCCCAAACCTCATCAACCCCCGCCTAGGTGATATCTTCAGAAAGACATGGTCACCCACCTCAAATAGCAAAGGTCTCCTCCTACGGTCGGCATAAGATTTCTGACGACTCTGGGCTGTAACAAGCCTCCTACGGATAAGCTCAACCTTCTCCGTCGTTTCCCTCACCAATTTCGGACCCAACAAAGGTGCATCACCCACCTCGGCCCAACAAACTGGAGACCTACACGGTCGGCCATACAAGGCCTCAAACGATATCATACCGATACTAGACTGGAAACTGTTGTTGTAGGCAAACTCCACTAAGGGCAAGTGCCTCTCCCACGACCCACTAAAGTCAAGAACACAACTCCGAAGCATATCCTCAAGGATCTGAATAGTACGCTCGGACTGCCCGTCAGTCTGAGGATGATAAGCCGTGCTAAAGGTCAACTTAGTGCCCAAGGCACTCTGCAAACTCTGCCACAACCTGGCAGCAAAACGAGGATCTCTATCCGAGACGATCGTTTCTGGGACCCCATGTAACCTCACTATGTCCCGAATATACAAGTCGGCAAGATGATCTACCGAATCTCTTACGCGCATCGAAATGAAGTGCGCCGACTTAGTCAACCGGTCCACAATCACCCAAATAGCGTCGCTACCCCGCTGAGTCCTCGGAAGACCTACAACGAAGTCCATAGTGACATGCTCCCACTTCCACTCGGCAATATGCAAGGGCTGTAACAAACCCGCTGGCCTCTGATGTTCGACCTTCACTTGCTGACAAGTAAGGCACTTAGACACGAAAACTGCCACGTCTCTCTTCATACCCCACCACCAAAACTGGCGACCCAAATCCCGATACATCTTAGTGCCTCCCGGATGCACCGCAAGACGTGAATGATGAAACTCTTGGAGTACTTCCTCTCAGCAAGACTCCGGCACAAACAGGCGGTCTCGGTATCTCACACTCAAGTCGGGATAAACCGTCAAACCCTTCTCAACCTTCCCACCGGAGATCTTCTCTCGGAGGGAATCTACCTCAAGGTCACCTCTCTGTGCCTCTAACACTCGAGTCACAAGTGTAGGCTGCGCAACAACAGAAAACAAGGCTGCAGCCTCAACGAATTCGCCCAGAAGCAAATCAAACTCCCAAGTGCACCCAACATCTCCCATTCCCGGATGGCTATACTAGCTATGTCACCCACAGATTTCCTGCTAAGGGCATCGGCCACCACATTGGCCTTCCTCGGGTGATAATGCAACTCGAAGTCATAATCCTCAATGAACTCCATCCACCTCATCTGCCTCAAATTCAAGTCTTTCTGTGTAAACAGATATTTCAGACTCTTATGATCCGAGAATAGCTCGAATCTCTCACCATAAAGGTAATGCCTCCAAATCTTCAAGGCAAAGATCACAGCTGCTAACTCTAGGTCATGGGTAAGGTAATTCTTCTCGTGTATTTTCAACTGACGTGAGCCATAGGCTACCACTTTCCCCTCTTGCATCAACACACAACCCAAACCCTCTCGTGAGGCATCACAATAGACTGCATAACCCAACCCTCTCTCAGGAATAATCAAAACTGGAGCGGTGGTCAATCTAACCTTCAACTCCTGAAACGACTTTTCACAAGTTTCACTCCATACAAATTTGACTCCCTTCCGAGTCAATCTAGTCAACGGCGAAGCTAACCTGGAGAAATCCTTCACAAACCATCAGTAGTACCCAGCTAATCCCAGAAAACTGCGGATCTCAAACACACTCTTAGGCTGTGCCCAATCTTGCACTGCCTCAATTTTGGATGTGTCAACAGACACCCCTTCCCCGGAAACCACATGGCCTAAGAACTTCACCTCCTCTAGCCAGAACTCACACTTCCCAAACTTAGCATAAAGCTTATGGGCTCTAAGTAACTCAAGCACCACTCTCAAGTGCTCCTCGTGCTCCTCCTCTGAAGGTGAATAGATAAGAATATCGTCTACAAAGACTACTACAAAACAATCCAAGAATTCCCGGAATATCCGGTTCATCAAGTCCATAAAGACTGCAGGCGCATTGGTGAGCCCAAATGGCATCACCAGAAACTCATAGTGGCCATACCGCGTACGGAATGCCGTCTTCGGAATATCCTCCTCCTTGACTCTCAACTGGTGGTAACCCGATCTCAAATCTATCTTAGAGAAACAACGGGAACCCTTCAACTGATCGAACAGATCATCTATACGAGGCATAGGGTACTTATTCTTGACCGTAGTCCGATTCAACTTCCGGTAATCGATACACAGTCTCAAAGCACCACCTTTCTTCTTAGCAAAGAGGGCCGGTGCTCCCCACGGCAAAACACTTGGACGTATATAGCCCTTATCTAGCAACTCCTGGAGTTGGATCTTCAACTCAACTAACTCAGCTGGGGCAAAACGATAAGGTGCCATAGAAATCGGCGCTGTGCCGGGCACTAGGTCCATAGAGAACTCAATCTCTCTGTGAGGTGGCAAACTAACAAGATCCTCGGGAAAGACGTCCGAGTACTCACAAACCACTCTCGGCAACACAGTCTGGGCCTCATCGCACTCACTACTCAATAAGCTAGCAAGTAGGCCACTAAGGTCGTTCCACCCTCGCGGATCATACACTGGTGGCAACACACTACTAACCCGATCCCCTAAAAAATGAAAACACTCCCCGCTCAAGGTACAAACTGTGACCCTCTGGCGGTAGCAGTCAATAACAGCTCGGTATGACGATAACCAGTCCATACCCAAAATAACATCAAATCCCGATATGGGCATAACTACAAAAGGAAACGGAAGTCGACGATCAGCGACCTCTATATCACAACCTCTACAACCGTGTTTCAAAATCAACTCACCCCCAACAGGCGATACTACACATATAGGAGATGCTAACTGTGCCAACTCCAATCCCAAAACAGATGCAAATGCAGCAGATATAAAAGAATGAGATGCTCCCGTATCTATCAATACACTAGCAACCGAGTTGCAAAACAAGAAGGTACCTCTCACAACCGACGGAGCCGGTACAAGATCCTGCGCGGTAACAGCATACACGCGCCCAGACGGTCTCTGATCAACCTGCTCACCTCTAGGAGCATAAGACTGCTGCACAGACTGGGACGATGAAGCCCCCTGATTGGCCCTCGAGGCCTGAACTGACTGAGCTGGCTGATGACTCTGAGTCTGCCTCAAACCAGATGCACCAGATGTGCCACTCAACTGCGGGCAAAACCTCTTCATGTGCCCTGCCTGACCACACTGAAAACAAGAGAGCGGCTGGCCTCTACCCTGACTCTGGCTCTGAGATCGAGCCGAAGATGACGCTGCTCTCTGTCCTCCTCCCTTCTGCGGGCAAGCTGGAGACTTGTGGCCCAACTGACCACACTTGAAACAGGTAATGTCTCCCTGGCTGCCTTTCCCAGAACTAGCACTCGGCACAGGAAAAGTCGATCTAGAAAAGCTACCCTGAGACTGCTGAGGGTTAAAACCCTTCTGTCTCCTACCATCACTCTGTCCATCCTGACTCCTCTTGGAGCCTTTCTGCCCTTCCTCCTCCTCCTGCATCATGATCTCCGTATGGGCTGCAGCATCAACCAGACGCCTATAATCTTGAATCATAGACCCTACAACTCTCAACTTGAGGCCGCACCTTAACTTTTTCTCGAACTCAATACAACGGCGTTCCTCAGACGCCACCAACTCGGGTGCAAACCTGGACAAGCTAGTAAATGCGGCCTCAAACTCAGCCACTGAAGAACTATTCTGCTTAAGCTGGCAGAACTGATCTCTCAACCTCTCCTTAACAGCTGGAGACAGGAACTTCTCCGGGAAAGCGTCAACAAAGGCTTTCCAAGTCCCTCATATACGACTCTTAGTGAACTTCCACCACTGACCCGCATCCCTCTTAAGCTGGAAATATGCCAAGGTCACCTTCAGTACTCGTCTTCGATGCCTAGCATCTCAAACGTCTTCGTTGTCTGTTCGAGCCATTCATCTGCCTTAAGTGGCTCTTTAGGATCACCTAAAAATTCGTCCGGGTTAGACCGGAAGAATTCCCTCTTCAGAAAAGAAGGCCCTGCATCCGCAACATGAACCTGAGCTTGATTCTCAGCTCTGAGAATGCCTACTGACTCCCTGAATGCCCCTGCTATCTCTCGGGCCAAAGCGCCCATAGCCTGCTGGCCTACCGGCTCGGCCACATTGGCCTGGCCAACTCCCTCCTGTACTGCCAGAATCTCATCCAGTATAGGCATCTCCTGCCCACCACGCCTACCACGTCCTCGTCCTCGTCCTGACATCCTAATAAAGGTAACAAAGACGTTAGCACATTAATAAGTGTGCCAAAACTATAACACTTGCGTCCTAATGCATTGAACAACAATAATTCACTCCACGTAAGCACATAATCACATAAGCACCTACGAATTTCATTCCTGAATAATGATAGTCCCAAGGCGTCACTAAAGTTCCGGTTGGAAACAACATTGATCAAGTGCCTTTCCAACAAGACTTTCAGAAACTCAAGGGTCCAATCAACATCCTAGAAACTACATTCCATACCCACATAGTCACATAAACATGTTATCATATAAGCATATAACAGTACATCTAGGTCTCTATCAAGCGAGACGAACCCATTGTGATACTAATCACTTCCCACGTACCCAAAGTATTCGAACCCGGTATGCTCTGATACCAAGTTGTAACGCCCTCAAAATAAACCCATAATATATATCAGTAGCATGCATTGATAAAAGAAAACCAATCATTGTCTCATTCATCAGAGTATCATTATTGAAGGATATCACATGTAATATCAAAATAAATGCCCTATGGGCTTACATCTTTCCAAGCTTAACACTTGGGCACAAAAATGTGAGTACTAACTCAACTACAAATTCAGCCCTTGGCTTGAGTTTACATGTAATATCAAATAAACTGAAATAACAACTAATCTAAATAGAGTCTTCAACTCTAAATCCTTCCAAGCTAATTCCTTGGAGGTAGCACATCACCTGGACCTGAAAATGATGTTCTCGTATAGGGTGAGCCATAGCCCAGTAGGAATATACTAAACCAAATATAAGCATTGAATAAAGCAATAGCATTCAATAGATGGACTACACAGAATATTAGTTTCATCATCATACAGTTTCATGACACTAATGTCCATGACACGTTTCATTTTTCATTATTTATTCAATTTTTCATTTATACAAATATGGCTCAGAACCTGGCCAAATAACTCAACAGAGATTACATCTCTTATTAACAATATTTCCAATTCAATTGGGATAACAAATCAAGTTAAACATTTCTTATATCATAATGGATACACATGTTGGTGTTGTATCAACCTCAACCAAAATTCACTTCCATACTTCCCAATTGATACACATTTTAGTGATGTATCAATAACATGTAAAAACACTTCCATAAATCAATAAGCACACATATTAGTGATGCTAATGGAGTCCATCCCCTATCTCCTCCCAAACAATATCCGGTTTAGGAGTCCATCCCCTATCTCCTCCCAAACCGTGGAGTACATCCCTTATCTCCTCCCAAACAATATGCATATACAATGTATTAAACACTTGTCATATACAATACTCAATCAATACACGTATTTTTCTGTATTAATTCAACAGTCAAATTAATGACTCAACCAATATGATTAGTTTCAGTTTTCCCTAATCCACATGCAATGTCTACAACAATCGCGACTATCCTCCACTGATAGCCCAAAACAATTATTTCTAAACAGGAAATAAATGTATCAACAAACGTAAATTTAACATTTTTCAAATGTGAGTAATTAAACTATTCAACTACACCATAAATCTTATAATTTTCCCAATTTCATGAATTCAACTAAATTCTCCAATTTTCCTTAAATTAATTATACAAATTAATTTATTACAACAACTAGGATTTTTCCCAAAATTACCAAACAACCCCAACATATCAAAATACCAAAACTTAGAACAACACCTATAATATGGAGTAGGAAATCCCTACCTCGATGTAAATAACCCGAATGGATAAGATGGAGATGATGACCCAAAATCCAAAGTGCTCCAAACCGCCAAACGCTCAGATTAAAACGAAGCTCTCGACTCACTCTATCTTTTTAATAAGAGCCTAGGGTAGAAACACCCTAAAAGTAGATGAAACCTAAGAGAGAAGGTGAGTGGAGGGAGAGAAAAGTCGGACCTAGGGTTCTGAAATCAAAAAGAGGATGAAAAAATGTTTTAAAAACCGCTGCTGCCTATTTAAATAAAACAGGCTCGCTCGAGCGAAGAAGTGGTCGCTCGAGCGACCAAACACAAAGAATACTCGCTCGAGAGAAGGAAAGCTCGCTCGATCCAAGAAATACAGCTCTCAGGTCTATACTAGACGCAATCTCTCGCTCGAGCTAAGAAGCCTTGGCTCGAGCAAAGTACCAAAAACAAATAGCTCGCTCGAGCGAAGGACCAAAATTCTGGGTAGCAACCCTTTGCTCCCAAACACTCCCAACTTGTAACAAACCTGCCCAATACATCCTATAACTCAAAAATAAGGAATTAAAGGACGACAACAACACATATATAACAACAGAATCTACAGAACGTAAATCCGGATACAACCACCAAATGGAAAAAGACCGGGGTCGCTATAAATAGATCTTCAAGCTGTTGTATGGCTAGTTTTAAGGCTTCTTGTTTTACAGTTAGCTGTTTATTTATCTGAGAAATTTTTAAACTGTAATTTTCTAAAGATCTGCCAGAAGCTAATGATAAAAGAAACTGATATCTTGATATTTGATCTTCTAATTCCCGTATAAGTTCAGTACTAATTTTGATTTTAATCCTAAGTTTTTCTTCTGAGGTCATAAAATTTTGATTTTTTAAAATTTCTTTTATGGACAATATTTCCTTAATATTTCTATTCGGGTTGCTCTCCTTTTATTCTAAAATTCTTTTTCTTTGGCAAAAACTATTTTTAGGCAATGTTTATTTTCATTACATGTACTCCCACCTTGAAGCTAAGCCTCGTTCAACATAGTATATTTTTATTTTCTAATTTTTACCTTTCCCTTTCTGCCTACAATTTGCCCTCCAACGCCTAACCACGGCTCACACGGGCTCTTCAGCTAAGCTCACTCAGTAACAAAATAGAAAATAGCAGATACTACAAAGGTGCAAAGCATGTAATATTAATGAGCAAACAAGCACTCCATAAACTTAGTTTTTCCAAAAAGAAAATAAATTTTTAGAATAGAAGAGTTACCCTTTTGAAATATTTAAGGAAAAAGAGAAACTACTCACACTTCATATTAATAAGAAATATACTTACAAAGATTATATTACAAACTCTGAAATTCTGAAAGACTTAGTACACTTAGAGGGTTCTTGAGAGGGTTTGGAAATTTTACAACGCAGAGTGAAGGGGTATTTTTTCATTCTGCTTCTTCCGTTGGCCAGAATGCCAATTTATACACGAAGTTGATACATATAAGCCAAAATAAATATCTTTATGTTAAAAGCTGTAGATTCAAAAGTCTAAAGGCTACTAAACGTAAGCCATAGGCTTTTCTAGACTTTGAAAACAAATATCCTAATAAGGACAAACTTATATACATACAATTATATACACGTTTGACTCAAAACACTATTAAATTTTATCAATAAAAGATTAGGATCGCATATCATTCAATCCTCTCTTTTTGACAAAATTTTGACACTATAAATTATTACAAGACACGTATAAAGATTTTCACAGTTTTTCTTTACTAAGGCAAGGTAAGAGATATTTACTTTATTAAAGTAGCGAGTGAAGGAGAATCCTTATGACTGACAAAAGTAAATAATTATAGAAAAAAAAAAAAAATCTTGGCGCGCATCCTTATCTTCCACAGATTTTGTCTTCTTCTGCTGAAGTATCAATTATTGATGTTGACGTTATGCTGATTCTTCAAGGTGGATTCTTCGACGAAAATTTTCAAAATCTAAAGAGTCAAAGATTACTACAGTATTTTTTAATATATATATATACAGTGATGCTAGGGAGCTCGAAAACGAGCTCCCCCTAATCCCCCGAATTCCTTTTTTTTTTTTTTTTTTTTCTTCAACAGGAAGAAGAAGACGGAGGGGCAGCAGGAGGGGGAGGGGGAGGGGGATTGGAGGGGGCCTTAGAAAATGGGCTGGAGGCGGAGGGCTGGAGGTCGTCGGCGATGGAAGAGGCGACGAGGCATGGCGCGGCGACGGAGGGCAAGGCCGATCGGCGACGGAGGGCTGGACGATGGCGATCGGCGACGGATCTGCGACGATCGGCGGCTGCGACGATCGGCGGCTCTCTCTCCCTCCCTCCCTCTGCTTCTCTCTCTCTCTCTCTCTCTCTCTCTCTCTCTCTTCTCTCTTCCCCTCTGCTTCTCCCTCCCTCCCTCTGCTTCTCTTCGCCGAAAATGGAAGAAAAAAAAAAAAAAAAAAAAAAAAAAGAAAAAATCCCCAAAACGACGTCGTTTTGGGGATTAGGGGGATTAGGGGGAGCCAAATTCGAGCTCTCAATCATTATTCATATATATATTTTCTTTACAACAAATTTTAGCTCTTCACAAATAAATTTTGGACGATCAGAGAAATTCTAGACAAAGTCCACAAAATACACCAGCGTTATCAAGCGTTCATCTCTCTCTCTCTTTCTCTCTCTCCAATTCTCACTCTACACACTTTTCCTTTGTTTTCATCATTTCCTCAACTCTCACCATCATTCTCAGTCACACACACCCAGAACCGACCGTCCTTAGGTGTGCGATTTCTCATTGTTTAATTTTTATTTTTAGTAATGATATAAATCTCCACAAAACACAACCCCATAGCTTCAAAATGATAACCATTCATGTCATTGTCAAATATAAAAATAAAAATTCAAATGAAAAAAGGATCCATTAGGGGATAGAGGAAAACTAAGGAATCTTGATTTTCTGCTCTAACAACTCCTGGTCTAACATTAAAAATATCTAAATTTAACCGAGTATGTTTCAGACGGAGAATGACCCAATAGGAATATCATTGGTCCTAAAACCTTAAGACTTGTTTGGTTTGGTTTTCTATGATTTAATTTAAAATTCTTAATATTAAAATTTTATAAAATAATATATATATATATATATAATATTTTTATAATAGTTAGGATCTATTAATATTTTTAGAGAGAAATTTCTCTTTACAAGAAATTTAGGTTCCGTTTGATAAAGTTTTAGAATTATGATTTGAAAATAGAGTTGTATTTTGAGTTTGTGAGTTTTAGAATTATAATTTGAGTGTAAAAAATTTGTTTAGTTATGAGTTTTAAAAACAGTTTGAATTGAGTGATGTGACATATAATATTGAAAAGTGTGTTTTGAAAAGTGAGTGTGAAATTAATTTTCTAGAGTTGCAACCAAACAACACACTCAAACTAAGGGGTAAAATTAAATTTCAAAAAATCTACCAAACAGAGCCTTAGTTCTTCACAAATAAATTTTCAACAATCAGAGAAATTCTAGACAAAGTCCACAAAATACACCAGCGTAATCAAGCGTTCATCTCTCTCTCTCTCTCTCTCCAACTCTCTCTCACCATCATTCTCAGTCACACACACCTAGAACCCACCGTCCTTCTTAGGTATGCGATTTCTCATTGTTCTTTAATTTTTATTTTCAGCAATGATGTAGATGCCCACAAAACAGAACCTCATAACCCCAAAATGATCTGGACCATTCATGTCATTATCAGATATAGAAAAAAAATTTAAACATATCAATGGTTAATACATCAGTTGGGTCACGGGATCCCAAACATTTTTTTTTTCTTGGTATCGCTGTGTTTGATTTGATTTAATTGAGGGATTAACTAATTAAAAAAATATATTAAACCTCTCCTACTACTTTGAAGAATGGTGTTTTTACTAATTTTCTCATCGTTATATTTTAATAAATATTAATGTAAAAAAATATATGAAGAAAATTTGAACAAGTTAAATACGAGATAATTTGATTAGTTTGATTGATTTTACTACCCTAGCCATGGGCAATTCCTAAGTTTATATATTTGTGTAAATTTTCACAAATATACGTAAATTAGTTCACAAAATCTCGTAAGTTTTCACAAACATAGATAAGTTCTCAATCAATGCATACATACATATATATATATATATATATATATCTTCAGAAATTCATATGTTTACCAAGTATTGATGCTATCTTTTGGCGGTGCTTAATTTGAAGCAAAGATGACTAGTCAGAGTATATATACTAGCATCTTTAATCTTACTGTTTTTCTTTTTCTTTCATTGCCTTCTCAATTTGTTTCTCTTGAAACCAGTAGATTCAATTCCAATGACGGTAATTTAACCACGCAGTGCATTGAATTTGAGAGGAAAGCCCTTCTTAAATTCAAAGAAGGACTCACAGATCCTTCTAGTCGGCTTTCTTCTTGGGTTGGCACAGATTGCTGTCGATGGAAGGGTGTGAGCTGCAATAAACACACTGGCAACGTTTTCAAGATTGACCTCAGAAACCAAGGAGGAGATTCTTGCAGTTTGTATGGAGGACTTGCAGACAATTATAACTCCTCATCGTGTTTGGGAGGTGAGATAAGTCATTCTTTGCTCAACATAAAGTATTTAAGTTACTTGGATCTAAGCATGAATGATTTCTATGGAATCGCAATCCCAAATTTCATCGGTTCACTTGAGAAATTGAGTTATCTCAGTCTTTCTCAATCAAATTTCGGTGGAATGGTTCCACCTCATCTTGGAAATCTGTCAAACTTGCAATATCTCGACCTCTCTGTATTTGTTTTTTACTACAATATTTGGGCATCGGATTTAAACTGGCTTGCTGGCCTATCTTCTTTGAAGTATCTTAATCTTGGTGGTGTGAACCTGAGTGAAGCAACAGATTGGTTGCAATCTATTAATACCATGCCCTCTTTGTCTGAGTTACACTTGTTTGATTGTCAACTCCCCAGCTTTCCAAAAGCTATACAGAATATAAATTTTACTTCCCTCTTGGTCCTCGATCTCTCTTTTAACGAGTTTAACTCGTTGTTGCCTCTATGGCCTTTCAATATTAGTACTCTTGTGGAATTCAATGTCAGTTTAAACAATTTTACGGGTTCCATTGTCAATGCTGCTTTGGGAAACTATCATAACTTGCAATCACTAGATTTATCTTCTAACTCTATTAGTGGTGACATAAGTGAACTTATAGAGGGATTGTCTGGGTGTTGTAACAGCAGCTTGAAGGAGTTGATATTGGGGTCCAACAAATTTAATGGGAAGTTGCCCGATTCATTGGGACACTTGAATTATTTGAGATCCCTTGTACTGAATGAGAATCTGATCTCAGGTCCAATTCCAGAATCTGTTGGAAAGTTGTTTTTTCTAAAGGAATTGGACCTTTCTTTTAATGAGATGAATGGGTCTATCCCTACAAGTTTAGGAAGACTCACAGAGTTAACTAAATTACAACTCTTCCATAATTCTTGGAAAGGCCTCATGTCCCAAAACCATTTACAAGGTCTGGCAAAACTACGAGTTTTCTCCGTATCTTCGGACACAACTTGCATTTTTGATGTGACACATGAATGGGTTCCTCCATTTAGCCTGTTAGCTATCCAAATCAGTAACTATCTGTTGGGTCCAAAATTTCCAACATGGCTGAGAAATCAGAAAGAACTTTCATCCATAGTCCTCACAAATGTCTCCATTTCAGATACAATACCTGACTGGTTTTGGAAATTGTCAATGCAGATTGACATCCTTGATTTATCTCACAACCAACTTGTCGGTGTTGTTTCCAACTCATCAGGAATTTCCTTCGTGGAGTTGAGTTTCAATTGGCTGGAAGGCACAATCCCACTCTGGCCTAATGTAATGTTTCTCTTTCTGAACAACAATTTATTTTCAGGAGCGATTCCTTCGACTATTGGCAGTGTCATGTCATCGTTAGTCGTGCTTAATCTTTCTGGGAACTCTCTGAATGGTACCATTCCTTTGTCCATATGTAAATTGAAAGTTTTGACTGGTCTCTTTCTTTCGGACAATCATCTATCTGGACAAATTCCCATCCATTTGGAGGACTTGCGAGCTCTTGGGACCCTAGATCTGTCCCAAAACAATCTCTCTGGCCATGTTCCTGAATCAATGTGCTCGCTATCGTTTCTTTATTGGTTGAGCTTGAGTGGTAACAATCTTTCTGGCGAACTCTCTTGGTTGAAGAGTTGCAGGAGTTTGTACACTCTTGATCTTGGAGATAACAAATTTTCCGACAACATACCAGGATGGCTGGGAGAAAATCTTTCATTGCTTTCCAAGCTCCGAATGCGAGCCAACTTGTTCACCGGAGATATACCTCAACAGCTATGTCATTTATCTGATCTCCACATCTTAGACCTTGCTCATAACTATTTTACAGGATCTATACCTCGCTGTTTGGGAAATTTGAGTGGCTTTAATCATTTCACCTCTTCCAATACTGCATTTCCATTTCCACTTGCATTTCCATCTCGGTTGATTTATATTCATCAAATGGATTTGGTAGTGAAAGGAAGACAATTTGGGTATACCATCACACTGGAGCTCGTTAATGTTATAGACCTTTCGAGCAATAATCTATCTGGGGAAATCCCAGAAGAGATAGCAAATCTATCAGACTTGGGTACCTTGAATTTATCGAGAAACCAATTGACAGGAAAGATACCAAAGAAAATTGGAGAATTGCGATGGTTAGAAACACTAGACCTTTCGAGCAACCACCTGTCTGGTTCAATTCCTTCAACCATGTCTTCTTTAACATCACTGAGCCATTTGAACTTGTCATACAACAACTTTTTGGGGTCAATTCCTTCAACCAATCAGTTCCAGACTTTCAATGATCCATCCATTTATGAAGGTAATCCGGAACTTTGTGGGCTCCCATTGTCAACCAAGTGTTCCATTGCAACTAATGTTGATGCAAAAGACAAAGATGGCAAAAAAAAGGTGGACAATAAGGAAGACGAGTATGATGAGTTTTGGTTCTATCTTAGCACAGGAGTTGGATTCATTGTAGGATTTTGGGTTGTTTGTGGCACTTTGGTACTAAAAAGGTCTTGGAGACGTGCTTATTTTCGATACCTAGATGAAGTGAAAGATCGGCTCTTTGCGGTCATTGCAGTAAATGTGGCTCGTTTTCAAAGGACGACATAGAGACGGTTATTTTGGTGTCTTCTGGTAATGGTTTTGGCTCTATTTTTATTTTCTGCCCTGTATGTGAGATTATAAAGAAGCAAGTATTTGTTAGTTGTTGTCTTTTTGTTTTTGATTTTGTTGTCATTGTTGCAGTGAACTTGAAACAAGATTACAGGCACAGAAGAGGAGGATCCCCTCCAGTCACTGTTTTAGACTGGACGGCTGTTCGGGCTCATGGGGCTCACCTAGTATCCTCCTTCTTTATATACATATTCTTACGATGTGCCTCTAAAATCATAGATTTTCCCAAGTTGTTTTGCTATGTTAATGTTTTTCCAGATTGTACTTTGCGTTCCTAATTTGTCGAATATATAAATAATATTGAAGAATTTCCATGAAAATGTGATGTTATGATCACCTTTATTACTTCTCTTGCTTATGAATTAAACATTGATTTGAAAACAGTCCGCAAATAAGCCAATTACTCTTACACTAAAAAAGATGGAAAAATCTATTTCAGCATTAGCCATCTCTGTTTTGACTATTACTCACAAATTTGAAAAAATTCCAAATAAAATGAAAATAAGTCGATTTAGTGGTTTTATCTTTTTAGCCTGTGCATTTTTTCCAAATAAATATACCTTTTCAAGTACATTTTCTTCCTTTACACTGTGTTTGGTTAGGGATTTGAAAAGAGATTCAAAAAAATTCCAAGTACATTTTCACCTACCTTTTTCCTTTCTCTTTCCAAATCTCTTTCTAAGTTCTTCGTTTCATATGTGAGATCATTCCCAACCAAATTCACAAATGGCTCTGATACCGTGCTAGAGAAATGACAAGTAACTTTGCAAATGATACAATTCTCACGTGATCATGCCAATTCATATGTGAAACTTCTAACAAACGGGATGGATGATGAAAATCTTGGCTTATCTTCCAATACTATCGTTAGGGCTCAACCTCTTCTTCCTCTCACAGAAGCTCAGGTTTCGAGCCAAACTAGGTAGGCAACATGATACTGACCTTGACAATTTCTGTTTCTCAGATTTGTGAACTCTCCCCCGAGCCATTTCATTACTGAAATCAGAAATTGCTTCAGAAATTTGAGGGCTTCCATTTATTGGTGTTGTATGTTTGCCTTCTGGCTTTTGATCGGAAGTAATAGTCTTAATGCCTTGTAAATTTTGATATTCATCGACTTGGTTCTCATTGAAGCTCTCACTGAAAAGGTCAGCCAGTTTCTTCACATTATCGGTTAGAGAAAGTTCACATATGGAGGAACCAGGCTGAGATGTTTGTATGAAGCTGCTTTGATGGATGGGCGTGTTGCCCCGAGATGGGGTAAAATCTGCTTGAGATATTACAAACTAGTCAAAAACAGAAGTTAAAAAGAAGAATGAAATCTGAAAGTAATTCATTATTAGTTGTTGATGCAAAGTAGTATGCTTCCTTGCAAAATTATTGTACCAAAAGATTAGAGGTATCTTACCACCATTAATGCTGAAGAAATCCTCAGAGTCAGATTCTAACCAGAGTTGAGAATCGAAAAACTTCTCCTCTTTACTCCCTGCATAAAATAGCAGGAACACTAGTTAATATTGAAGTCCAAAAAATAGTTAACCAATGTGTTCTGTATTCATCTGATGAGTAATAATAGTTAAAAGAAGTTCGATAAGAGCAGAGATAAAAATTGGAAATTAGGGCAATCCTATTGTATTTTGAAATTTAAATATATACGAGTTACTATTTCTTGTCCTAGTGCCAGAAACTCCCACCAGCCATTGGTAGTTCTGACAAGCATCAATTACCCGTGTAGAGAGACAGGTAAGATATAAAAATGTAAAATGAGGGTAATATTTTGGTAGTTTAATCCTATTTTATCTTTTGAAATTTAAATTGTACATAAATATAAATACATACAAAAATATTTAATATATATAAGTGGGAGGGGGATCAGGACGGAGTAAATTGCTATCTCTCGTTCTAGTACTTAAGACTCCCACCACTGCCAACAAGCGTCAAATGTGTGTGTAAAGAGAGGTTATTTCTGCCCAAGTCACAATCACAAATGCATCTAAGATAAACATATATATATATATATATATATATATGCAATCTTGGTGTGTCTCATTACAAATTTACAATCTCTTACATTGAGAAATACATATCAAATAACCATTTGATAAGATTAGATGAGATTACTTCACAAAAATATGTTGGATTAGATTCATTTTCCATCAAGGGAAAAAAATTATGAAAACAATTTAAGTAATTATTACAATGGTGTTGTTATTACAATCATATTTACTGCCAGCATGATAATACTTCCTTTAACAAAACATAAATACAGAAAAGAATTTACTCTGATTTTAGTGATCTTAGGTGGAATATGATCAAATATGTAGATTAAATCCGTTAATTCACTAAGAATATCAAGATTAAACGGTTCATTCACTTGAATAGCCAAGGAATTGGAAAAAAAAAAAAAAAAAGAAGAGAGAATCTAGAATTTTTATTACTATTCCCAAGCCATTGAGTACATTGATACTCATACCCCATTAAGAAATTTGCAATGAAGGAAAATAAATCAAATGAAATATGTATAAAAAAATTGACGAAAACAAATTCTGACTAGAAAGAAATTGAAGAAATATTTTTTTTCCAAAAACAATTAAATCACTAAATTGACACTCTAAAGTTGTCTTTGGCTGGGGGATTTGGGAGGGATTTGGAAAGAAAAATGAAAAAAAGTGTGTGAAATTATGTGAAATGTAGGTATATTTTATTTACATCTCACCTAACTTTTTCCTTTTCCTTTCCAAATCCCTCCTTAAATCCCCTAACCAAACACAGCGTAAACAAATAAATTCTCCTAAAATTTGGTAGTTCATGGTTGTAATCGACTTATAATATAGGTTTCACTAGAAGAAAATATAAATTAATTCTGATGAAGAATCGGTATTATGCTAAAAGAATCAATAGAAAAGACATAAAGACTATGATTCGGATAAAAATCATTGGAAAAACAAACAAACAAACATTTCATAGAAGATATAAATTAATTCACAAGAAGAATCAGAATTATGCTAAAAGAATCAAAACAAAAGACATCACTATGATTCGGATAAAAATCATTGGAAAACAAACAAACATGTCATAGAACATATCAAAGTTAGCTAACATAAGAAAAAGTGCTCAAAAAATAACTCAAGAGTGGCTTACTTTGTCAAAGGATTAGTTTGCAATTCTTTTCTTTTCCCTAATTTTTTTTCTCAGGAACCAAACAGGTGAAAGAAATCAAAAAATTAAACCCTAGTTGAGTAATCAAGATCGGAATCATACCCAAGTCTCCAAAAGTTGAAACATTGGCCAGAGAAGAGGATTGAGGCTCAATTTGTTCAATGTTGAGTGTGTTTTTCTTAATGGGTGATTGAACTGATTGAGAGTTCTTATGCACTGAAACGCAAGAACTCATGTCTACAATGATATACCCTCTATACGTCTGAGAATTAAATTTATAGTTTTGTAGAGAGAGAGAGAGAGAGAGAGAGAGAGAAGGAGAGAGTAGAGAATGATGGGGTTAGGACAATGTAAGACAAAGCAGGAATTTTTTTGGATTTATGCTAAATAAAGAAGCTCGTAAATAAATTATACAAAAAAAGAAAAGAAAAGAAAAAGAAAGGCTATTGAGTAGATTTTGGTCTTCAAAGGGAAGTAATGGCATCTGCAAATCAATGATAGCCCATACCCATGTGGGATTTGTCGAATGTGTTTTTTTTTTTTTAACTCATCAAATACCCTGTTTGGTGCATAGTTTTTTTTAGAATTTATGTCAGAATAATTTTTATTCATAATTTATGATTTAATTAAGATGAATAAGTAGAAATTATTGAGGTTATCAAAAAAAGTTGCAAAAACCAAATTATTGTCCGAAAATTTATTTAGGAATTACATGTATACGCGGTGCTCTTAACTAATGAAATAGATTAAAAATGAAGGAGAGGTTGATCTTATCTTGCATAACCAATCAAAGATGAGTTAGGACAACTCACCTATCTCTTGTCTATTCGTTTGGGAAGTGAATTTGCTTTTTGGCTTTTTAAGTTGTTAACTATTTTTTGGGCTAAAAAGTCTCGTTTGGGAAGGGTTTTTTTGACTTTTTGTGAGAGAAAGAATATAATGATTATGGGTTAAATGTGATATTTAGACTATTTTTATTTTTTTGTGACTATTTTAGCCAGAAAATCCTAAATCTCAACTTTCCGAACAAGCTCAGTGGATTAGTATCTAGTAAGCTACATCTATCTTGCGACTATAATAAGTTAATAACTATGAAACTACTGAATAAATACTCTTAGTGTTTGTGCCTACAAAATGAGGATTAAAAAATCTTCTTTTTATAGGGTTAGCTTGTGTCTGATTTTATTTATACTTTCAAACACAACTTATTTATCTGAAATAATAGGATTCATAATTTTGGATGAAATCAATACACTTTTTAAACATAAAAAATACACTATTTTATACCAATAAAAAATTATATTTTATTCACACTTTTGCTTCTTTGTATACATGTGGAAGTCGTGCACTTCAATTTTTTGGGTCCCCAAGAACCTTTACTTTGCTAACATGCAATTAGATCACCCAATGAAATTTTTAAAACAACAGTACACTTGATATTAGTTAAATATGTTTTCATTACATACTAATCGATCTTGACATGTTATGTCATCAACTAATAATAAAGAAATACATGGAGAGTGAATCTCACATGTCAAATGTAATTAACAATCCAATAAATTATGTATCTTCATAGTGAGATTAATTATGCTTCCATGTCAATAATGATAGACATCACGTTACATTGAAATTTTCAAACAAAACAATCATTACTGTGTTGGATTTATTTTTTTAGTGTGGCCCAATAGCCTACATATATCTACATGTTTTAATTTATTTGAACTCCACAATTAGATATAGCCAATATTTGATATAAAGTTCAGTAATTAGAATTTTAATATAATTACTCTTCTAAGATAAGAAGGAAACCTTGATGGATAGGAATTCTTCTGATAGAGTTTATTTGGCCATCTTCTCTCCTCTATATAAGGATGGGTGACTCCCCTTTCATATCATGAGTATTTTTCCATTACTCTAAGGGGTTGTTTGGGGTGTCCTAAATAAGTGCACTTTTTGTTTTTTTAGACTAAAAAATTGAGGAAAAAAATATGGATGTTTAGGTTAACTTTTTGACTTTTTATGGAAAAATGTGTATTAAAAAATTGTATAAATTAGTGTGTAGGGAAAAATTAGGATTGGGAGTTATGCAGCCGTAATTTTTGACTTTTTGTGAACAGTGATAATTTTTTAACTTTTTGAGTAACTTTTTGACTTTTTGACTTTTTTTCAACGTGCGAAACTTGGCCTAAGTTTTATAGCCATCGTAATTAAGAGAGACAGAGAGAAGAAAGTGAGTCAAGAATTAAAGATTCTGTTGGAGAAAAATGGTTGAGTGAGAAATTGCCTCATAAATGTGTATATAACTCACACATTTAAGGCTCATCAGTTTTACAAAATTGATTGGGCAGTTTTGCTAGCATTAGTTGCCAGCCTTGATGGCTAGAGGCTCCTCCCCTCTCCCCCATAGTGTATAAAAGGAAGCCCTATTCCTTGAAAAGATATATAGAATTTTTCCTTGACATCCATACACTGTCAGTCTACTTCTCCTATAATTTTCTTCCTGAGAGAGAGTGCTGCCGTTGTCCGTTCGCTAAGCTAATCAGAAGGTGCTTCTGTTGTAACTGGTAAAAACCGTCGTATCCTGGGAAGTAGACGCCGACGTACCTCCAGCACCCAACGGTGAGGCGGCGAATCTATTTTAAGGAGACTGTGGTATCACACAGGCTTCGGTTTGCTTCCTTTAACCATTTTATATTTTATCTGTATTTTATTCAGCTTGTTATTTTTTCTGGGATTGAAGGTTTATTTTGTTCATCTCATATTTTTGCGATATGCAATGTGAAATTATGTAATGTGAGTAGTTTTTCCTAACAAGCTTAAAATAGATTCGACGTTTATCATAGAATTAGATTAATAGATTCATAGGTGTCTGTAATAATTTTGCATGTAATTGGCCACTGGTAGTACTAGCGAGTTAATTGGTTTATTAGATGCATGTACACAGGGTTAAGCTTTTGATTTTGCCATTTTGTGTATGCTACTGTTTGGTCTTCCCATAGCATGGAATAGGCCACTGTTATCAATAGGGAAGAAGAGTTCCATTGGTGCAACGTTAATTCATTGTATTTTCTAATTAATTTATTAATTTATGGTGTACCGGTTCATGCCTTGTATTTCTAGATTTACATGCTTCTAGTTCACATGCTTCTAGTTTACAATATAAATTACATGTTCATTCGGTTTTAATTTTTAGTGTAATTTACATTTCTAGCATGTTTATTAGGTAGTAAATTTACATGTAACTTGTACCTATTAATTTTTAATTTAGGTGTGGAGTTGTAAAGTGTATAACTTGCCTATATTTAAATTCATGTTAATTTCTCTAGAATTATTTGCATGTTAATCATGTCATTTGCAATTCTTGCCTAGTAATGTGATTTAAGTGTTTAGGAGTTATAAAATGTTTGTAACTTGCCTCAATTAATTACATGTTTAGTGTACCATAAGTTCATATGTAACCTTTACCAATTCAAAATATGGTTTAATTATATTTAATTTTGGGTTTGTAACTTGTATAGTTAATTACATGTTTATTATGTAATTAATTTTTTACAGCTTTTTTTAGTTTAAATTCTAGATGTGTAACTTAAGGGTTGGTTTTAATCTTTACTTACAGTTATTTATTATTTTGTTTGCTAGTACCCTCCCCTTCAATCACTACTTTGCCAAAAGCAAAGAAAAGCTGAGGGAGGTTTTGTTGTATTTTGCTGCTAACTCTTTATTGCAAGAATACCTATGGGAATGGGAAAAAGAATTAATTTGGACTAAATATTTGAAGCAATTGTTTGCTTGAGTGTTCATTTGTGGTTATTCACCAATATGTAAAGCACGTTTTATTTGCTTGTAATTATTGTAGCAATTTTGTTGTAATTGCTTGTACAGTTTGGAACTTGGTGTGTTTAACCTAGTTCAACCCTTGGGAAATTTAATTCTTAAAGTTGTTTCCCATGGACTAGGAGTCAACATGCTCTTGAAAGTTTTGTCTAAGGTTAACTGGGTTTTAAGTGGGACCGGTGTGACCCCTCCAGTCTTCCTGGAAACTTTCCTGACCATGTTCGATTCTAGGTTGCGTGGTGAGACTAGTTTTGAATTAAATTTCCAATTGTGGGATTTTCTAGTGTTAAGTTTGATTTCTAAAAATACAGAATAGTGAAAATTCTACTGTAATTTTTCAGAAATGGCAACTGTCTCTAATGCTGCTGCTGCTGCTGCTAATGTTAATGTTGGTGGGGATCCGAACCCCGGGGCGACTGGCTTGCCAACCCCTGCTATGACCTCTGTGGTCAATCCTCCTGTTGTTACTCCGACTGTTCCGGGAGGACCGCTCAATCATCACGAGCGCCCGGAGAAGTTCACGGGAGTGAATTTCAAGAGATGGCAGTAGAAGATGCTGTTTTATTTGACTACTCTAAGCCTTGCGAGGTTTCTGAGTAAAGATGTACCAGCCGTAGAGGAGAATGAGCAAGATAAACAAAAGCTCATGGCCCTGGATGCTTGGAAACAAGCAGACTTCTTATGCCGGAATTACATTCTGAACGGCTTGGCGGACCCGCTTTTCAACATGTTCTATGCCAAGAAATCGGCTAAGGAGTTGTGGGATGCCTTGGACAAAAAGTACAAGACCGAGGATGCTGGGGTAAAGAAATTTATCGTCGGCTGGTTCCTGGACTTCAAGATGGTGGACTCTAAAACTGTCCTGAGTCAAGTCCAAGAGTTCCAAGTGATTCTGCACGAGATACATGCAGAAGGGATGGTCCTAAGTGAGTCATTCCAAGCAGCTGCTTTGATTGAGAAGCTGCCTAATGGCTGGAAAGACTTCAAGAACTACTTGAAGCACAAACGAAAAGAGATGACAGTCGAAGAGCCCGTTGTCAGGCTCCGGATTGAAGAGGACAACAGGAAGAAAGGAGGGAGTACCTCCACTGTCAAAGCCAACATGGTTGAGCATGGCGAGTCCTCGGGGGCAAGGAATGAACCACCGACAGGCAAAAGCTCAAAGTTGGGGGCTAGAGGAGGAATCTCCAAAAGGCCAGCCTACAAGCCAAAGGAGCCTACTTTTAGGTTCAATGGCAAATGCTTCAACTGTGGAAGTGACGGGCATCGAGCAGTTGATTGTTTGAAGAAGAAGCCCTACAGGAAAAACCCTCCACAACACAAAAACCGGGCACATATGGCTGAAATGGAGGAATTGTCACACGATGTGGACGACATGCATCTGTCAGCCATCGTGTCAGAAGTGAACATGGTGGGGTCAAACCCGAGGGAGTGGTGGGTGGACACTGGGGCCACTCGTCATATTTGTGCAGAGAAGAGAATGTTCACAACTTTCGAACCGGTTTCAAACGGGGAGAAGTTGTTTATGGGAAACTCTGCAACCTCAGCTGTTGAGGGTAAAGGCAATGTGATCCTGAAGATGACTTCAGGAAAAGAACTGACTTTGAACGATGTCCTTTTTGTGCCGGACATTCGTAAGAACCTTGTCTCGGGGTCTCTCCTAAGCAAGCATGGCTTCCGCATGGTGTTTGAATCAGACAAGGTCGTGTTGACCAAGGGCGGGGTCTATGTGGGGAAGGGATATATGTCAGGTGGTATGTTTAAATTGAATGTAATGACACTTATCCCTAAGATTAATGAGAAAGCTTCTTCTTCTGCTTATATGCTTGAGTCCCCTAATTTATGGCATGGTAGATTGGGTCATGTAAATTTTGACTCTTTACGTAGATTAATCAAGTTAGATCACATACCATCTTTCAAGATTAATCCACAACACAAGTGTGAAACTTGTGTAGAAGCAAAATTGACAAGGTCTTCTTTTCATTCTATTGAAAGAAGTACCCAGCCTTTGGATTTAGTGCATAGTGATGTGTGTGACTTGAAAGTTGTACAATCACGTGGTGGCAACAAGTACTTCATCACTTTTGTTGATGATTGCACTAAATACTGTTATGTGTATTTGCTTAAAAGCAAAGACGAGGCTATTGATAAATTTATTCTTTTTAAGAATGAAGTTGAGAATCAATTAAGCCGGAAAATCAAGGCATTGAGAAGTGATCGTGGTGGTGAGTATGAATCCCCGTTTGCCGAGACTTGTGCTCAATTTGGGATTATTCACCAAACCACAGCGCCTTATTCGCCTCAGTCAAATGGTGTTGTTGAGCGGAAGAACAGGACGCTGAAAGAGATGATGAATGCAATGTTGATAAGTTCTGGGTTGCCACAGAACTTATGGGGGGAAGCAATTCTCTCCGCGAATTATATTCTTAATAGAATACCACGGAAGAAAGTGGACAAGACTCCATATGAGTTGTGGAAAGGTCACAAGCCTTCATATAAATACCTACGAATGTGGGGGTGTCTTGCAAAAGTGGCGGTACCTACACCCAAGCGGGTTAGGATAGGTCCGAAAACCGTGGACTGTATATTCATTGGTTATGCACAAAATAGTAGTGCATATAGATTTCTTGTGCACAAGTCTGATATTTCAGATATACACAAGAATACTATCATGGAATCTAGAAGTGCATCTTTCTTTGAAGATGTATTTCCGTGTCGTCCCCAAGACAGGGTTCCGAGTTCCATGAAAGAAATAGATGATCACGAAGACGATCACATAGATGATCACATGGATGATCAAACAGCTGATCAAATAACTGATCAAGTAGATGATCAAGCTGATGAAGTAGATGAGCCAAGAAGGAGTAAAAGGGCTAGAACCACAAAGTCCTTTGGTCCAGACTTCTTGACTTATATGTTAGAGGGAGAACCTCGAACGTTCCATGAAGCTGTGACTTCACCTGAAAGTCCTTTATGGAAAGAAGCAATTAAAAGTGAGATTGATTCCATCTTACAGAACCATACTTGGGAGTTGGTTGATCTACCCCCAGGCAGTAAGGCCTTGGGGAGTAAGTGGATCTTTCGAAGAAAGATGAAAGCGGATGGGTCAATTGACAAATATAAAGCTCGGCTAGTTATCAAAGGATACAGACAGCGAGAAGGCCTGGATTACTTTGATACGTATTCACCTGTGACAAGGATTACATCCATTCGCATGGTGATTGCAATAGCAGCTTTACGTGGTTTAGAAATACATCAGATGGATGTAAAGACAGCTTTCTTAAATGGAGATTTAGATGAAGAAATCTACATGGAGCAACCCGAGGGGTTTTCAGCTCCAGGAAAAAGTAAGAAAGTCTGTAAGCTTGTCAAGTCATTGTATGGTTTGAAGCAAGCTCCCAAACAATGGCATGAGAAGTTTGACAATGCTATGTTGTCAAATGGGTTTCGAATCAATGAGTGTGATAAGTGCGTATATGTTAAAGACACTGACAAAGGTTATGTCATTTTGTGTCTATACGTTGATGACATACTCATTGTTGGTAGCAATGATGAAATGATTAAAGCTACCAAAAGATTGTTAAACTCTAAGTTTGACATGAAGGATATGGGCCTTGCAGATGTCATTCTGGGTGTTAAGATCACCAGAACATCTGGTGGTATTGTACTTTCTCAAGCTCATTATGTTAATAAGATACTTGAGAAATTTGGAAAGTCAGATACAAGTATGTTTAGGACACCGGTAGACTTAAGTCTATATTTGACCAAGAATAATGGTGAGAGTGTCTCTCAACTAGAATATTCTCGGGTCATTGGGAGTTTGATGTATCTGATGAGTTGTACAAGGCCGGATATCGCCTACGCTGTTAGTAGGCTGAGTAGATACACGAGTAATCCTAATGCTACTCATTGGAAGGGCATTATGCGGGTGTTGGGGTATATCCGTTACACCCTGGATTATGGGCTGCATTATACCAGATACCCAGCGGTACTAGAAGGGTATAGTGACGCAAATTGGATATCTGATATAAAAGATTCCAAATCCACTAGTGGTTATGTGTTTACCCTCGGAGGGGCAGCCGTGTCTTGGAAATCTGCCAAGCAAACGTGTATCTCGAGATCAACGATGGAATCTGAGT
Source organism: Camellia japonica (assembly GCA_030407325.1). Classification (NCBI taxonomy): domain Eukaryota; kingdom Viridiplantae; phylum Streptophyta; class Magnoliopsida; order Ericales; family Theaceae; genus Camellia; species Camellia japonica. The sequence goes on from JAPPVO010000019.1 coordinate 5,306,264, forward strand.
TTATTGCTTTAGATAAAGCAACTGAAGAAGCTGAATGGCTTCGCCAGTTTGTTGAGGATATTCCACGTTGGCCGAAACCTGTGCCAGCTATCAGTATTCATTGCGATAGCCAATCAGCGATTGGTCGAGCACAGAGTAATATGTATAATGGAAAGTCTAGACATATCCGTCGTAGACATAATTCCATACGACAACTACTCTCAAATGGAGTTGTCTCTCTAGACTATGTCAAGTCTAAGGACAACATTGCGGATCCGCTAACCAAAGGGTTAACTCGAGAGTTAGTAGAAAAGTCGTCAAGAGGAATGGGGTTAAGGCCTTTAGTAAAGGTTACCGGAACGGCAAACCCAACCTAGTTGACTGGAGATCCCAAGATCTAGGTTCAAAGGGACAACCTAACTTCGTGTAACGGGTAAGTCACTGAAGAGGTAAATCCTCTTGCCCATTCCTTTATACAGTGATGCCCTGTGGGGGTGGAAGGTTAAGCTAATGCTTTTAATGACCTTAGTGCTGTAGTATAATGAAATACCGTATCTAGGTCACCTATATGAGTGCAAAGTGGGGCCGCTTCTTTAAGAATTGCCAAGGCCGAATTCTTTAAAAACACTCACAGAACTAGGCTAGTGTTCTAGGGCCATACCGGACACACCAGTGAGAACAAGAACAATGGTTGGACTAACTCCTGTGTGAGGTCTATTGTCTCGGTTTACATAAACGGCAGAACAGTTCAAGACATCACGTTCACTGGTCAGCCAGTAAATCTGATAGGCTTTCACTACGAAAGGTTCAAGGCCAACAGCTACCTTTTCTGATGCAGGGTTAGTCTGTGTGCTCTCTCTCTTTCCGAGTCTTTGTTGATAAACGTTGAGCGTTTGCTGTATTCGGTCAATTTTTATTCATGTGGGGGATTGTTGGAGAAAAATGGTTGAATGAGAAATTGCCTCATAAATGTGTATATAACTCACACATTTAAGGCTCATCAGTTTTACAAAATTGATTGGGCAGTTTTGCTAGCATTAGTTGCCAGCCTTGATGGCTAGAGGCTCCTCCCCTCTCCCCCATGGTGTATAAAAGGAGGCCCTATTCCTTGAAAAGATATATAGAATTTTTCCTTGACATCCATACACTGTCAGTCTACTTCCTATCATTTTCTTCCTGAGAGAGAGTGCTGCCATTGTCCGTTCGCTAAGCTAATCAGAAGGTGCTTCTGTTGTAGCTGGTAAAAACCGTCGTATCCTAGGAAGTAGACGCTGGCGTACCTCCAGCACCCAACGGTGAGGCGGCGAATCTATTTTAAGGAGACTGTGGTATCACACAGGCTTCGGTTTGCTTCCTTTAACCATTTTATATTTTATCTGTATTTTATTCAGCATGTTATTTTTTCTGGGATTGAAGGTTTGTTTTGTTCATCTCATATTTTTGTGATATGCAATGTGAAATTATGTAATGTGAGTAGTTTTTCCTAACAGATTCAACTATTAGGGGTATTTTCTCAACTTCTCTAATTCAATGGCTGACAAAGGTATGTTCGTTTTATTCTTGAGTTGTATTGAATTCAAGATCCTCTAAGTTTAATTCCGCATCATTATTATGGTTACATGTATTATTAAATCTTACATGTGGTATCAGAGCTTTCGTTTTGTGAATCAATACACCTTGAAATAATAATATATTTATTATACTTGTTTTTAATAAATGGTACCTTCGTTTTATTATCAGTATTGACTTTAAAATATTATCTCAATTTGTTTGAATTGATCAAACGTGTAATACACCTTTGATTTTGTTATGCTATTAACATGTTGTTCATATCCCTTTACAATAAGTAATATGCATGCTTCGGTTTATTCCATGCTTCGATTTATTATTTTATAATCATTATAATATTAGTGAAGGATATTACTTCCTCCTGTATGCCATAAAATTGAATGATTATGAAATTATTATTTAAATAATCGGTTAGGGCATAGATTAAAAGCAATTTGTTGAATCATTCGGTCTATTAAAGAATTATGATTTTACCTCATCTGGTTATATACACTTATTGTCTATTATTGTTGATATTTATATGTTTTCATGATATAATTTTATGACATTGAATATTAAATATTGGAGTGGTTAATTCATATTAGGTGTAATTCTTATTGACCATTATATGAGATATTCATCATTGTTATATTACATAATTTGATATATAAATATTCTTATTTGTCCAGAGTTATTATTATTATTATTATATTGATAATTGCAATCACATAAAAAAAATTCTAGAAATCATAAATAGTGATTTCATTAAAATAGTGATTGAATTAATGATAATTAAATAACTCAAATTAATGAATAGAGAATATTGTTTGTTAGTTCCGTGTTCATAAGGTTTACTAATTTAGTAGCTGCCAAAGTGGCCTAGATTTGTAAAACTTACGAATATAGAACTACATAAAAGAATTGTTAAAAGAGTAACATTAAGATCGATAATATTCTCAATTGCAGTTATAATTAGGAGATTGAGACTAGCCCAAAGAAGAGTCACTTTCAAATAATTATGAACTGGGTAGGGTAACTTATGTAATTTGACAGATTAGAATTGAATACCCAAAGGTAACATGACTAACTGAAAAGTTGCATAAATTACTTTAGACCTACATAAGTGATTCTTGACGAGTGGACAATAGATATACCTAAGTTTTGCCTAAAGGAAAGACTTATGTTATATCAATAGTTCATCATTATAATTCTCAAAGCTTTAATACGTATATTGTTTATGCCTTTTTCCGTGTTACTTATGAGATCTTGTGTTAATACCTCTTAAGATCTGTCAAAAAGATAGCTTGCTATCGAAGGTGGTTGGACTTAGAAGGGAGGCTATATTGACTCCTTCGACCTTCCTGGGATCTTACTTGGTTATTGATCAAAGGACTCTTTAGTGACGTTACCCTAACACTTAAAGTAAAATTTGGGGCGTCACATGTTCTATCTTATTTCATTGGAATACTTAAAGGCTGTTGAAGATTGACAAGCCACTTGCTGGCACTATTATGGCTGAATTGACAATAATGAAATATAATAGCCACCGAGGAGTTTAGGATCACATCCTCAATATGGCGACAAAGTTGCAAAGCTTAAAACTTTAGGAATGCAAGTTGATGAAACTTTCCTCATGCAGTTCATTCTCAACTAACTTCCATCACAGTTCAGCGCATTCATAATTCACTATAACACCAATAAAGATAAGTGGAGTTTGAATAAGCTGACTAATATGTGTGTTCAGGAGGAAGTGAGGTTGAGGGAGGAAGGACGTCAAACTGCATTAGCTGTAACTCATGGAGCTATAAAGGAAAAGAAGGGTAATTTTGTAAAATTAAAGAAAAATCCACCCAAGAAAAAGAATGGGCCTAGGGAAGAAAATCAGGCTCAGAATTGTTTCACTGTCAAATGCCACTTTTGTGGCAAAAAGGAACATGTGAAGAAAAACTGCAGCAAGCGAAAGGCTTGGTTCGAAAAGAAATGTAAGAAATTTTCTTTTGTTTGTTATGAATCAAATCTTGTTGAAGTACCTTCTAACACTTAGTGGATTGACTCTAGGGCCACAACCCACATTACAAATTCCATGCAGGGACACCTCTCAACTAGAAAATCATAGGAAAATGAAAGATTTGTCTATATAGGGAACCGTCTCAAAGCTGAAGTTGTAGCTGTAGGAACCTATCGACTGATCTTAGAGACGAGTCATCAAATGAATCTAGAAGACACTTTTTATGTTCCTTCAATTTCTACGAATTTAGTTTCGTTATCCAAGTTAGATCATGTTGGATATTCAGTTTTATTTAGTTGTGAAAAACTCAATTTAATATTTAATTCAATAATGATTGGTTTTGGTAATTTATGTGATGGTTTATATAAAATTACCTTAAATCATGAGTTTGCACAATCATTAGTAACTCTGCATTCGAATATTGGTTTAAAACGTGATCTAATTAATGATAAATCCTCAATCTTATGGCATAGACGGTTGGGACATATCTCTAGAATTAGAATTGAAAAATTGGTGAAGAATGGGATTTTGAAAAACCTAGACTCCACTAATTTTGAGATATGTGTGGATTGCATTAAAGGAAAGCAAACCAAACGCACCAAGAAAGGTGCCACAAGAAGTAATGAGCTTCTTGGGATAATTCATACAGATATTTGCGGGCCACTCAACACCCCATGTCTTAGTGGTGAAAAATATTTTATCACATTTATAGATGACTTCTCATGTTATGGATATATGTATCTAATTCATGAAAAGTCTCAGGCTGTTGACATCCTTGAGGTGTACATAACTGAAGTCGAGAGACAATTAGATAGAAGGTTAAAATAATGAGATCAGAGAGGGGTGGTGAGTATTATGGTAAATATGATGAGTCAGGCCAAAATCCTGGCCCATTTGCCAAATTCTTAGAAAAGAAATGCATTTGTGCTCAATATACAATGCTTGGTACGCCACAGCAGAATGAAGTTGCTGAAAGGCGTAATCGTACACTTAAAGATATGGTTAGGAGTATGTTAAGTTACTCAATTGTACCAATTTCACTGTGGGGTGAAGCTTTAAAGACTGCAATGTATATTTTAAATAGGGTTCCTAGTAAGGCGGTCCCAACAACTCCTTTTGAGTTGTGGACTAGTAGGAAACCTAGTTCGAGACACTTACATATTTTGGGTTGTCCAACAGAGGCAAGAATCTTCAACCCATAAGAGAAAAAGTTGGACTCAAGAACAATATCTGGATATTTCATTGGTTATCCAGACAAGTCTAAAGGGTACAAATTTTATTGTCCTAATCACAGAACGAGGATAGTGGAGACTGGTAATGCTAGATTCCTAGAGAATGGTGAAATTAGTGGGAGTGAGAAAACACAAGTGGTGAATTTCGAGGAAATTAGGGTGGATGTGCCAACATTTGACCCTTATTGAAAAATTGTTGTTCCTCAGACTATTCCACAAGCTGAGGGAAACGAACAATATAATGAAAATCCTTCACCACCTCATGTTTCACCACTTCATGAAGATACCACCATTGAAAATATTGTAGAACCACCACAACCAGCAGTTCTGAGAAGATCTCAGAGGGAAAGAAAGCCTGCCATTCCAAATGATTACATGGTGTATCTACAGGAATCTGATTTTGATATTGGGATTAACAAAGATCCAGTCTCATTTTCACAAGCCATGAATAGTGATGATTCTACTAAATGGGTCAATGCTATAAATGAAGAGTTAAAATCCATGGAACAGAATAGTGTTTGGGATCTCGTCGAATTGCCTAATAATTGTAAAAAGGTCGAGTGTAAATAGGTCTTCAACACCAAGCACGACACGAAAGGCAATATCGAACGATTTAAAGCCAGACTTGTTGCCAAGGGTTTTATTCAAAAAGAAGGCATAGACTATACAAAGACCTTCTCTCCAGTATCTAAGAAGGACTCGCTTAGAATCATCCTAGCATTGGTAGCTCATTATGACTTAGAGTTGTATCAAATGGATGTGAAAACTTCTTTTCTGAATGGGAATTTGGATTAAGAAATTTATATGGAGCAACCAGAAGGATTTGCAAAGAAAGGTAAAGAACATTTAGCTTGCAAATTAAAGAAATCCATATATGGCCTTAAACAAGCTTCCAGGTAATGGTATTTAAAGGTTTAATGATACCATTACCTCCTTCGGATTTAAGGGAAACGCAGTTGATCAGTGCATATATCTAAAGGTTAGTGGGAGAAAGTTCATTATTTTGATGCTATATGTGGATGACATTTTGTTAGCTAGTAATGACCTTGGCTTATTGCATGAAACCAAGAAATATCTCTCCAAGAACTTTAAATTGGTCGATATGGGTGAGGCAAACTATATTATTGGCATAGAGATTTTTGGGGATCGATCTCGAGGATTGCTAGGACTATCTCAGAAATGATATATTGATCGTGTTTTGGAGAGATTCAATATGCAGTTTTGTTCAGCCGGTGATGCACCCATCATGAAGGGTGATAAATTAAATGAAAAACAGTGTCTAAGGAATGACTTGGAAAGAAAACAAATGAAGGACATTCCATATGCTTTGAGGCTACAAATCATGCTTTATGGTTGCGAAATTTCATCTTAGGACTTGGTGTTGTTGACTCAATTGCCAGGTCGCTAAAGATATATTGTGACAATACCGTAACAGTTTTCTTCTCTAAGAATGGAAAGTACTCCAGTGGTTCCAAACTTAGTTGTTAGAGAAAGAGTCTAGAAACAACAAAGTGTTAATTAAAAATTTGAGCACCTTTCTTATGATTACTGATCCAGTCACAAAGGGATTGCCACCAAAGACATACAAAGAGGATATTATCAAGATGGGTCTTTTAAGCAACCCTTGATGTGTATGGTTAATCGTGAGTGCTTATTTTTTTTAACACTATTTGCGCAATAATAATTTTGTTTCTGTTTTTCCTGTTCTAAAAGTGTGTGTACACATTAGTTTGAATATTGATAAACAGGAAATATTTTAACAAGACAAATTACAGGGGCCTTTCAGGCAAATAATTACATATCCCAATAATGGACTGGGTTAGTGAAGGTTATCGATGGTGTGGTGCATAGAAGGGAATATGACATAAATGTTATATAACCGCTGTGATTCACATTGGTGATCTGAAGTAATCACAGTCTTATAGTTTCTAATATATCTGAACTTATTGGCTATTTTTAAAATTCGTGATCACATGTCAAAGTTTTTAATGTGGAATCCAATGAGTCAAATTTTTTTTTTATAAGTTGCATATTTTTTGGAAAAACTCATAATTGCATCATAATCGGCTTAATGGGCCAAGTGGGAGAATGTTGGATTTATTTTTTTTAGTGTGGCCCAATAGCCTACATGTATCTACATGTTTTAATTTATTTGGACTCCACAATTAGATAAAGCCAATATTTGATATAAAGTTCAGTAATTAGAATTTTAATATAATTACTCTTCTAAGATAAGAAGGAAACCTTGATGGATAAGAATTCTTCTGATAGAGTTTATCTGACCCTCTTCTCTCCTCTATATAAGGATAGGTGACTCCCCTTTCATATCATGAGTATTTTTCTATCACTCTAAGTTTTATAGTCATCCTAATTAAGAGAGACAGAGAGAAGAAGGTGAGCCAAGAATTAAAGGTTCAACTATTAGGGGTATTTTCTCAACTTCTCTAATTCAATGGCTAACAAAAGTATGTTCGTTTTATTCTTGAGTTGTATTGAATTCAAGATCCTCTAAGTTTAATTCCGCATTATTATTATGGTTACATGTATTACTAAATCTTACATATTGTTCTCATAATTTTAAAAATATCATTGACAATTCACTCTAAATAATATTTTCGTAATTTTTTTATTTAAAATATTTTCTTTTAAGTTTGTTAAATAAAAAAAAAATCCAAAACCCAGGGGGCACGTGACCCCCTAGCCCTCTATACCTCTATCCCAACGTGTGATTGTTGAGAATTAATAACGTTTCTTTTTTATTTAGTGTAAAAAAATATATGTATATAATAAGAGAGTTGCTATTAGTATCTGTGTAAATTCTTTGGATCCCCCATTTTTTGAACCCACACCGTAAATCCTAAATTTCAATAAGATTTCTTTGAACACTCCACTTAATACCAAATTTACCCCTATTCATAATATTATCACACCCAAGAGTATGCACATCTAATTTTGCACACCCTTTCTCCTTCTCCTTTTGATGACCGTCCATCTCCTGTTGAAGAGAATGCTGACGGTCATTGCATCAATAAACACCATTGCCTCAGTAAAGAACATTGCATCGATGGTCCATTATTGAAATTTTTGTCAACTCAAAAGGAATCGACTGGACGGTGTCCAAAGAGCACCATCGGAAAACTCGTCAGAAATTCCTATCTACGATTGCAGAAAATTCCTCTCAAGTAAAACTCTCACGAAACACACAATTTGATGTTGAAGATACAAAAATTGAACCGTTTAGCACACCAGTACCGACTATCTGCATTACTATTCGGAACCCATATATGGAACTAAATGTTTGTGTTCAGTACTGTATTACCGAACATAATCTTAACGGCAAACCAGTATTGAACAGCTCGAACAAAACAACAATGATTGAAAATGACCGAAAATGTTAATACAAGACAGATAAACTTACCAATGAAAAGTCAGCCTCATCAAAATTGTTGTCATCGTCTTCCATTGCTCTACAAGGTGAAATAACTGATTAAGAGTAATACGTTGGACTTAAAAAGAGCTTTCTAGTTCAAGGTTTCTGGTTCAGGAGGGTTTATGATGGTGATGAAGATGATACATTCAGGGTTTGAGATAGTTATGAAGAGTAACAAGTTTAGGATTTATGTTGGTTGGTTATGAAAAGTAACAGGTTTAGAGTTTAGAAAGGTGGAATACGTATAGCTGGGGGTGGGGGTACAATATTATAGAGTGTTAGTTCTTATTTGATAGGCAGGTGTTCCATTAAATGATGTCTTCTAATGTAATTTTATTTCAAGGTATAATTGTAATAAATAAAAAATAAAAATTAGAAATTGGAGGGTCTAAAAAATTTACTCTATAATAATGACAAATAATAATTTGTTGGATTTGGTAAGGAAAAGGATTATAAAATATGAGGGAAATCATCTCGCCTTGTTTGTTTGATTGTTTGCCTATAGAAGACAGAAGAGTAACATGTATTTTTAAAAAAATATTGAAGAAATTTTGAAAATCTAATTTATCTAAAAATTATTTTGTCACGAATTCCTTCTCTTGAAACAAAGCTGGATTCATGAATACTCCACAAAGCATCTATATTTTTTATTGGGGTAGGAAAATGACCCATGAACCCCAAATGATACTTGCCCAACGTGGATTCGATGATTCTATCGGCTTTGAAATGGCGCGGTAAATTACCTGCTGCTCAGAAGTGGCTCAATTAGTCCATCATAAATTTGACCTGTCGTTTGACGCGTCTCAAAAGTTTGACCTGTCGTTTTACGATCATAAATTTTTTATGGGAAGGAAGTAGACCCAGAGAAACCTCCAAATGCAAAAAAGACAAGTAGACTGACTGACTCAATTAGTCCATCCAAATATTTCCACAAGTGACTAAACCAAGCATCACGTTCTCTTTGCTGGTGATTTCAAAATGTGGACCATACAATTTGTAGAATTGCTAGAACTGTCTATCTATCAATGCATTCTTATATATATATATACATGTATATATCTTGAGAAATTCATATGTTTACCAAGTATTGATGCTATGTTTTCGTGGTGCTTAATTTGAAGCAAAGATGAATAGTCGGAGTGTATACACCACATTTAATCTTACCATTTTTCTTCTTCTTTCATTGCTTTCTCAATTTGTTTCTCTTGAAACCAGTAGATTCAATCCCAATGATGGTAATTTAACCACGCGGTGCATTGAATTTGAGAGGAAAGCCCTTCTTAAATTCAAAGAAGGACTCACAGATCCTTCTGGTCGGCTTTCTTCTTGGGTTGGCAAAGATTGCTGTCGATGGAAGGGTGTGAACTGCAACAAACACACTGGCAACATTTTCAAGATTGACCTCAGAAACCGAGGAGATTCTTGCAGTTTGTATGAAGGAATTGCAGACAATTATAACTCTTCATCGTGTTTGGGAGGTGAGATAAGTCCTTCTTTGCTCAACATAAAGTATTTAAGTTACTTGGATCTAAGCATGAATGATTTCTATGGAATCGCAATCCCAAATTTCATCGGTTCACTTGAGAAATTGAGTTATCTTAGTCTTTCTCAATCAAATTTCGGTGGAATGGTTCCACCTCATCTTGGAAATCTGTCAAACTTGCAATATCTCGACCTCTCTGTATTTGTTTTTTACTACAATATTTGGGCATCGGATTTAAACTGGCTTGTTGGCCTATCTTCTTTGAAGTATCTTAATCTTGGTGGTGTGAACCTAAGTGAAGCAACAGATTGGTTGCAATCAATTAATACCATGCCCTCTTTGTCTGAGTTACACTTGTTTGATTGTCAACTCCCCAGCTTTCCAAAAGCTATACAGAATATAAATTTTACTTCCCTCTTGGTCCTCGATCTCTCTTTTAACGAGTTTAACTCTTTGTTGCCTCTATGGCCTTTCAATATTAGTACTCTTGTGGAATTCAATGTCAGTTTAAACAATTTTACGGGTTTCATTGTCAATGCTGCTTTGGGAAACTATCATAACTTGCAATCACTAGATTTATCTTCTAACTCTATTAGTGGTGACATAAGTCAACTTATAGAGGGATTGTCTGGGTGTTGTAACAGCAGCTTGAAGGAGTTGATATTGGGGTCCAACAAATTTAATGGGAAGTTGCCCGATTCATTGGGACACTTGAATTATTTGAGATCCCTTGTACTGAATGAGAATCTGATCTCAGGTCCAATTCCAAAATCTGTTGGAAAGTTGTTTTTTCTAAAGGAATTGGACCTTTCTTTTAATGAGATGAATGGGTCTATCCCTACAAGTTTAGGAAGACTCACAGAGTTGACTAAATTGCAACTCTTCCATAATTCTTGGAAAGGCCTCATGTCCCAAAACCATTTACAAGGTCTGGCAAAACTACGAGTTTTCTCCATATCTTCGGACACAACTTGCATTTTTGATGTGACACATGAATGGGTTCCTCCATTTAGCCTGTTAGCTATCCAAATCAGTAACTATCTGTTGGGTCCAAAATTTCCAACATGGCTGAGAAATCAAAAAGAACTTTCATCCATAGTCCTCACAAATGTCTCCATTTCAGATACAATACCTGACTGGTTTTGGAAATTGTCAATGAAGATTGACATGCTCGATTTATCTCACAACCAAATTGTTGGTGTTGTTCCCAACTCATTAGGAATTTCCTTTGTGGACTTGAGTTTCAATCGCCTGGAAGGCACAATCCCACTCTGGCCTAACGTAATTTGTCTCTTTCTGAACAACAATTTATTTTCAGGAGCGATTCCTTTGACTATTGGCAGTGTCATGTCATCGTTAGTCATGCTTAATCTTTCTGGGAACTCTCTAAATGGTACCATTCCTTTGTCCATATGTAAATTGAAAGTTTTGATAAATCTCTATCTTTCAGACAATCATCTATCTGGACAAATTCCCATCCATTTGGAGGACTTGCGAGCTCTTGGGACCCTAGATCTGTCCCAAAACAATCTCTCTGGCCATGTTCCTGAATCAATGTGCTCGCTATCGTTTCTTTATTGGTTGAGGTTGAGTGGTAACAATCTTTCTGGCGAGCTCTCTTGGTTGAAGAATTGCAGGGGTCTGTACACTCTTGATCTTGGAGACAACAAATTTTCCGGGAACATACCAGGATGGCTGGGAGAAAATCTTTCGTTGCTTTCCATCCTCCGAATGCGAGCCAACTTGTTCACCGGAGATATACCTCAACAGCTATGTCATTTATCTAATCTCCACATCTTAGACCTTTCTCATAACTATTTTACAGGATCTATACCTCGCTGTCTGGGAAATTTGAGTGGCTTTAATCATTTCACCTCTCCCGATAGAGCATTTCCATATGCATTTCGACATCCACCTCGGTTTCATCAAATGGATTTGGTAGTGAAAGGAAGACAATTTGTGTATACCATCACGCTTGAGCTCGTTAATGTTATAGACCTTTCAAGCAATAATCTATCTGGGGAAATCCCAGAAGAGATAGCAAATCTGTCAGACTTGGGTACCTTGAATTTATCAAGAAACCAATTGACAGGAAAGATACCAAAGAAAATTGGAGAATTGCGATGGTTAGAAACGCTAGACCTTTCGAGCAACCACCTCTCCGGTTCAATTCCTTCAACCATGTCTTCTTTAACATCACTGAACCATTTGAACTTGTCATACAACAACTTTTCAGGGTCAATTCCTTCAACCAATCAGTTCCAGACTTTCAATGATCCATCCATTTATGAAGGTAATCCGGAACTTTGTGGGCTCCCATTGTCAACCAAGTGTTACATTGCAACTGATGTTGATGCAAAAGACAAAGATGGCAAAAAAAAGGTGGACAATAAGGAAGACGAGTATGATGAGTTGTGGTTCTGTCTTAGCACAGTAGTTGGATTCATCGTAGGATTTTGGGTTGTTTGTGGCACTTTGGTACTAAAAAGGTCTTGGAGAACTGCTTATTTTCGATACCTAGATGAAGTGAAAGATTGGCTCTCTGTGGTCATTGCAGTAAATGTGGCTCGTTTTCAAAGGACGACATAGAGACGGTTGTTTTGGTGTCTTCTTCTGGTAATGGTTTTGGCTCTATTTTTATTTTCTGCCATATATTTGAGATTATAAAGAAGCAAGAATTTGTTAGTTGTTGTCTTTTTGTTTTTGATTTTGTTGTCATCGTTGCAGTGAACTTGAAACAAGGTTACAGGCACAGAAGGAAGGAAGGATGATTTCATAAAACCATTTTATATAAATTTTCTTACGATGTGCCTCTAAAACCATAGATTTTCCCGAGTTGTTTTGCTATGTTAAAGTTTTTCCAGATTGTACTTTGCTTTCCTAATTTGTCGAATATATAAATAATATTGAAGAATTTCCATGAAAATGTGATGTTATGATCACCTTTATTACTTTTCTTGCTTCTGAATTAAACATTGATGAAAATGTGATGTTACTCTTACACTAACAAAGATGGGAAAATCTATTTCACAATTCACCATCTCTGTTCTAACTATTACTTACAAATTTGAAAAAATTTCAAATATGATGACATTAAGTTGATTTCGTGGTTTTATCTTTTTAGCTTGTGCATTTTTTCCAAATATATATACCTTTTCAAGTACATTTTCTTCCTTTAGAGATTGATCAAACAAATATTTAACTCCTTTGTTTCATAAGTTAGATCATTACCAACCAAATTCACAAATGGCTTTGATAGTGCTAGAGAAATGACAAGTAACTTTGCAAATGATACAATTCTCACGTGATCTTGGCTTATCTTCCAATACTATCGTTAGGGCTCAACCTCTTCTACCTCTCACAGAAGCACAGGCTTCGAGCCAAACTAGGTAGGCAACATGATACTGACCTTGACAATTTCTGTTTCTCAGATTTGTGAACTCTCCCCCAAGCCATTTCATTACTGAAATCAGAAATTGCTTCAGAAATTTGAGGGCTTCCATTTATTGGTATTGTATGTTTGCCTTCTGGCTTTTGATCGGAAGTAATAGTCTCAATGCCTTGTAAATTTTGATATTCATCGACTTGGTCCTCATTGAAGCTCTCGCTGAAAAGGTCAGCCAGTTTCTTCACATTATCGGTTGGAAAATGTTCGGATATGGAACCAGGCTAAGATGTTTGTATGAAGCTGCTTCGGTGGATGGGCGTGTTGCCACTAGATGGGACAAACTCTGCTTGAGATATTACAAACTAGTCAAAAACAGAAGTTAAAAAATAGAATGAAATCTGAAAGTAATTCATTATTAGTTGTTGATGCAAAGTAGTATGCTTCCTTGCAAAATTATTGTACCAAAAGATTAGAGTTATCTTACCACCATTAATGCTGAAGAAATCCTCAGAGTCGGATTCTAACCAGAGTTGAGAATCGAAAAACTTCTCCTCTTTACTCCCTGCATAAAATAGCAGGAACACTAGTTAATATTGAAGTCCAAAAAATAGTTAATCAATGTGTTCTGTATTCATCTGATGAGTAATAATAGTTAAAAGAAGTTCGATAAGAGAAGAGATAAAAATGTGAAATTAGGGTAATCCTATTGTATTTTGAAATTTAAATATATCCAAGTTACTATTTCTTGTCCTAGTGCCATAAACTCCCACCAGCCATTGATAGGTCTGACAAGCATCAAATACCCGTGTAGAGAGACAGGTAAGAGATAAAAATGTAAAATAAGGGTAATATTTTGGTAGTTTAATCCTATTTTATGTTTTGAAATTTAAATTGTACATAAATATAAATACATACAAAAATATTTAATATATATAAGTGGGAGGGGGGATCAGGATGGGTTAAATTGTTATCTCTTGTTCTAGTGCTTAAAACTTGGAACCTTGGCGCCCAAGTCACAATCACAAATGCATATAAGATTACCATATATATATGCAATCTTGGTGTGTCTTATTACAAATTTACAATCTCTTATTTGTCATATCAAATAACCGTTTGATCAGATTAGATGAGATTACTTCACAAAAATATGTTGGATCAGATTCATTTTCCATCAAGGGAAAAAATTTATGAAAACAATTTAAGTAATTATTACAATGGTGTTGTTATTACAAGCATATTTTTACTGCCAGCATGATAATACTTCCTTTAATAAAACATAAATATAAAAAAAAAAAAAAAAAAAAATGTACTCTGATTTTAGTGATCTTAGGTGGAATATGATCAAATATGTAGATTAAATCCGTTAATTCACTAAGAATGTCAAGATTAAACGGTTCATTCACATGAATAGCCAAGGAATTGGGAAAAAACAAACCAAAAAAAAAGAAAAGAAGAGAGAATCTAGAATTTTTATTACTATTCCCAAGCCATTAAGTACATTGATACTCATACTCCATTAAGAAATTTGCAATTAAGGAAATTAAATCAAATGAAATATGTATAAAAAAATTGACGAAATCAAATGCTGACTAAAAAGAAATTGAATAAATATTTTTTTCCAAAAACAATTAAATCACTAAATTGACACTCTAAATGAATGAATTCTCCTAATATTTGGTAGTTCATGGTTGTAATCGATTTATAATATAGGTTTCACTAGGAGAAAATATAAATTAATTCTAATGAAGAATCGGTATTATGCTAAAAGAATCAAAAGAAAAGACATAAGGACTATGATTCGGATAAAAATCATTGGAAAAACAAACAAACATTTCATAGAAGATATAAATTAATTCACGAGAAGAATTAGAATTATTCTAAAAGAATCAAAACAAAAGACATCTCAGAACACTATGATTCAAATAAAAATCATAGGAAAAACAAACAAGCATGTCATAGAACATATCAAAGTTAGCTAACATAAGAAAAAAAATACTCAAAAAATAACTCAAGAGTGGCTTACTTTGTTAAATGATTAGTTTGCAATTCTTTTCCTTTTTCTAATTTTTTTCTCAGGAACCAAGCAGGGGAAAGAAATCAAAAAATTTAAACCCTAGTTGAGTAATCAAGATCAGAATCATACCCAAGTCTCCAAAAGTTGAAACATTGGCCAAAGAAGAGGATTGAGGCTCGATTTGTTCATTGTTGAGTGTGTTTTAATGGATGATTGAACTGAGTGAGAGTTCTTATGCACTGAAACACAAGAACCCATGTCTACACGTTTGAGAATTAAATTTATAGTTTTGTAGAGAGAGAGAGAGAGAGAGAGAGAGAGAGAGAGTGATGGGGTTACGACAATGTAAGACAAAGCAAGAATTTTTTTGGATTTATGCTAAATAAAGAAGCTCATAAATAAATTATAAAAACAGAAAAGAAAAAGAAAGGGTCTCCAACCAAAATCTACTAAAATATTGGAAGGGAGTAGATTTTGGTCTTCAAAGGTAATGGAAGTAATGGCATGTGCAAATAGTTTTTATTCATAATTTATGATTTAATTAAGATGAAAGTAGAAGTTATCGAGGTTATCAAAATAAAGTTGCAAAAACCAAATTATTGTCCGAAAAATTATTTAGAAATTACATGTATATGTGGTGCTCTTAACTAATGAATGTGTTAAAAAGGATAAAGGGATTGAACTTATCATACATAACTAATCAAAGATGAGTTGGGACAACTCACCTATCTCTTGTCTACTATTTAGTGGATTAGTATCTAGTAAGCACCATCTATATCTCGCGATTATAATAATTTAATGACTATGAAACTATTGAATAAATTTTCTTAATGTCTGTGCCTACAAAATGAGGATTGAAAAACCTTCTTTTTATAGGATTAGCTTGAGTCTGATTTTGTTTACACTTTCAAATACAACTTATTTATCTAGGATGAAGTTAATACACTTTTTAAACATAAGAAACGCACTATTTTATACCAATACAATATTATATTTTATTCATACTTTTGTGCCTTTGTATGGGAGTCGTGCACTTCAATTTTTTGGGTCCCCAAGAACCTTTACTTTGCTAACATGCAATTAGATCACCCAATGAAATTTTTAAAACAGTATACTTGATATTAGTTAAACATGTTTTCATTACATACTAATCGATCTTGTAAGCTTTGAGTTGATAACTTGGCAAAGATGTTTTAATGAAAATGAAATCAAGCAAATTCTTAAATCCTCAAAACAAAACAAAACAGAGTTCAATTCTTACATGCTCACTCAATATTTAGTTATTCCAAAAACAACTATATGATTATAGAAACAATCTTAGGAATTACAGAATGATCATTAGCTTTTATCCCAAAGGGGCTTTTTTTCTATCCTCCTCTAAAACCCTTTTCTTTCTTCCTCAACCCAAACATGTACTACGAAAGGCCACCTATTAAAACTAACATAAATTATCATCGTTTCATTACACAAATGGGACCAAGCAAAACTCAAGGCCCAACAAATACGCAGTCTCATTGATGGCCTAAACCAAAACTTAATTAAAGCCCATATGATCAAAAATCCAAAAATAACTACATGATTTTACAAACATTCTTGGGTATTACAGAATTATTTTTGGAACGGGCCTTCATGTATCCTCCTAAACCCTCCTAAAGTTGATCAAAACCAAACCTAAGATAGGAAAAGCCACTATTAAACTGACAGAAACTATAATCGATTTACTATATCAGTTACACTAAAGGCCCACCAAATTCGTTAATCTCCGTAATGGGCCTAAACCGCATTCTGAGTTGAGCCCAAGCCGCTTCTTAGTCGAGCCCATATTCATATGGACCAGAAAATATTTTACAAGAATTGGTGGGCTGCGCCACGCCGAGGCAATAGTGCAACGCCAAGGCGACGCTTGAGAGGCCCCAGCAGCAAGCTACTGTGTTGGGCAAAGATGATAAGTTAAAAAATTAAAATGGAAAATAATTGACTAAAAAAAAAGTAAAAATAAGTTGTGATGATTTTATATCATTCTACACTAGATACAGAAAAAATGTAAAATTTTAGAGGTAAATTTAAAAAAATAAATAACATTCAAAAAAAAAAAAGATAAGAGTTTTTAGTTGGTTTGCCAAAACCCACCAAATTTTATTAATTGAAATAGAAAAACCATTATTTTTATTTTTATGTTGAACATTATCACCAAGGATAGATCCAAAGGGTGGGATAGTATATTTAGATTTTCAAATTTCGGGAATCCATCCTTGATCATAACAATAATTTATTTATTTTATACATGAAAAAAATCCATCATTGGTCATCACACTATTAATTTTTTATTGTATACATGTTAAAAAAAAAAAAAAACCCTTGGGCTAGTCAGAATGAACACGTTCACTGGCCTACCTAGAGTTCAAGCGTCGAACCCACCTTTCAACTTTACCATCATCCAACCACCTTGGTGCACTCGCTTAAGTCACCAGCTAACGCTACTCAGCTCGGCAATTATTAGATGTCTCAATCACACCTTATATTCAAACATTATGGATTGTTTTTAAACAATGTGCGAGGGGTTCACGATTTTGCTACTACCAATGTTGAAATTTTACACTCTCTCTTTTCTAATGAGATTATGAACGATGTGGAATTGAGTTATGATTCTACTACAACCAGTGTTTAAACTCTACACTATCTCTTTTCTAATGAGAAAATTTACTGGAACTGGGGTTCATTTTTAGTGAACTTTTTTCAAAATATTTCAAAAAACTTTGTGTTTTAGAGTCTACTCGACTACATGGACCAAATAAGTTATAAAAAAAATGAAAAACAATTCATTAAAAATAAAAGTGAAAATAAGTTAGTGATGTTTTTAGATCATTTTACACTAGATACACAAAAAAATATAAAATCTTTGACACAAATTTAAAAAATATAATATTCAAAAGAAAAAAAAAATGAGTTTTTTTGGTTACTTGCCAAACCCACCAAATGTTATTGATTGAAATAGAAAAAACCATCATTTTTATGTTTTGTAATCATCACCAAGGACTAATTCACAGGGTGCAAAAGTATATTTAGATTTTCAAATTTTCAAGATTCATCCGTGATCATAACAATACTAATTTATTTATTTTATACATGAAAAATAAAAGTCCATCCTTGATAATCACAATATTAATTTTTTTATTTTCTATTCCAAAAAAAAAAAAAAAGAGTGGTTATCCAACGACTTAAACTAAAGCTACAGCTACAGGTTCACTGTCTAGCCTAAGTTCAACTAAGCTGGGCACAACTCACAGGTTCACTGGTCTAGCCTGAGTTCAACTAAGCTGGCCACAACCTACAGGGTTCAACTAAGCTAGCCAAAACCTAGAGGTTTACTCGGTCTAGCCTAAGTTCAACCAAGCTAGCTAGAACCTAGTGGTTTAATCGTTTTAGCCTGAGTTCAACTAAGCTAGCTAGAACCCACAGGTTCACTGGTCTAGCCTGAGTTCAAGCGTTGAAGCCATCTATCAACTTTATCATCATCCAACCACTTTGGTGCCCTCGCTTGAGTCATAAGCTAATGCTACTTAGCTCGGCAATTATTAGATGTCTCAATCACCCCTTATATTCAAATATTATGCGTTGTTTTTAAATGATGTGGGATAAGTTTACGATTATACTACTACCAATATTTAAACTTTATATTATCTCTTTTCTAATTAGATTATGAACGATGTGGGATAGATTTACGATTCTACTACTACCAATATTTAAACTTTACACTATCTTTTTTCTAATGAGATTATGTTTCCTTCTCTTCCATAGTAGCCGCCATCGTCCGCCACCATCACCGAACCGTCTTTTGTGTTCCCCACCTACAAGGACCAACCGCCATCCCCTCTCTCCCTTTCCTTTCTCTGTCCCAGCCAGCCACATAGAAAATTTTAAAAATGCTCTCGTCTTAGTAAATCATTTTGGAAATCAACAAAAATAGAGGATGGATTTTGATTGAGAAGTTTATGTTGATGGTGATTAACCCGAAATGACATATCTGGGTTGCGCATAAATCCAAACGAAACTCTTTCTTGATTGAAATCAACCACATCAAAACCCGTGGGTTTCCTAGGGTGGATGGGTGATGGCAGGAGAAGGGGAAAAATAGAGTAGTAGAGGAGGGGAAAAAATAAGATTTTTCCTAGTTTGTTTTGGGATTCTGTGTTGGTGACTAGGGAGAAAGAGTAGGGTAGGGAGGTATCAGATAAGGGTGGGTTTATAAAACAAAATGTCATATCTTTTATTGTTTCCTAAGAAATTTTATTTATTACTATTGAAATGGATTTAAGCTCACGGGTGTAACAAGGACTTAATGAATACAAAATTTACAATGCATTGCATTAGGGAACAAAAAATCTAAAAAAGTCACATTTTTTTTTTTTTTTTCTAATTTTGGTTTTCTCCATCAATAGTGACGGGGCAATTCCCATGTATTCTTCAGCTCATGATAATGCCCCCAAAATGGTGACTCTAAATATCACTTACCCCAAAAAAGAGTCATGCAAGAATAATTAAGGTTTTAGCATTGGGTGAGTTCTATCTGGTTGGTGATGTTTTTAAATCATTCTACACTAGACAGAAAAAAATGTAAAATTTTTTATGAAAATATAAAAATAAAAATAAAATATTCAAAAAAAAATAGTTTTTTTAGTTAGTTGCCAATCCCACCAAATTTTATTGATTGAAATAGAAAAACCATCATTTTTATGTTGCATAGTCATCACCATGGACGGATCCCCAACGTGCGAAAGTATATTTAGATTTTCAAGTTTTGGGCATCCATCTTTGATCATCTTAAAAAGAAAATGTGGTTGTCCGGTGACGTAACTCAGCAACCTTGGGCTAGCCAAAACATACACGTTTACTAGTCCAACTTGAGTTCAAGTGTCGAATCCATCTTTCAACTTTACCATCTTCCAACCACTTTGATGCCCTCGCTTGAGTCACAATCTAAAGCTACTTAGCTCAGCAATTATTAGATGTCTCAATCACACCTTATATTCAAATATTATGCATTATTTTTAAATGATGTGGGATGAGTTTATGATTCTACTACTACCAACATTTAAATTTTATACTATCTCTATACTAATGAGATTATGAATGATGTGGGATGGATTTACAATTCGCCTACAACCAGTGTCTAAACTTTACACTATCTATTTTCTAATCAGATTATGTTTCCTTCTCTCCCGTAACCACCATCCACCGCCACCATCACTAAATCCTCTCTTGTCAAAGCTTTTAAATGTTTATTATGCTTGGAATATATTTTGAATTATTTTAAAGGTATGTAGTAATGCAAGGGTAGAAAGAAAAAAAAAACAAATCAGAGTGGTAAATTAAAAAATTTGTAATTATTTTTTGAAAATACTATTGAATTGTAATTTTTCGTAAAGAAAATTTAGTAGAACTGGGGTAAGTATTTGGGGGGTATTTTTTTTTTTCATTTTTACTGAAGTTTTTTCAATTTTTTTTTTAAAAACTTTGCATTTTAGCATCTACTCGACTGCATAGACCAAGTAAGTTACAAAATTAAAATGGAAAATAATTGACTAAAAAAAAAGTGAAAATAAGTTGGTGATGTTTTTAGATCATTCTACACTAGATACAGAAAAAATGTAAAATTTTAGAGGCAAATTAAAAAAAAAATAACATTGAAAAAAAAAAAGAAAAAAGATAGAGTTTTTAGTTGGTTGCCAAAACCCACCAAATTTTATTGATTGAAACAGAAAAAACCATTATTTTTATGTTGAACATCATCACCAAGGATAGATCCAAATGGTGAGAAAGTATATTTAGATTTTCAAATTTCGGGGATCCATCCTTGATCATAACAATATTACTTTATTTATTTTATACTTGAAAAAAATCCATCATTGGTTATCACAATATTAATTTTTTATTGTATACATGTAAAAAAAAAACCCTTGGGCTAGCCAGAACGAACACATTCACTGGTCTACCCAGAGTTCAAGCGTCGAACCCACCTTTCAACTTTACCATCATCCAACCACCTTGGTGCACTCGCTTAAGTCGCCAGCTAACGCTACTCAGCTCGGCAATTATTAGATGTCTCAATCACACCTTATATTCAAACATTATGGGTTGTTTTTAAACAATGTGCGAGGGGTTCATGATTTTGCTACTACCAATGTTGAAATTTTACACTATCTCTTTTCTAATGAGATTATGAACGATGTGAGTTTGAGTTATGATTCTACTACAACCAGTGTTTAAACTCTACACTATCTCTTTTCTAATGAGGAAATTTTGTGGAACTGGGGTTCATTTTTAATGAACTTTTTTCAAAAAATTTCAACAAACTTTGCGTTTTAGAGTCTACTCGACTACATGGATCAAATAAATTATAAAAAAAATGAAAAACAATTCATTAAAAATAAAAGTGAAAATAAGTTGGCAATGTTTTTAGATCATTCTACACTAGATACACAAAAAAATGTAAAATCTTTGACACAAATTTAAAAAATATAATATTCAAAAGAAAAAAAAAATGAGTTTTTTTGGTTAGTTGCCAAACCCACCAAATGTTATTGATTGAAATAGAAAAAATCATCATTTTTATGTTTTGTAATCATCACCAAGGACTGATCCACAGGGTGTGAAAGTATATTTAGATTTTCAAATTTTCAAGATACATCCATGATCATAACAATATTAATTTATTTATTTTATACATGAAAAATAAAAGTCCATCCTTGATAGTCACAATATTAATTTTTTTATTTTCTATTCCAAAAAAAAAAAAAAAAAGAGTGGTTGTCCAATGACTTAAACTAAAGCTATAGCCAGAGAACCTACAGGTTCATTGTCTAGCCTAAGTTCAACTAAGCTGGGCATAACTCACAAGTTCACTGGTCTAGCCTGAGTTCAACTAAGCTGGCCACAACCTACAGGGTTCAACTAAGCTAGCTAGAACCTAGAGGTTTACTCGGTCTAGCCTAAGTTCAACCAAGCTAGCTAGAACCTAGTGGTTTAATCGTTTTAGCCTGAGTTCAACTAAGCTAGCTAGAACCCACAGGTTCGCTGGTCTAGCCTGAGTTCAAGCGTTGAAGCCATCTATCAACTTTACCATCATCCAACCACTTTGGTGCCCTCGCTTGAGTCATAAGCTAACACTACTTAGCTCGGCAATTATTAGATGTCTCAATCACCCCTTATATTCAAACATTATGCGTTGTTTTTAAACGATGTGGGATAAGTTTACGATTATACTACTACCAATATTTAAACTTTACACTATCTCTTTTCTAATTAGAATATGAACGATGTGGGATAGATTTACGATTCTACTACTACCAATATTTAAACTTTACACTATCTTTTTTCTAATGAGATTATGTTTCCTTCTCTTCCATAGTAGCCGCCATCGTCCGCCACCATCACCGAACCGTCTTTTGTCTTCCCCACCTACAAGGACCAACCGCCATCCCCTCTCTTCCTTCCCTTTCTTTGTCCCAACCAGCCACATAGAAAATTTTAAAAATGCTCTCATCTTAGTAAATCATTTTGGAAATCAACAAAAATAGAGGATGGATTTTGATTGAGAAGTTTAAATTGATTGTGATTAACCCGAAATGACATATCTGGGCTGCACATAAATCCAAACGAAACTCTTTCTTGATTGAAATCAACCACATCAAAACCCGTGGGCTTCCTAGGGTGGATGGGTGATGGCAGGAGAGGGGAAAAAATAGAGTAGTAGAGGAGGGGAAAAAAAAAAGATTTTTCTTAGTTTGTTTTGGGATTCTGTGTTGGTGACTAGGGAGAAGGAGTAGGGTAGGGAGGTATCAGATAAGGGTGGGTTTATAAAACAAAATGTCATATCTTTTATTGTTTCCTGTGAATTTTTTTTTATTACTATTAAAATGGATTTAAGCTCACGGGTGTAACAAGGACTTAATGAACCCAAAATTTTGAAAGGGACACGTTCTGAACTTGTCATACCACATGTTTGCCAAGTTCACCGGTGTAACAAGGACTTGAGCTCCTCAAAGAGTTACCACAAAAGGCATAAAGTTTGTGATGTTCAGTCAAAGACTGCTAGAGTCATTGTCAACAGTGTAGCAGGTATGACAGTTCTCTCATTGCCTTATAATATATTGTTTTGTTTACAATGCATTGCATTAGGGAACAAAAAATCTAAAAAAGTCACATTTTTTTTTTTTTTCTAATTTCGGTTTTCTCCATCAATAGTGACGGGGCAATTCCCATGTATTCTTCAGCTCATGATAATGCCCCCAAAATGGTGACTGTAAATATCACTTACCCCAAAAAAGAGTCATGTAAGAATAACTAAAGTTTCAGCATTGGGTGAGTTCTATCTGGTTGGTGATGTTTTTAAATCATTCTACACTAGACAGAAAAAAATGTAAAATTTTTTATGCAAATATAAAAATAAAAATAAAAATATTCAAAAAAAATAAAAATAAATAGTTTTTTTATTTAGTTGCCAATCCCACCAAATTTTATTGATTGAAATAGAAAAACCATCATTTTTATGTTGCATAGTCATCACCATGGACGGATCCCCAACGTGCGAAAGTATATTTAGATTTTCAAGTTTTGGGCATCCATCTTTGATCATCTTAAAAAGAAAATGTGGTTGTCCGGTGACGTAACTCAGCAACCTTGGGCTAGCCAGAACATACACGTTCACTGGTCCAACCTGAGTTCAAGTATCGAATCCATCTTTCAACTTTACCATCTTCCAACCACTTTGATGCCCTCGCTTGAGTCACAATCTAAGGCTACTTAGCTCGGCAATTATTAGATGTCTCAATCACACCTTATATTCAAATATTATTCGTTATTTTTAAATGATGTGGGATGAGTTTATGATTCTACTACTACCAACGTTTAAATTTTATACTATCTCTATTCTAATGAGATTATGAACGATATGGGATGGATTTACGATTCTTCTACAACCAGTGTTTAAACTTTACACTATCTATTTTCTAATGAGATTATGTTTCCTTCTCTGCCATAACCACCATCCACCGCCACCATCACCAAATCCTCTCTTGTCAAAGCTTTTAAATGTTTATTGTGCTTGGAATATATTTTGAATTATTTTAAGGGGGATGCACCAATAAATCCCAAATTAATAACTTATACACTGTTTAGTCTTAAAAGTTTTCTTATAGACTGAAAGGTCCCATTACAATGTTTCAAACATCAGATTAATGTTTCGAACATTAGATTTCGAATATCAGATTAATGTTTCGAACATTAGATTGATGTGCAAATGGGACTAAATGAAGCATAAGAAAACTTTTAGGACTAAATGGTTCAACTTTTCAGAAACTGGGACTTATGGGTAAATTTTCCTTATTTTAAAGGTATGTAGTAATGCAAGTGTAGAAAAAAAAAAAAAATCATATCAGAGTTGTAAATTAAAAAATTTGTAATTACTTTTTGAAAATACTATTGAATTGTAATTTTTCGTAAAGAAAACTTAGTGGAACTGGGGTAAGTATTTGGATTTTTTTTTTTTTTTATTTTCACTAAAGTTTTTTCAAATTTTTTTTAAAAACTTTGCATTTTAGCATCTACTCGATTGCATAGACCAAATAAGTTATAAAATTAAAATGGAAAATAATTGACTAAAAATAAAGTGAAAATAAGTCGGTGATGTTTTTAGATCATTCTACACTAGATACACAAAAAATGTAAAATTTTATAGGCAAATTAAAAAAAAAAATAACATTCAAAAAAAAAAAAAAAGATAGAGTTTTTAGTTGGTTTGCCAAAACCCACCAAATTTTATTGATTGAAATAGAAAAAATCATTATTTTTACGTTGAACATCATCACCAAGGATATATCCAAAGGATGGGATAGTATATTTAGATTTTCAAATTTCGGGGATCCATCCTTGATCATAACAATAATTTATTTATTTTATACATGAAAAAAATCCATCCTTAGTCATCACAATATTAATTTTTTATTGTATACATGTAAAAAAAAAACCCTTGGGCTAGCCAGAATGAACACGTTCACTGGTCTACCCAGAGTTCAAGCGTCGAACCCACCTTTCAACTTTACCATCATCCAACCACCTTGGTGCACTCACTTAAGTCACCAGCTAACGCTACTCAGCTCGACAATTATTAGATGTCTCAATCACACCTTATATTCAAACATTATGGGTTGTTTTTAAACAATGTGCGAGGGGTTCACGATTTTGCTACTACCAATGTTGAAATTTTACACTATCTCTTTTCTAATGAGATTATGAACGATGTGGGATTGAGTTATGATTCTACTACAACCAGTGTTTAAACTCTACACTATCTCTTTTCTAATGAGAAAATTTAGTGGAACTGGGGTTCATTTTTAATGAACTTTTTTCAAAAAAATTCAAAAAACTTTGTGTTTCAGAGTCTACTCGACTACATGGACCAAATAAGTTATAAAAAAATGACAAACAATTCATTAAAAATAAAAGTGAAAATAAGTTGGTGATGTTTTTAAATCATTCTACACTAGATACACAAAAAATGTAAAATCCTTGACACAAATTTAAAAAATATAATATTCAAAAGAAAAAAAAAATGAGTTTTTTTGGTTAGTTGCCAAACCCACCAAATGTTATTGATTGAAATAGAAAAAATCATCATTTTTATGTTTTGTAATCATCACCAAGGACTGATCCACAGGGTGCGAAAGTATATTTAGATTTTCAAATTTTCAAGATCCATCCATGAGCATAACAATACTAATTTATTTATTTTATACATGAAAAATAAAAGTCCATCCTTGATAATCACAATATTAATTTTTTTATTTTCTATTACAAAAAGAAAAAAAAGAGTGGTTGTCCAATGACTTAAACTAAAGCTATAGCCAAAGAACCTACAGGTTCACTGTCTAGCCTAAGTTCAACTAAGCTGGGCACAACTCACAGGTTCACTGGTCTATCCTGAGTTCAACTAAGCTGGCCACAACCTACAGGGTTCAACTAAGCTAGCTAGAACCTAGAGGTTTACTCGGTCTAGCCTAAGTTCAACCAAGCTAGCTAGAACCTAGTGGTTTAATCGTTTTAGCCTGAGTTCAACTAAGCTAGCTAGAACCTACAGGTTCGCTGGTCTAGCCTGAGTTCAAGCGTTGAAGCCATCTATCAACTTTACCATCATCCAACCACTTTGGTGCCCTCGCTTGAGTCATAAGCTAACACTACTTAGCTCGGCAATTATTAGATGTCTCAATCACCCCTTATATTCAAACATTATGCGCTGTTTTTAAACGATGTGGGATAAGTTTACGATTATACTACTACCAATACTTAAACTTTGCACTATCTCTTTTCTAATTAGAATATGAACGATGTGGGATAGATTTACAATTCTACTACTACCAATATTTAAACTTTACACTATCTTTTTTCTAATGAGATTATGTTTCCTTCTCTTCCATAGTAGCCGCCATCGTCCGCCACCATCACCGAACCGTCTTTTGTCTTCCCCACCTACAAGGACCAACCGCCATCCCCTCTCTTCCTTCCCTTTCTCTGTCCCAGCCAGCCACATAGAAAATTTTAAAAATGCTCTCATCTTAGTAAATCATTTTGGAAATCAACAAAAATAGAGGATGGATTTTGATTGAGAAGTTTAAATTGATTGTGATTAACCCGAAATGACATATCTGGGCTGCACATAAATCCAAACGAAACTCTTTCTTGATTGAAATCAACCACATCAAAACCCGTGGGCTTCCTAGGGTGGATGGGTGATGGCAGGAGAGGGGAAAAAATAGAGTAGTAGAGGAGGGGAAAAAAAAAGATTTTTCTTAGTTTGTTTTGGGATTCTGTGTTGGTGACTAGGGAGAAGGAGTAGGGTAGGGAGGTATCAGATAAGGGTGGGTTTATAAAACAAAATGTCATATCTTTTATTGTTTCCTGTGAAATTTTTTTTATTACTATTAAAATGGATTTAAGCTCACGGGTGTAACAAGGACTTAACGAACACAAAATTTACAATGCATTGCATTAGGGAACAAAAAAATCTAAAAAAGTCACATTTTTTTTTTTTTCTAATTTCGGTTTTCTCCATCAATAGTGACGGGGCAATTCCCATGTATTCTTCAGCTCATGATAATGCCCCCAAAATGGTGACTGTAAATGTCACTTACCCCAAAAAAGAGTCATGCAAGAATAATTAAGGTTTCAGCATTGGGTGAGTTCTACTGAGGTAAATACAAAATGCTTCACACTTACATATAAATTGCTTAGGGAGGAACTTACAATGGATGCTTATACATTTAATTGCTTAGGGAAGAATTACTATGGATGTTGAAGTTTTGTTTTGCTTTGGCTACTTAAACAAATATTAATTTTTTGGCATTAAACACAGCCAACAATATGCTGAAATTTTTAAATATTTTTATTTTACTTTATTGTATATAAGGACTAAAATTTCATAGTCAGACCTTGTAGATGACATTATCGTTAAATAATGTACAAAATGCATCTAGTGGCCCTTTCCATGTGGTGCAACTAGCGATAATTTGCTGAGCATTTTTTATCTGTTTTCCTTGCACATTTTTCAAGGCTCTATGGTAAGAAGATATTGCACTCTTGTAAAAATGTTTAATGGAGAAAAGTGTATCCTGCATGCGTTTCATTGACAAAATTTTGCAACAATCATTCCCAATCGTCAATAGCTATTTGTTTGGCCATTTTTTTTTCTTCAAACGTTACAAACTTGGTAAAATATGAACTTTTTTGAGGTTTTGGCTAAGGGCATGAATTCATACAATTCTTAGAAGTTTGTTAGGTTAACATGCCTTGTCAACTTTAAATTGGAGCATCTGTTTACTTTTATGGTTAATCTTGTAAAATACTTGGTTCAATTTAATAATGATAATGATCATTGGTCTTGAATGTATCTTTTGTTAGACCTTATGTATGATTTCCAGCTTTTGATTGAGACTAGATGTTGTAGTTTTTTAGTCAATCCGGTACTGGTGGTTGGGATCCTCTAAATTAGTCCGTCATGGCAATGAATTATTTTCCTTTCAATCTGACATGGCATAGAATTAGTGAAAAATCAGAATTTGCACAGCTGAATCTAAACTTTTGTCTTGGGATCATACGGCTAACATCTCATTCTAGTTTTCATGGTTTCTGTTAGGCACCCTACATCGTTCTCTTGGTGTTGGGAAACAAACTTAAAGATGAGAAACAGTATTCAATCTGAAATGTTATTACTTTTTTGTCAAAAAAAAGAGAGAAAAGAAAGTAAATAAATAAATAATCAAGAAGAGACAGTTGACAGGTTTTTCTAATACGATCTATTTCACTATCAGGAAGCTAGACGAGCATCAGAGAAAGTGTATGACGTGGCGAAAGTGGACGAAAGAGTGAACAGAGCAATGGCAGCGGCTAACAGGGCAGCAAATGCAGCTAGATTAGCGGTGGTAAAGGCGGTCCAAAAACAAATTCAATACAATGGTAACAACGACAACATTCCTATGCCTTTTATGCGAGACTGGTAATCCGACTCTAATATCACTAAAATCATCAATCAGGCTTCTACTACATGAGATGGCTGCTAGAGGAAGTTGCATTTTGTGATTTTCCTTCTAGCATGCCTGCATTTTCCATTGCAGTTTCCTTTCCTTTCCTCGAGAGTATTATGTAATATGAGGCCTTTTCCAGTAGGAGGAAAGGGTTGAACTAATGAGTATTAGCATAATTCAATACGCTGAAATTTTTAAATATTTTTATTTTACTTTATTGAATATAAGGACTAAAATTTCATAGACATTGTAGATGACATAATCGTTAAATAATGTACCATGGGATTGATAGTCCTACAAATAGGGTGATTACTAGTCGAAGAGAATAGTTAATCCGCTTACTCATATTCCCAACCAAACACTTATAATTAGGTCTCACAGATTATTAATCAAATCTCCCTCTTCAAAGAACCCAACAAACATGCCTTACCAGAGCAATGGGCCTGCCAAATCCAACGAGGAAGCTCAATGGATGGAATTGACATTGTGCAACCAATCCACCCAAAACTATCAAATGGTAACTCATAACAAGTATTAGATAAAGAATCTTTACAAAGAGTGAGTTATCTGACAGCATATAAATTAACAATATTTTATGCGTCTATATGATCATTTATCTGTTGTGTATTTAATTTATGAGTTCTGTGTTATGAATTCAATCGTAGTTAAACTGGTGTTGTAGCACAGTTGCTTACTCTTACAAAAATTCCTGACTCAAATTCTTAAAATTTCTGTTCTAGGGTGTTCTTTACGCAATTAGCATCACTGATTTGTCCAGCTGAATTAGAAGATAATCGAGTTCAAGTAATTTTTCAATCTTCTTAGAGCTGATTATTTTGTCAATTAATGTGCTCTTTGTATCCATTTTTGTTTTGGCATCCAAGTTAGTCAACTAATATATTGATGTATATTTTTGCAGGTAGTGTTGAGGGAGTAGTTGATATGATTGAGTGGGTGATATTAAGAGCTAAACTGAGATTTTCTGTTATTTTTTATTTTTTGTGTGTACTTGAATATATTAGTATTTTGTATAAATACTTTTAAGGATGGTTGATAGATATTTGTTTTGCATGTATAGAAGTTTATATTTTGTATGCACACATTTTTTTTTTTTTTTTTGAAGAAAGATATTTTTGTTGAGGGGAAGTTATGGAAAATAATGCATGAGTATTAGAATTTTTGCAAATATCACTTTACATTTATTGTATATAATATTTGAATATATATATATATGAGAATATAGGTTACTAAAACATTGTAGACATTTTTTTTTTTTTTTTTTTTTTGCGATGGTAACAAGATGGTTGCTAATACATTATAGGTATTTTTTTTATATTTTTTGTGACGGCAAAACATTAGTCGCCATAAATAGATTGGGCGGTCACAAATAGTTTGCGACTGTTGTTTTGCGGTCGCGAAAAGTATTTGTCACCCCCACATTCGCGACCCCCATTTGCCGTCGCATGGGCCGTCGCAAAAGATCTTTTGCGACTGTCTTTTTATTATTTGCGACAGCTTGTAACAGTCGCAAAAAGTACTTTTTTTAGTAGTATAACTAAAAAAAACTATTTTTTTATTTTTTTTTGAATATTTTTTTTTTTAATTTTTATATTTCCATCAAAAAATTTACATTTTTTTCTGTCTAGTGTAGAATGATTTAAAAACATCACCAACCAGATAGAACTCACCCAATGCTAAAACCTTAGTTATTCTTGGATGACTCTTTTTTTGGGTAAGTGATATTTACCGTCACCATTTTGGGGGCATTATCATGAGCTGAAGAATACATGGGAATTGCCCCGTCACTATTGATGGAGAAAACCGAAATTAGAAAAAAAAAAAAATGTGACTTTTTTAGATTTTTTGTTCCCTAATGCAATGCATTGTAAACAAAACAATATATTATAAGGCAATGAGAGAACTATCATACCTGCTACACTGTTGACAATGACTCTAGCAGTCTTTGCCTGAACATCACAAACTTTATGCCTTTTGTGGTAACTCTTTGAGGAGCTCAAGTCCTTGTTACACCGGTGAACTTGGCAAACATGTGGTATGACAAGTTCAGAACGTGTCCCTTTCAAAATTTTGTGTTCATTAAGTCCTTGTTACACCCGTGAGCTTAAATCCATTTTAATAGTAATAAAAAAAATTTCACAGGAAACAATAAAAGATATGACATTTTGTTTTATAAACCCACCCTTATCTGATACCTCCCTACCCTACTCCTTCTCCCTAGTCACCAACACAGAATCCCAAAACAAACTAAGAAAAATCTTGTTTTTTCCCCTCCTCTGCTACTCTGTTTTTTCCCCTCTCCTGCCATCACCCATCCACCCTAGGAAGCCCACGGGTTTTGATGTGGTTTATTTCAATCAAGAATAAGTTTCGTTTGGATTTATGCGCAGCCCAGATATGTC
Organism: Camellia japonica; assembly: GCA_030407325.1. Taxonomy (NCBI): domain Eukaryota; kingdom Viridiplantae; phylum Streptophyta; class Magnoliopsida; order Ericales; family Theaceae; genus Camellia; species Camellia japonica. The sequence continues at coordinate 5,337,340 of JAPPVO010000019.1, forward strand.
ATTTCGGGTTAATCACAATCAACATAAACTTCTCAATCAAAATCCATCCTCTATTTTTGTTGATTTCCAAAATGATTTACTAAGATGAGAGCATTTTTAAATTTTTCTATGTGGCTGGCTGGGACAGAGAAAGGGAAGGGAGAGAGGGGATGGCGGTTGGTCCTTGTAGGTGGGGAAAACAAAAGACAGTTCGGTGATGGTGGCGGACGATGGCGGCTACTACGGAAGAAAAGGAAACATAATCTCATTAGAAAAAAGATAGTGTAAAGTTTACATATTGGTAGTAGTAGAATCGTAAATCTATCCCACATCGTTCATAATCTAATTAGAAAAGAGATAGTGTAAAGTTTAAATATTGGTAGTAGTATAATCATAAATTTATCCCACATCGTTTAAAAACAACGCATAATGTCTGAATATAAGGGATGATTGAGACATCTAATAATTGCCGAGCTAAGTAGCGTTAGCTTATGACTCAAGCGAGGGCACCAAAGTGGTTGGATGATGGTAAAGTTGATAGATGGCTTCAACGCTTGAACTCAGGCTAGACCAGCGAACCTGTAGGTTCTATCTAGCTTAGTTGAACTCAGGCTAAAACGATTAAACCACTAGGTTCTAGCTAGCTTGGTTGAACTCAGGCTAGACCGAGTAAACCTCTAGGTTCTAGCTAGCTTAGTTGAACCCTGTAGGTTGTGGCCAGCTTAGTTGAACTCAGGCTAGACCAGTGAACCTGTGAGTTGTGCCCAGCTTAGTTGGACTTAAGCTAGACAGTGAACCTATGGGTTCTCTAGCTATAGCTTTAGTTTAAGTCATTGGACAACCACTCTTTTTTTTTCTTTTTCTTTTTTTGTAATAGAAAATAAAAAATTTAATATTGTGATTATCAAGGATGGACTTTTATTTTTCATTAGTATTGTTATGCTCATGGATGGATCTTGAAAATTTGAAAATCTAAATATACTTTCGCACCCTGTGGATCAGTCCTTGGTGATGATTACAAAACATAAAAATGATAATTTTTTCTATTTCAATCAATAACATTTGGTGGGTTTGGCAACTAACCAAAAAAACTCTTTTCTTTTCTTTTTTTCTTTTGAATATTATATTTTTTAAATTTGTGTGAAAGATTTTACATTTTTTGTGTATCTAGTTTAAAATGATCTAAAAACATCACCAACTTATTTTCACTTTTATTTTTAATGAATTGTTTTTCATTTTTTTATAACTTATTTGGTCCATGTAGTCGAGTAGACTCTAAAACGCAAAGTTTTTTGAAATTTTTTTTAAAAAGTTCATTAAAAATGAGCCCCAGTTCCACTAAATTTTCTCATTAGAAAAGATATAGTGTAGAGTTTAAACACTGGTTGTAGTAGAATCATAACTCAATCCCACATCGTTCATAATCTCATTAGAAAAGAGATAGTGTAAAATTTCAACATTAGTAGTAGCAAAATCGTGAACCCCCCGCACATTGTTTAAAAACAACCCATAATGTTTGAATATAAGGTGTGATTGAGACATCTAATAATTGTCGAGCTGAGTAGCGTTAGCTGGTGACTTAAGCGAGTGCACCAAGGTGGTTGGCTGATGGTAAAGTTGAAAGGTGGGTTCAACGCTTGAACTCTGGGTAGACCAGTGAACATGTTCGTTCTGGCTATCCCAAGGGTTTTTTTTTTACATGTATACAATAAAAAATTAATATTGTGATGACCAATGATGGATTTTTTTCATGTATAAAACAAATAAATTAATATTGTTATGATCAATGATGGAACCCCGAAATTTGAAAATCTAAATATACTTTCCCACCCTTTGGATCTATCCTTGGTGATGATGTTCAACATAAAAATAATGGTTTTTTCTATTTCAATCAATAAAATTTGGTGGGTTTTGGCAAACCAACTAAAAACTCTGGGCTTGTTTGGTTTGTTTTTGGGAGAGTTGTTTTTGAAAAAAATTTGGGAGAGTTGTTTTAGAATTTTTTTTTGTTTGTTTGGTTGTATATTTTGAGAGACAAATTTTTTTTGGGAGTTTGGGATGATTTGATATTTTGGGAGAATTGAGTAGATGTGTATGAGAGAAAAAGTGATTGAGAATAAGAGAGGAGAGAGAAAAAGTGATTGATTGATGTGTAAGAGAGAGAAAGTGATTTTGGAAATTTTTTGAGAAAAAACTCAAACCAAACAAATTTTGGGAAATTTTTTTCTAAAACTTATTTCCCAAACTCAAACCAAACATACAATCTATCTTCTTTTTTTTTCTTTTTTTTTTTTAATGTTATTTATTTTTTTAAATTTTCCTCTAAAATTTTACATTTTTTGTGTATCTAGTGTAGAATGATCTAAAAACATCACCAACTTATTTTCACTTTTTTTTTAGTCAATTATTTTCCATTTTAATTTTGTAACTTATTTGGTCTATGCAGTCAAGTAGATGCTAAAATGCAAAGTTTTTATGATTCAGATAAAAATCATTGGAAAAACAAACAAACATGTCATAGAACATATCAAAGTTAGCTAACATAAGAAAAAAATGCTCAAAAAATAACTCAAGAGTGGCTTACTTTGTTAAAGGATTAGTTTGCAATTCTTTTCTTTTTCCTAATTTTTTTCTCAGGAACCAAACAGGGGAAAGAAATCAAAAATTTTAAACCCTAGTTGAGTAATCAAGATCAGAATCATACCCAAGTCTCCAAAAGTTGAAACATTAGCCAGAGAAGAGGATTGAGACTCAGAAAATAACATAACAAACAAACATTTCATAAACAAACATTTCATAGACATTTTATCAAAATTATAATTTAGATAAATAATTCTGATGAAGAATCGGTATTATGCTAAAAGAATCAAAAGAAAAGACATAAGGACTATGATTTGGATAAAAATCATTGAAAAAACAAACAAACATTTCATAGAACATATAAATTAATTCACGAAAAGAATCAAAATTATGCTAAAAGAATCAAAACAAAAGACATCTCAGAACACTATAATTCGGATAAAAAAATCATTGGAAAAACAAACAAACATGTCATAGAACATATCAAAGTTAGCTAACATAAGAAAAAAATGCTCAAAAAATAACTCAAGAGTGGCTTACTTTGTTAAAGGATTAGTTTGCAATTCTTTTCTTTTTTCTAATTTTTTTCTCAGGAACCAAACAGGGGAAAGAAATCAAAAATTTAAACCCTAGTTGAGTAATCAAGATCAGAATCATACCCAAGTCTCCAAAAGTTGAAACATTGGCTAGAGAAGAGGATTGAGACTCGATTTGTTCATTGTTGAGTGTGTTTTTCTTAATGGATGATTGAACTGAGTGAGAGTTCTTATGCACTGAAACACAAGAACCCATGCCTACAATGATACCTTCTACACGTCTGAGAATTAAATTTATAGTTTTATAGAGAGAGAGAGAGAGTAGAGAGTGATGGGGTTAGGACAATGTAAGACAAAGCAAGAATTTTTTTGGATTTATGCTAAATAAAGAAGCTCGTAAATAAATTATAAAAACAGAAAAGAAAAAGAAGGGTATCCAACCAAAATCCACTAAAATATTGGAAGGGAGTAGATTTTGGTCTTCAAAGGTAATGGAAGTAATGGCATGTGCAAATAGTTTTTATTCATAATTTATGATTTAATTAAGATGAAAGTAGAAGTTATTGAGGTTATCAAAATAAAGTTGCAAAAACCAAATTATTGTCCGAAAAATTATTTAGGAATTACATGTATATGTGGTGCTCTTAACCAATGAAATGTGTTAAAAAGGATAAAGAGATTGAACTTATCATACATAACCAATCAAAGATGAGTTGGGACAACTCACCTATCTCTTGTCTACTATTTAGCGGATTAGTATCTAGTAAGCACCATCTATCTCGCGATTATAATAATTTAATGACTATGAAACTATTGAATAAATTTTCTTAATGTCTGTGCCTACAAAATGAGGATTGAAAAACCTTCTTTTTATAGGATTAGCTTGAGTCTGATTTTGTTTACACTTTCAAATACAACTTATTTATCTAAAATAATGAGATTCATAATTTTGAATGAAGTCAATACACTTTTTAAACAAAAGAAACATACTATTTTATAGCAATAAAATATTATATTTTATTCATACTTTTGTGCCGTTGTATGGGAGTCGTGCACTTCAATTTTTTGGGTCCCCAAGAACCTTTACTTTGCTATTAGATCACCCAATGAAATTTTTAAAACAGTATAGTTGATAATAGTTAAACATGTTTTCATTACATACTAATCGATCTTGTAAGCTTTGAGTTGATAACTTGGCAAAGATGTTTTAATGAAAATGAAATCAAGCAAATTCTAACATCCTCAAAACAAAACAAAACAGAGTTCAATTCTTATATGATTATAGAAACAATCTTAGGAATTACAGAAAGATCATTCGCTTTTATCCCAAAGGGGCTTTTTTTCTATCCTCCTCTAAAACCCTTTTCTTTCTTCCTCAACCCAAACATGTACTAGGAAAGGCCAACTATTAAAACTAGCATAAATTATCATCGTTTCATTAAACAAATGGGACCAAGGAAAACTCAAGCCCCAACAAACACGCAGTCTCATTAATGGCCTAAACCACATCAACTTAATTAAAGAGCCCATATGATCAAAAATCCAAAAATAACTACATGATTTTACAAACATTCTCAGGTATTACAGAAATATTTGTGGAACGGGGCTTGATGTATCCTCCTAAACCCTCCTAAAGTTGATCAAACCCGAACCTCGGTTAGGTAGAGCCATTATTAAACTGACAGAAACTATAATCGATTTGCAGGCCCGACAAATTCACTTGTCTTAGTAATGGGCCTAAATCGCATTTTGAGTTGAGCCCAAGCCGCTTCTTGGTCGAGCCCACTGTCATATTTAACAGACAATATTACACTAGAATTGGTGGGGTGCGCCAGGCCTAAGCAATAGTGCAACGCCAAGGCGACGCTCGAGAAGCCCCAGCAGCAAGCTACTGTATTGGACCCTCCCCCTCAAAAAATTAATTTAATATCATGTGAGCCAATGGCCCACGTATCAGATATTAAACTGATAAGAACAGATACTACACTTGATCTTAGCCAAAAGGCCGAGAAAGGTATGCTTATTCCTCAGTTGGGCTGGCTCTTTAATAGCCCAACTTACCGCCCCTCTTTCTCTCTCAGCCTCGATGTGGGACTCTCTCCCTCTCTATACTCTAGCTCCGAACAAAACTCTATCAACACTTTTTTCAGACCCTCTGATGTGATAGCAGAGTAGTTTTCTCTCTTTTTTTTGCATAAAAAACTGAGGTTTAAAATCATGTCGAGAAATATTCTGAAACCCGAACTGTTGAGAAATGGAGTCAATCGGAATCAAACCAGTCACGTTAAACTGGGTTGAACTTGAAACATTTGCACTTTTGGAAACCATCTGAGCCCATAACATCGGTATGATATCTGTTAGTTTTGTTAGTTTTATGGGACTAGTTTGGATTAGTCGCATTACTGCCATAACAATGACAAAATGCTCTGTTTGTTTGTATTATATATATATATATATATATATCATTGATCTAGACATTGTTTTGCCTACAAAACAGAGGTCAAAAATCATGTGGACTAAACCCGAGTAAATTAAAAACATGTTTCTTAATGCAAATTGTTCAAAACATATTTTTCGAATTCAAATTGTTAATCAAATTGTGTTTTGAAAACTCAACTTCATAAAACTAGGTTAATTTGAGAAATAAGTTTTAAAATATTTGATTTGAATTTGACAATTTGTTTTGAAAAAGGGTGGATTTGGGTTTTTTTTTTTTTTTTTTTTTTTAAAAAAAAAAAACTCAGCAATATAGTCCATCTATCTAGACTATATTGGAAATAATAAAAACAAACAACCTATAATTTATGCCATTAATTTTATCTAGAAACGCAATGGGTGATACAGATTCAACTCTTGTGCGTAGGTATTATGTCCTACACTTAGGTACTATTTGGCATACTCTATATTAGCACGCTTTTTTATCCTTTTATTGTTTTTGGTCACATCATCTCTGAATTTTTTTGCACATTTTTTCGTAAAATGTCAAGAAGTATACTTATTTAGATTAATTTTTTGAGTCACATGCTAATTTTTTTGGATTAATTTTTTAGGTATGTAGTATTGTTAACCCCTCGCCCAAAGTTTTGAAAACGCCATTAATGTAGTAGTATTGATTAAATGAAAAATTTAATACCCTCCTCTTAAACTTTTTTTATTTTTTTAAAAATAGTACTAATATTGTAAGCCTTAATGTATTCTTTCCGAAATTAGAATATTGTTTTCGTCCCAGAATGTTGTTGGTTTTACGCTCATCACAATTCACAGCAAGCTCTCACCATCAGCAATAACTTTGTAAAATGATGAAATCCAAACAGCTCTTATGGAGAGTAATGTTTGGTAATTGGTTGCAAAGAAACATTTTTTATCAAAAACATTTCTTCGTGGCAATCGTTCTGCTAAATTATTCTCTCACCGTTTTTGTCGTGACCAACCTGTGTGGGCAAGGCTGTTGCTGTTCATTCAGAGCAAAAAAAACATAGAATTGAGCTCACGTTGATGTCGATGTTAATGAATGTACTGTCCCTCCACGGCAAATTGTTTGCTTTCTCTTCTTTTTGTTTCCTAGTGTTCTGTTCTTCGCTCTTTTGGCGTATATGTTTATCATCTTCTAAGTAATTCCAACCTCAGCCTCATACAATTTTCATTTTATTTTTTTTTTTTGGGTGTGTGTGTTTTTGAAAACAAAAGCAAAATAGTTTTAACCAACAGCAGTAGCAATTCCGTAGAGATGAGAGATGTTGGTTCCATATGTAGACTACAAAACAACACAAATATACAATAATTAAAACAAGCTCTTGTTTTCATCATTGAATAATAAAATAATAAAATTAAAAAATCAGGTGTTTTCTTCTGTAATCATCACCAAGTCTTAAAGTTAGGATGAACAAAACAATTTCTTAGTTATTGTGAGAAGAAAATGAGGAGCATATTCCATAAAACTACTTTTAGAGGTTTTGAAAATAAATAAAAATAAGAAAATGAGGAGCATATTCCATATTCCATTCATATGCCATATTTTTTTTAGATTCATATTCACATGCCATATTTACAGAGATGAAGTAGCTAAAATACTCATTGATTTGAATCCTAGTTTTAAATAAATTTAAAAATAAAAAATCCCGATCATCCAAAAGTTAAAAAGAATTTTGACAAGTGATCAATGGAAAAATTATCTCATAAATCAATTGTAAGTAAAAACTATTTCAAGTGCAAGCGAGCACTACGCCTGGGGTAACTAATTACAAATAAATGAACTATATCCGAAACTATGTCTAGTGCAAGTGAGAACTGCTTTTGATGCAAGTGAACATTGTGCTCGGTGTAAATAATTGCAAATCAACAAAAATTTATCTAGAACTGTGTCGGTTCAAGTGAAGAATTGCTTCTGATGCAACGAATGGCAAAGTTTCCTTAACTTGTAATTAGTTTTTCATTTTTCATTTATCTAATCTTTTTTGTAGAATAATTATGGTAAAAAAAAATCCTAGGATGACAATTCCCTGAACTACAGCTGATTTTTTTGGCAATTTTTATATTTTGTTGTTTGTAGTTTGTGTTAGTTTTTTTGTTTGGTCTTTTGGGACCTTCTTCTTGTTCTTATTCATTTATATTGTTTATTTTATTTTAACATAACTGCGTTTAACTTTTCTCAAAAAAAATAATAAATAAAGATTATCAAATAATTCCCTTGATCTTATGTTATTTTTAAAAAAATAATACTCTCCCTCTCTCATTAATGTAGTGATTTTACTATTCTTACACTTTCTTATGCCATTTTCTTTCTATAAATGGCCCTTTCCCCCAACAACAAGAACCAGACCTTAATTATCAATTTTTAATATTCAGAGAATGGGATTTGAAGGTATGGAGGAAAATGATCTGAGAACCAAGAGCTTTCGCGACGAAGACTACAATAACAGAAGGGTGTTCTTAAGAAGCTATCCCTTCAATGGGGAGGAGATGAAGGTGAAGAAAACAAGCAAGACACGGTCCGAGTCAGCTATGGTGGTGGTGGTGGTAGTGGTGATGGGAAAAAGAAGCCCATAAAAAAGTTAATCGTAACAGTTTTTGAGTGGGGTGAAGGAAAGATTTTGGTGTTGAGGAGATTTAAGCACAAGATTGAATTTTACATCATTGCTTGTCTTCCAGTTGCCTTCAAACCTCCAACCGCCTTAATTTCAGCTTAACATCTTGGATTCGAGATCTTTTGTCATGTATCTCTTTGCAACGGTTTAGATTTGAAGTTGAAGAAAGCCGATATTAAGTTGCCGCTTAACGTCTTGCTTCTTCTGCTGTCACTTCTCTCCTTATAATTTGTGTACTTTCCATTCAACTATATCATGTATGTCACTGGATCCATTCTTGACAGATTTTCATTATGCCATGTGAATGAGAGTGCAACGAGACGGAGATGTTCGGAGATAAAAGGATCCATGGCCCATGTACATCTTTTTTCTTATGCTTTTACTTCTCTCTCTCTCTCTCTCTCTCTCTCTCTCTCTCTCTCTCTCTGTTGTAATGCATTCTAAGCTGTAAAGACCATGTCTCAATTCTCCAAATTTCTATGCTAAAAGATTTTCACAACATCGTGCAACTAAATTTCTATATTAAAAATTTTTAAATATCGTGCAACTGAAAGTGCATTTAGACTCAAAGATTTTGTGATATAGATGACCTACTCATGCAAATCTATATAATGAGCATCCTATAATGTAAAAAATTACATCAAACTATATTTTATTGAGATAAAGCAAGTTCTTCCCTCTCTTCATATAACTACTAGGGATAACCTTAATGGATACAAAGTTATTTCAAGAAAAAAACCTGTCTCCAAGGAAACAGAATTTGCTGCATCAAAGTTGAAACCTGATAATCTATAAACAGAATTTAAAAAATTTCAGAATAATCAAAAAAAAAAATTATTCAGTTCAATATAATCAACAATTTCAGTTTAATTCTAATATATTTGCCAAGAAATTGAAAAGAAAAATGCCTCAAACACCAAAAGATCAATATAGCATATAGCACATTCATTAATCCGTGTACTCCTTGATTGATCGATAAATTTCTGTTGAATGTAAAGAAATCAACGAAACAAATCCTCTACCCCGAAAAAAAAATTACATATAGTAACACCATATGATACAACAAAAATTACATTTACAAACCAAGCCTCTTAGGTCTCAGGTAAGTGGAAGAGCCTTGCCGCATCCCGGGCGTTGAGACTTGTTGCTGCGTCTTTGCCCTCTTCTCCCTCTCCTTCGCCTTGCTCTCTCTTCCGCCTCTGCTTGTACCTTCCTCAAATTCTCCATCTCCTCCTCCATCGCCGTCTTTCTTCCTTCTGTTTCTTCTTATGCTCCAACATGGAAGTATCCGAGTCCTTCACCGAAAAAAACATGGGTCCAAGCTCGGCCAACCACTGGGGTTCCACAGCTGTTGCACACTGCATGTATTCCTTCGTTGTCAAGATCAACTCATGATAAACCACGTAATCCGGAGTGTAGCCCAAACCATACAGAGCACTGCTTGGGTGCAAGTGACACGGCATTCCATTCCGGCAATTAACATACTCCCCAACCCCCTTGAGCCTTGCAGCGTTGTGAAAGTACGCAGAACAGATTGCTTTCCGTACAATATCCCAATCAGGGTCACATGATGTGAGCGGGATTTTGAGCGTTTTGAGAATATCAAGTAGTTGGGATCGTACCTCCCTAGCCTTTCGTAGCCCTTTAACGTGGAGAAAATGGTCATTACACCAATCTCCCCGGTACTGATTAGCTTTCCATTGCTGGTAAACGTTGAGCAGCGTCAAATGGTCTGATTCAGGCACGAAGAATTTTTCCCTTGCAGCATCGCTCTCCTCTGCCCTATCTTTAGGCCTAAAGAACACAGACGGCACTGAAAGCATTGACACGATTGTCAGAACTTCGTTTAAGCATCCAAGCTGTTCACCCATCAAAAGCATCTTAGCAAGTGGAGGATCTAATGGAAACTCCACCATTTTCCAACCGAGATCAGTTAGGTTTCCGACATTATTAAGGGCACCCAAGACCCACAACTGGTACATGGAATTAAGGATGTTATCCTGTGGAGGTGGGTCCATGAAATCAAAATCTAACAAGTTCTCGATTTTGAGGGACTTGAGCAACAAAACCACATTGCCAAGATTAGTCCTCTGAATTTCAGGCACCGGACTCTGCAGCATTTCGTTTTGGTATGCAGTATCTGTATAAAGACGATAACAGGTTCCCGGACCAGTTCTACCGGCACGCCCGGCACGCTGGTCAGCAGCGGCACGGCTCACAGGGAAAACTTGTAGAGCATCCATACCCATCCGTGGGTTGTACACCTTCATTTTACCATATCCTGTGTCAATGACATAGTAGATTCCATCTACAGTCAAAGATGTCTCAGCAATATTTGTAGCGACAATACATTTGCGAGCCCCTTCTTCGGCTTTCTGAAATATTTTTGCTTGCAAATCAGCTGGTAACTGGGAGTAAATAGGAAGAATCAAGAGTTTAGGAACGGCTTTCTTTGTGGATGATACGAGCTGTTCCATACGCTCTGAAAGTGCATAGCAAGTTGCTTCTATTTCATCTTGGCCAGTCATGAAGATTAGTATGTCACCAGCGGGACTGGTGATATGGATAGTCATGGCCTGCTTCACCGCAGCTTCAACATAGTCTTCACAAGGGGTTTTACTATACAAAATATTTACCGGGAATGTTCTTCCAGGGATGTGGAAAATTGGTACACTGTAACAAAATGAGAAATCATTCATGCTTAGTGCCTAACCACAAACAATGACCATGCGCAGTTTAGTATTTATAAAAAATTTACCTTCCGAAGAAATTTGAAAATTTCTGTGCATTTAGAGTTGCAGACGTCACAATGAGCTTGAAATCACGACGCCGGGCAACCACCTTCTTAAGGATCCCAAAAAGCACATCTGTGTTAAGTGATCTTTCATGTGCTTCGTCCATTACAATGACACTGCAAAATTATAACCCTGATCGTCAGTAATTTGATTAATCGTGAACAGAACTCAACACCCAAAGCTAAGCAAATATATAGCCTCAAAAGTTTCAATTAAAAGAAGTAAAATATAAAGCTCATACCGGTACTTGTCAAGATCAGAGTCTTTTAGTGTCTCACGCAGAAGTACACCATCAGTCATGTACTGTAACAAGGGAAATGAAAAGACTCAGCATCACATAATCCCATAGAACATGGGCACCCAAAAACAGCAAACCAAGATACAACAAGACCAGAATCCACAATTTTTTATAAAAAAATTGCAATATCAAAGTTGCGTCATATATAACCATCCAAGAAAAATCTCAGAAGCAAAATGTTTTAGCTTGGGAATTTTTTCCCTTGGAAATTGAGATAATAATATCACTTTGGGATTGACTTAAAAATGTATGCTTTCACAAGCACAAAAAATAATTAGTTACCTTGATTACGGTGTTCGGTCCAGTCACATCCTCAAAGCGAATGGCATATCCAACTTGATCACCCAGTTCAGTTTCCATCTCTTCACTCACTCTTTTGGCAACACTCATGGCTGCTACACGCCTTGGTTGGGTGCAGCCCACAATGCCATTAATTGTGTAGCCATCTTCACGCAGATACTGCCAACAATTTCTAAAGGTCAGACTACAGATGATAACATAATTACAGCTGCACTCTCAAAACTACAATAACCATTATATGATCTTTTACTAATAATTGAACCTGTGTCAGTTGAGTTGTTTTTCCAGAACCAGTTTCTCCGACAACTACCACAACCTGGTTTTCGCGAATCACCTACTCCATGGGAAATTGAAGCTGAGTTAGAAATACGTTCAACTGGAATGGTAACACAACAAAAGAAAAAATCCAAGGAATTCTATCAGTGCTATCATCACTTCTTAGTTGCATGTCAAGTAAAAACAGGACTTAAGAAAGCACTCAGATGTCTAATAGGATAGTACAAAGGACGAAAAATTTGTAATAGAACATTTTATCAGCAAGTGGATTAGTGAACCATCCTCCAAAAAACAATTATACTACATACAAAAGGATAAATATCAAACCTGCAATAACTCCTCTCGTACAGAATATATGGGCAGATACTGGCGTTGCTGAGCTAGTGTTTTTGACTTTGCAAAATCACTCACTGCTTCATCCTTCTTTAAGTGTGTAGCAAACTTGGCATCTTCCTTGAAATCAACTTCACCTTCTTCACCTACTACAGCGGTATCTGCATCAACCTATCATAGAACAAACAAAGCTTCAGTGACGTGCTTCATGTGTGTGTGTGTGTGCGCGCACGCGTGAGTGAGTGAGAGAGAGAGAGAGAGAGAGCAATTTATTTCTTTATTAACAGAAAAGAAGTCAAGTTTTCAGTTTTCAAAGCATTATACCTGCTCTTCTGTCTTCTCAACACCGAGGATATCACCAAGTTTTGAGCCTGCAAGCTCCCAAAAACGTTGACGTGATTTGTTCGAACTTTGTTTCTCATGAATTTCCCGTACCAGAGCAGACCCTTTCCGGGATATAATTGCCATATCTGATGTTGGGTCTTTTAATGGCATTATTGGCTCTGCTTGCTTTGTGAAAACAACCCTTCCATCCAGGAAAGGGGGTTTTGTATCTGTGACAAGCAATTACAAAAATATAAGATAAAAGAAAATGGCAAGAATTAATTGACCAGGATTTCTGTCAATTGACTGGGAAAGGATATCTGAGTTCTCATACCATGAACAAGAAGAATAACCTTCCGCTCCTCCTCATCATCAAATTCAGTCTGCACCTCAGTACCTCTAACTGCTCCAGATCTCAGCAGTTGCCTGTCCTCCCATTGAGCATTATCGGCCGTGAGCTGTGATAACTTTTTGCTCTGAGCAAGTGTCATTTTTGTTCCATCCCTTCGAACCTGTAATTCAAAACTTATAATTAGTTTAAAAGGGAGAACAATGCTGAATGGCAGCATATCTTAACCAATGCTATAAGTTGAAACTACGAAAAGACATTTCCTTCATACCAGTTTTTTGGCCAACTCTGTCTCTTTCTTTTGGAAAGAAGCATCATCGCCAGAGGAAAAATGATGAACTATCCACATCAAACATTGTATTTCCTTCTTCTCTATCATACCTACAAAGTAATAGTTAATAGGGTGAGTATGAAAGGTTAGAGAAAGCAGCTACATATTCCTGTCATGTAAGTCTCATGAAATCATATACAAAAAATGTGATAATGACCACAAAATAGAAATGCCTCAGAAGCTGACATTTTAAGAACACCTAGGTCAAAAAGGTGGTTATGGTAAAGTAAAATGTGGAATCCAAGGGACTTTTAATGCATTTACTAAATTCAAACAAGGTTTTTGGATGACTATTCGCTAAACAAAGATTGAATTGTTGAAACACTTGTTGAGACAGCCAAAGCAATCACATAAAGTTGTCAAATTTATGTAATCTAATCTACGCGACTAGCCCTCTCTTTCTCCAGAAGTAAAATGTTAAAACTAGTCATCCTTCAAAATTGACACATCATATACATACCAAGCATTTCTATCATGTCAAAGATGAGCTACATGCAGTTACAATATAATATATAAACTCCAGCTAAAGCTAATTACCATGCACGGTCAGAATTGTATTCCATCTCCAAATGCATGCTCTCTGTGATCTCTGGATTGTTATCTTTAGAGAAATAGTTATTATCGGCTTCTCCATCCTGGATATAACAAAAATAATAAATTAAACACAGCAAGAAGGGCATAAAAATTTACTGCACTAGCCCCTTGGTTATGGATAAAGAAAGCAAATACATCCAAGCATTGTATCCACAATCTTTATCAGATTTCAAGATTCCATATGCGAATCTTCTTTTTCAGGATATTCTTGAAGAAAAATATATTTTGGACATAGTGATGCGATAATACCTCAGAGGAATGTGAATTGTTGGCAGAGGAAGTACGTTGGTGGGACCTTCCACCATATCGAGTATTAGAAGATCTAACAGAAGACCCAGAAGCACGGATTGGAACTGGAGAAGGTGAAACAGTATCCCAGGGAGAAGCAGCATGTCCTGTACACATTCCATTGTTCACTAAAATTATGTCCATGAATTAACAAAAGAAACCAACAATGGCCAAGTTCAATACCAAAGCACGTGGATTTGTTGTTTTAAAGTTATGTATTTACTTACCAGATTGGGGTGTATGGCCTCCCAACCATGGCGAAACCAACCGTGCATCAGGAGAGGCCCCAATTAACATGGGGGATGGTGAAGGCTGATGATGCCTGCTGGAATTAGAATGACTATCTCGATGTGGTGTATCTTCCCATTCCCATCTTCCATCATCCCAATCAGATCTCCCTGCAAAAGTTGCAACATTTCAATATTACTGAAATGGTCATAAAAAAATATTTGCTGAGTTACAATTCCAACCAAAATAAATAACTTAATAAAGAAAGGATTTACCAAGTGTTCAATATAATCTAAAATGTAGAATCCAAAGATGAATTTTTTATATTTGTCAGGGCTTAATTTTTATAAAACCTCAATGAGGAAGGGAGATGGAAGTTGACCCTAATCATGTAATAATCGAGACAATCCAGTTGCCACTTGGCAACAAGACTCCATCATAAGAATTCAAGGATAAGAATAAAACTTAAATAAAGAAAATATGAAAAGCACTCTTCCTGGACCAACTCAAACAAAATTATATCATATCTAAAGTAAGCTAAAACCAAAACTTGATTCAATCCTCAAATATATCCAAACCAAAAAAAATGTTTTAGAGGGATTGATTCATAAAGATTGCTGAATCATTTTTAAACATTAACTAAGGAGGAGAAAGGAGAGAAGGTTCTGAACATATGCCAAACTTGTTCTCAACATCCTTATTTCTAATTTCTTTTGCTTTTTCTTTTCATTGTCCAAGACCATTTCCAGAATCTTGCATCTTTAAAAATTAAATATCAATTGATAATGCAAAGTCAAAAGCAACCTAAATGATGAAAATTGAGACATACCAGGTGTCCACCTTGAATCTTCATATCTACTTCTTTTTCTTTCATACTCCTCACTGTACTCTCTTTCATATCGATTGCGTGATACTCTACCCTGATTTTGCTCTTCACGATCAGTACTGTGTCTCCTCCTCATCCCCCTGCTTTCACTTCTAGAGTCATCCCTGAAATAACTTCTCTCCCCACCACGGTCACTAGTATCGTACCTAGGGCTCCTATCTCGAGCATTTTGGGAGCTTCCAGTAGATGCAGCTACAATCTTTAGTTGCAGGTAAAAAAGTTAGGAGCAAATTATTGATTATTCATAATGGCAAATTTTTTGCACTACTAAAAAATAATGCCAGTACAAAACAGCAGCAAAATGGAAAAACCAAAATAGCAACCAGATTAACCATAACACAAGCCCACTTCATTCCTAACTACCTCCTCAGTATATTTTTGGTAAACAATGGTCAGAGCAAGCCCACTAAGCAAATCTTTGATAATTAAAAATACAATTCCGAACAAACTGATAACGAAACCATCAAACAAGCTATCAACATAGATAGAGATAGTCATATTAGTATATTACTCACGTGAACATCAAAATCCATTAACAGTCCCAAAAATTTAGTTCAATAATGGAGTTGAACCGCCAATCAGGATGTGCTTTTCATTAGTCCAAATTGGCAAGCATGGAACCTGAGATGAGATACTTCTTTATAATATTAGATTAATACTTTAACACCTGTCGAAGAAAAGGTTCTATAGCACAAACAAAAAGGTCACTATGTTTTGAAGTACAGAGTGTTGGATAATATCTTCATCCAATTCTCCCATTGAAAAAAATGAAAAATAAAATAAATAAAATTTGAAAACCTGGAAACATGAGAGTAGCTAAAAATAAAAATGTTGAGATGGTTTATTATTGTTATTTTATTTTGTATAGTTAAGAACGTTGAGACAAATGAGTAGTGTTAGCAGGAAAAATAGAATAAGAAAAAAATACACTCATGAAAGCTTAACTAACGATAAAATGAAAGAAAATCAATCAAGATAATTTAGCCAATTGCAATATAACCAACTAATACACCAGTATGAAGGGGTCAATAGAACAAAGTTGAAAGTTGGAAAAGAACAAGAGAAAGGCAAAATAGGACGACGATTGGGTCCATTAAAGAGACATGACTTACACTTGAATTAGTCTATGGCTTTGCACAAAGTTAGCTTGAAAATTGATCCATATAGATGACACCAAGCAACTGAAATTAAGATTTTTTAAGTTGGGTTGAGTATTATAAAACCTTTATCTCTTCCACTAACCCTCCCTCACAATAAGGGACAATGGCTACCCTAAGTATGGCACAACCAAGGTTTTTAAAGGCAAATGCGTACCTCAAGGCGTTTTACCCCTCATGAGGCGAGGCGTAAACCTCAAGGCGTTGAGCCTTAAGCATTTCAAATTTTAAATTTTAATATTTAGTGAATAAATTAAATATTTTAAAATAGTAAAAAAATAAAAACAAAATTAAATATAAAGGTGTAAATACTTTTTGCCTTAAGGCGTTGAGCATTTTACTACATAGAAGAAAGTTTTCCTTCACTAAAAGTGAAATTGATATTCTTAACTTTAGTAATTGAGCTTCTCACTTGATCGTTAACTGTGTTTTTTTCCTGATTCATCCTTTACTTAATTATTCCTGTAGAATATAGTTGTAAAAAGTTGCAAAAAGGGATTCTTTTTATTTTTTTAAAGTTTAAACAATCTAATTGACTAAGTTCAACAAAAGCCCAAGGCAACCTCTGCATATGCGTACTCCTCACATGCTTATGCACAAAAAGCGTACAAAGCGCACCTAAGACACATGTCTCAAACTATGATGCGCAAGCCTTTGGGGAGTAATGCCTAAAAATAAAAGCCTTAATGCGTTTTACCTTAGCCTCGAGGCAAGGCGAGCATCAAGGCGAGCCTCAGGAAAGCCTTTTAAAACTCTGGGCACAACTACCCGACCTTCGATGTTTATAGTACAAGAAAATGCAATTAATACACATTGGATTTTCCTTTGTGCTTACTGCAATTCCATTTGAAAAAAAAAAGGCAAACAAACAAATAAATTCTAACTTTTAAACTCAAAATCAATATTGATAATTTTCCTCATCACTCCTAAAGATATCTATTGTTGTCTCTATTTCGCTCAACAGGACACCTAAAAACATTAGCCAGACCCTTACAATCTACAAGATTTGAGGACAATCAGAAAATCTCACCGGCAGAAACTGGTTTAGTTTCATCAACAAATATTTGAAAAAATCCACATTTGGTACACAAAAATACCATAGAGACATTGAGAATCCTAAGATAAATAAGGGAAATATAGAACTAACCTCAGAACGGATATGTTCATTTGATCGATGCCTCCTCGGTGTGTCACTTACTTGTCTTTCTTCAGTCACATTACTTTCTGCAAAGTTGGTATACAAAAATTTTCAGAAATTTTTTTTTTCCCTTTGTTCACAATGACAGAAATCAAAGTAGAGAAGACCGACACAATCAAACATCAACTAAACAAAAATAGATTTTTTTAGGGGGCATTACTTCGTAGTGGGGTTATTAGGACCACATCTACTGCTCGTAATACAGTAGTGAATTTCATTGATGGTATTGATACTTATTGAGTTTGTATTGGGCTGGATAGCTCTTTTATACCCATCTATACATGGGTGCAGGTGCCCTTTTGCTTTTACACTTCATAGTGAGCAAAATGTCAATTCTGTCAAAGGAGTAGTATTCATCTTTATCTAATAATAAGGTACGCTTGGATTTCAAAGTCCCTTTACTAAGAGATAGAGCAATCGTCAATCTCCAGCTCAAAGCTTACCAGTACAAAACCACGTGACCTGTCCTCGTTTATGTACCCCACTCGCGCTATTTAGCCATGCCAACTCGCCATTAACTGGCATATTTTTTCCCAGCTACATGCCGGGACTGTATTATTACTACTCAATGAAATGTTGCAAATTTGAACCCCAAAACCATCAAAAACTTATTTAAAACTATACACAACCATCACCAACGGCTTCTTTTTAGCTTCTAATCCATTTGTTTTTTCGCAATACAGTCATGTAAAATATTGTCAATTGGCTATTTGACATTCCAACATTTTTCTTTTGTGACTTCAACATCTATTTGTTTTGATACATTACCTTCTAATGTCACAATTTGATCGCTGTATTTGATGCTAGAACCAATGTCTTATTGATCTAGATTCTAGTCATTTGACCACATAAACATCCAGGTAATAAATAAATAATAAAAGAAAAAAGAAAAGGCCAGAAAGCAACCAAAAAGGAAAAATAAAAAGAAAGAAA
This sequence comes from Camellia japonica, assembly GCA_030407325.1. Lineage (NCBI taxonomy): Eukaryota > Viridiplantae > Streptophyta > Magnoliopsida > Ericales > Theaceae > Camellia > Camellia japonica. The sequence goes on from JAPPVO010000019.1 coordinate 5,355,809, forward strand.
TCGCTTCCATCTAGAATCCAAGTCACAATTACACCATCTCCAGGAACAATATCTCCTCAGGCTTAAAGCAATCTATCACCCACACGAAGTGTAACTAGTTAATTATGCAAAGTTTATAAACTCCATAGGACTTAAGACATAACCATGACTTGGATTACCACATTTCCTGACTGCCATCACACACACTTCTTGAGCCGAAGTAATCACTGCTTCATAGCAACAGTAAACTCTTGAAAATCAATATTTCTGGACTTAATCAGTTTAATTACTGCCCTTCTGATATAAAGTTACTATCAAATTGATTGTTTGCATAGCTTTCTAGGATTTAAGATAACTAGTCAAACACTTTAAATGCGCATCAAGTAGAGATAAAAACAAGTTTGAAGAAAGAGGTAGACATTGCACAATCATAAGAAAGTAAGGGCATTTACAAAAGTACATGTAGAGGTTGGCTTCATGTATAATTTAATGAGAGACCAAGAGGAAAAGTAAGACACAACATAACTTACCAAAAAAATTAGAAAAAAATAAAAAATTAAAAGAAATTTTAAAAATAAAAAATAAAAAAAGACGACAGACAATATAACAGTACCTTACTAGTCAAAAATAAAAACCAGTTCAGAACTTAAATTTCTAGTAGCAACTAGCAAGATATCACAATTTAAAACAAAGAAGGTACCTGAACGAGATGCCTCACTTGCAGATGTTTCACGATACCTCCTACCAGTAAAGCTACGTGCACTACTGTTTACATCACTTCCTACTTCATCTATCCCAGACAAGGCAGAGTTCTCCTCTTCATCCAAAGATGCCACAACAGAAGTAACTCTCTCCCTTGGAACCTTGAATGCACCATCTACTTTAGATTCGCCACGTTTCACATTTGCAAGCACATCTAGCCCTGTTTCAAATTCACATATTGACCTTTAAGTAATGTAATGGACATCAATTTTGCATGTCACATGTTTAACATTATTTACTATAGAAGTTACATGTCCATGTAATTCATACCTAGAAGGGATTTCCTTTCAGGAGGTTTGAACACTAGTCTATCTTTCCCAGGTACATATAACCCCCCGCCACTGGCCTTCTCAGGTTCCAACACTGTAGTTGTCTTGTCCAGGTCAATTAGTCCACAATCGCCTCCTTGGTTCTGAACTTGACAAGGAAACTTTATCACAAATATTTCCAAGGAACAATTATGTAGTAAAACAAATCTTGTATAAGTAAAAAAAGAATAACACATAGCTAGGCAGAAAACTATATCATAATAAGTTTTGCAAATTGGACACTGACCTCCATGTTGGTTTGATGAACTTATAACACGACAACAATCCACAACAGCTGAACCTGCATTAACTGCAACGATTCAATTAAATCTCTTCCCATGAGTAGATGATTTATGCAAAATTCTGTGGACAAAACCTAACTTTTCAATACACATTAATATACCAAAACAATTACATGCAACTATATATATATAAACATCTATTATGGATTTTATTCCCCTAAGAGCAATGTCTCGTCTACATGAAACAGATTTAAAATTAAAATCTTTGATATTGTAATTAGAGTTGGTACGAAAACCTAACTACAACACATGAAATAAACGATAAATTGACATCAATTTTCTCATAAAGTTCAAATTTTGGTTTAACAATTATCCAAATTAGAAATAAACTACGTATACCAAACATAATTGAAGTAAAAAAATAAATAAATAACTCACGGAACGTTGATTAATCCAGATAGAGAGAAAGAGGGATACAATAGGTGTATATAGAGAGAGAGATTACCATTAGCGAGGAGGGAGTTTCAAGGGCTGAATTTGAATCGACCTTCGATGGTTCAATCGCTGAATTTGAATCGACCTTCGAGGGCTTAGGGTAAGGGTTTCGAGAGAGTGAGAGACAGTTGACACAGGGAGATTAAGGGGGGTCCAACTTGAAAAGTGAAAATATGGAACCACAAAACAGGGGTGACTCTATTTACACACCATAAACTCTTTCAATACACACCATTTACTCATTTCACACCACATCTAATTTTCATTTTTTTATTTTTCGCTCAATGCACACTATTAATTTTTCAATATTCCCAAACTATCCCCATCTTCTCCAATCACAACCCTAACCTCAACTCCACCCTGTCGTCGCCATCAACAGCGAGCCGCCAATCACCATTCCTACTCAGCCCTTCAGGTCGCCACCCCCTTTCGTCGCCTCCCTCTCGCCACCTCTCACAGCCTTCCTCATGCACCTTCTCTTTTCCCTTTTTATTCGAGTCTACACTTGTTCTCTACTTCCGACCGTCGTCATCAGCCATAGCCATCAAGATCTGCTTTCCTAGTAAAATTGCAGCCCCTCACCGCCGTGATGCACCTCCGCCACAACCCTCATCCATCGTGACCCCCAAATCGCATAAAGAGAGAGATTCGCTGTTGCGCGAAAGAGAGAGATCCGCCGCAAGACAGAGGGACAGATTAGGGTTTCACGGTGAAGAAGAAGAAGAAGAAGAAGAAAGAGGAGGATGAGGAAGAGGATGATGTGGAAGACTGGAGGCGTGACGAGGCTTGAGGATGAAAGAGGTGGAGTCACAAGAAGGATGAAGAAAGGCGAGGGAGCGGCGTCGGCGCTGATTCGAAACCGAAGGCTTGTGGATTGCAGTGGTGGTGTTTAGGTGAAATTAGGGTTTAAGATTTGTCTAAAAAAGTAATTTAACTGAGTGACACAATTGTAATAAAAAAAATTGAGAAACGGTGGGTAAATACGTTAAAATAATTGTGGTGTTTCGGTCGGTTTCTGATTATTCGGTCCAATACTTGCAGGTTACGAAACCGTTGACATTTTTGCAATTTAGAAGTGTTCGAGAAGAGAGCTGAATTAAAATAGTCGGTAAAATACGTTAAAATAATTAATAAAGTAAAATATGACATTTAATTTATAATTATTTTTTTATAATTATCAAATTAATTATATAAAAAAAATTAATTATTTTTCTAAACATAACTATTTTAGTCAAGTTAAAATAATTACAAAGTCAAATAATTAATTAAAATAACTTACTTCCTAAACAAGGCCTTAATAATAATAATTTTGGTGATTTTTTTATTTTTAAAATGATAAATCTACCATACAGTCATCTTCTATATATTTACTAGCGTATGCCCGTGCCTGAAGGCACGGTGTAAATAATGTTAGGATTATAATATAATTATGACTGTTCGATGATATATTTTAACAATCACATTAAAATGATAAAATTAAAATTAACCCCAGCAACATACAAACAATACAATCAAACAAACAAACAATGGACAAACTATACGCACTGGAAAAAAAACTAAAAAAACATATTGGTTAAACCATACCTATGGTTTTTAATTACAGGAAAGAAATAAAATAAATTTATCACCTATATATTTTTCATAAACACATTGGTTAAACAAAGTCTTCTATAATGCTATTTAACACATTTCAATAATTTTTTTGTTGGTAAATCATAACAGTGATAATTTTTCTCTGAATTTTATCTGTCATTTTTTTTTATTCTGTTGCAATCTGTTTTAACAACAACAACTAAAATAAAATATAAAATAAAAAGAGGAGGAATTTGTTCGAATCTGAGCCTTGAACACATATATGAGCTCAAATCTTTTTTTTTTCCTTTTATAAAAATTAAAATAAAAAATAAAAAACAGTAATAATTTTTCTCTGAATTTTATCTGTCATTTTTTTTTTTTAGTTTGTTGCAATCTGTTTCAACAACAACAACTAATAAAAAATAAAAAATAGAGGAGGAATTTGTTCGAATTTGAGCCTTAAACACATATATAAGCTCAAATCTTTTTTTTTTCTTTTATAAAAATTAAAATAAAAAATAAAAAAAGGCCTCAGATATATCTTACTCTCTTTCTCTCTTATCTGTTGAAATATCTAAGCAGCAAATAAAGAAATGATAAAAGAGAGGACCTCTCCTGTGAAGCAATTTATCAAGCATTTAGCAGACAAAGGAGAATAAGGTATATTTGTTGATCCAAAATGGTGATAGACTTTGAAGATGCAAAAGGTAGCAATTGATGCAACCAGAACACTTCTTAATCAAATTAATCCAACAAAACACAACCAAAATGCTTTAATCTAATTCAAGAGAGAGAAAAAATAAATAAATAAACCTTGACACTAACTGAACTCTGGTTGCTCAGAAAACTGAGGAAAAGAAAAAAAAAATTAAAAAATAGAAGAAGAAGATGGTTTTGAATCCTTTATCTTACATTGTTTTGTTTTCTATTCAAATCATTAGAAGTTCATATGTTCGCAATTAGAAAAAACAAATAAGAAGTTCATTTTCCAATGTGGTTATCACACAATACTAAAAGACTGATTTTCATTCATTAGGCCAGTGTGAAACTAAGAAAGAGAGATGTGGCTAAGGAGGCTTGTACGCAAACTGTGCACACTAAGAGAAGAGGAGAGATGTTCGCAATTGCTTCCACAAGAAAGCCGCCTCCTCTCTCTAAAATGACGCATCACTTACTATCCTAAATTTTAAATATCTTTCTAAATTGGTCAAGTGGCAGATAAATTGAAACTAACAAATGTTTAGAAATCAATCTCAAGCATACAAAAACAGCAGCAATAGGGTTGTTTATTCTCTCAATTGCCTCCAAACCTTCCCTTGCAATGCGAAGTTTTGTATGATCAGGATCAGGTTCTACAATAGGAAACCTGCAAGATAAATAAAAAGGGTAAATAAGCATCAATGATCACAAGGCTGCAAATCTCCACGGTGGCATAATGATACATGACAATCATAAGAGGAGAAAAGCATCCAATGGTTAATGCTCTGATTCTAAATAAATAAATAAATCAACTGGGTGCATTAAACCATAAATATACTGTAATGACCCTCATACTGATTACCGATTAATTACCGATTATGGCTAAACTGAGACTGATTGTGACTGATAATTGAAGTAATTGAAATACTGAACTGATTGACTGAAAACTGAAACCGAATTGATTGAGTACATCTGTTTAAATGCATTTCTATCTGTTTGACTGTTTGACTATCTGTTCACATTTTTATGTTTAAACTGCAAATTGAAGGCCTTATCGGTGGCCAAATCAAAAATTGATTGATGTTTTGAGATCATTGGAATTTATACGATTTTATGGTATATTTAATTGAAAACTGATTTGGTATGATTAAATTAGATTAAATATTGATGAATTGCATAGTTTGGTTTTAATTACAACTTTGCCATTTTGAGTGGGCCACTATCTAACATCTATAGGAGCCTTATTACACTTGAACTAAACATTTTCATCAGCCATGTTCTTGCTCTAACCGACCATAGAGAGAGAGAGGTGAGATAATTGAGTTCCTTCTTGTGTTTTACTTGGAGTTTTGCTTGAAAATTGAAGATATTGTAGAAGTGATTGCATATTTGAGCTCCCTTCTTGAACTACAAGACTTAGGTAAGGAAATTCAACCTCTCATTGTTGTCTTTAAGTTGATCATTGCATGATTCATGTCAAATTGTAGAGCTAAGGCATGATTTAGTTCTAGCATGTTGAATTGAAGCTCATTCCATGCATGCATGTGTATATTGAAGAGTTTTGAGTTGTTTTTCATGGCAAAAGGTTACATGCATGCTCATATCTATGTTTAAGTCCATGATTTCATCTTATTTTGAAAAGAATTAGCCCATTTGAGCAAGCATTGAAGCTTTTGAATGGTTTAAATTCATGCATGTTTGCATGTTCTTCATGTTCATGAAAATTGGTTTGAAATTGAGTTTGAATTAAATACCCTTAGGCTTTGATTTCTCAAATTGAGTTTTGAACCATGTTGTTCTATGTATTTACAAATGTTTCCCAGAAAATAGGCCCAAGAGGATTGACTTTGGAGCATCAAAAACTTGGTTTTTGGCTTGGAGGTGCAATCTGGATTTCCCAGATTTTGCACTCCCGCTCGAGCGGGAAGAGTGGCGCTCGAGCGGGGAATTCGAGCATCCAGTACTTTGCACTGTTCATCAGTCCGCTCGAGCGGAGGATTGGGTGACACGCTCGAGCGGGCGTCGAGCGTGAATTTCATCTATCCAGTACTTTTTGGTCCGCTCGAGCGGGTAAGTTGACGCTCGAGCGGGGACCTTTATTTGTCTGTCCGCTCGAGCGGAGTAACCTACGCTCGAGCGGGACCCTGTTTCACTGAAAATTCTGAAAATGTTTTTTGAACACATCTTTGCATCATCATCCCATCCTAGGCATTCTTAGGCCTAGTTTAAGACATCTTAATGAGGATATAGATGTAGAACACACCGAGGCAATTAGGGATTTAAGTTATTATCTTTCCCAACAGGGTAGCTTAGTGTATGTTCGATCTGTTACTGTGTAGGGTTGGCTTCCGAGGAGACGCTCTAGCTTACTGTAGCCCAGAACTCTGTGAGTAACAACTGTGTAAAGATATGTTCAAAATGATTATCTTCTGAACAATTAAACTGTACTGTTTCTGAACTGATACTGTTAACTGAATGAATGTATGTCCTATATTCTGAACTGTATTGTGGCATCCTTAGCAACTACTGTTACTGTTACAGAGATCTCTGTCGGTTCCCTCGTTGGAACCACTACTGTTTACTGATTGATGACCATCATTGACTGTTCGGTCTTTAAGACCTACTGTTTACTGTTATGCTAATGGATGTACCACATATGACTGTTTACTGTACTGAACAACTGATATACTGATTGAAATGAACTGTTTTCATTACTGTAAGGACATTCATTCTAAACCCCTTTACGCTTTATGTTATTCACTGGGCTTTAGCTCACTGCTCATATATATATGTAGGTGTTCAGGCACCAGACCGCGGCTAGGAGCGTCGGAGTAAACTCCAGTTTTGTCAAGCCAACTACTGTGCCTCACTGTGAGGTTCCGAGCTTGTCTAGCTAAGGCTATGGGGTGTTTTAGTTTTCCCCCCCTTCTGTTCTGTTTTTGTAATGACTGTATAGACTGATAGTACTGTACTGTTTAATAGGGATTAGGTCCCTATTCTGAATGATTGTATATAATGTACATACTGTTTTGTCATTGACTGTATATATGTATGAAAAATCTTTTTGCATACAGACTGTCACAGCTCATTGGACATTGTTTATTTACTGTTTTGGCTTCCGCCATGCTCCTGTACTCTGTTTTACTGTCTTACTGTTAAGCAGGCCTTCGGTAATCTCGGATTACTGGCCGGTTACGGTGCTAAACCCATAGGGGCGGGTTTAGGTCGTGACATATACATTCATATTAAAAAGGTTAATACAGTACAAAAATATAATCACCATTATCTCATATCATCCATAGCATAAATATCTCATCAAAGTTTGTAGTAGTCCAGTTCTAAAAGTAAAGCTAAATCCTAAATAAATTGAACTCACCACAACTTACCAATTACCAACATTGCTTAACTAAACAAATTAAAATCACAAATCTAACAGAGAAGCAGTAATAAATTGTAAACAACGTAAAATTAATTTTTATTGATACAATAGTCAAAACACCCACCCAAACCATTGAGATCTCAGTGTATAAGCTAAACATAAATATAGTTTCAAAAGTAACTCACTCTCTCACTCTATTTTTCTATCTCTCTCTTCAAATTGAAGAACACCCTGCAAAATGTGGAATTCAATTCCAAACACTAAGGTTGCGTTTGGTAGAGTTTTGTAAATATGAGTTGAGAGTATGAGTTGTATTTTGAGTTTGTGAGGTTTGAAATTATGATTTGAGTGTGGAAAATTTGTTTGGTAAAGAGTTTTGAATTTAGTGGGAAATTGTCAATGTAACATTTGATATTTGATACAAAAATTTACAACTCATAACCAAACATACAACTCAAAATTATTTTAAAGCACATAAAAAATTTTAAAAAATTCAAAAAATGTTTTTTTTCGAATATATAAAAATTAACATATCAATTACAACCAAAAAAAAAAATCACTATTCCTGTCAACCGGTCAGACGACCGGTTCAGCAAAATTTGCAAAAAAAAAATTCCGAAAAGCGCGCCTATCTCAGAGTTATCTGTAGAGTTTTGGAAACGGGTTTCCAAAACTCATTCCAAACATCATGCTCCAGTGTAGGTGTAGAATCATATTTCCAAAACACAACCAAACAGAGCCTAACTAAACTCTGGTTGTTGAGAAAACTGAGGAAAAGAAGAAAAAATAATTAAAAACTCACTCTGGTTTTCTATCTCATCATCAAGATCGTCACGAAACATAATTAATGCTCTAATTCTAAAAATAAAAAAAATCAACTAGGTGCATTAAACCATAAATATCCATTCATATTAAAAAAGTTAATACAGTACAAAAATGTAATCACCATTGTCTCGTATCATCCATAGCATAAATATCTCATCAAAGTTTGTAGTAGTCCAGTTCTAAGAGTAAAGCTAAATCCTAAATAAATGGAACTCACCACAACTTACCAATTACCAATATTGCTTAACTAAACAAATTAAAATCACAAATCTAACAGAGAAACAAGCAATAAATTGTAAAAGTCAAAACACCCACCCAAACCATTAAGATCTCAGTGTATAAGCTAAAGAGAAATACAGTTTCAAAAGTAACTCACTCTCTCACTCTGTTTTTCTATCTCTCTCTTCAAATTGAAGAACACCCTGCAAAATGTGGAATTCAATTCCAAACACTAACTAAACTCTGGTTGCTAAGAAAACTGAGGAAAAGAAGAAAAAATAATTAAAAACTCACTCTGGTTTTCTATCTCATCATCAAGATCGTCACGAAACATAATGAACCCGAGAAACTCTGGTTGCTGTTTGATTCAAAACTTGTGAAGCACAGTAGAGAGAGAGATAAAGATAAAATAAAGAGGAGACGTGGGTAAGTATTGTTTGAGAATTGACTAATTAATTATTTTAAATCAGTTTAATAGAATAAAATTGAAAATAAAACAGATTCTGAAAAATAGGTTTTACAATTCAATATATACTATATATACATATATATAACAGAATAAGTAAAAGATGAAAGAATTCAGTAAATAGCCTGTGTGATTGTGAGAGGCACGTCAAAGACGCTATCCTAAAGTCGTTATGCGCTCCCTCTGTACAGGTTCTAACGATCACAAACGACTCCAAGATACAACCCAAGAATTCACAGGAATCTGATACAATGCACAGTTGTACCAGAAGAATTTGCCAAGTCTGTTTCAGTAGCCCAGAAATATGGAAGATATATAAAATACTGTAAAGAGAAGAAGGAGAGAGAGAAAACAGAGTACGTTTTTTTTCTTGAGTAAGAGTCATATTTTAAATAGACTCCTTGATGTCTGTTGGGAACAGACATACCCATTCATTTTGAAAACAAATACAAGTTTAAAATTCAAACAAATAATACTATTAAAAGAAATAAATAAATAAATAAATACAAATAAATAAATAAATAAAGTTTTGAAGCTTTAGGAAATCTCCAACAATCCCCCACAAGATTCAAAACTTTGTAAAATCGTCAAATAAATAAAATAAAAAAACATAATAAAAAAAAATATGGGCAACTTTAAAACCATACAATGGGTGAAGGTGGTTTTCAAACTTGAACCTCACTTAGTGTTAACAGTTTCATTCTGAAAGAATCTTAGTGAACCAGGTCTTGAACTAAATCCCTTTTAGCAGAATTCAACATGTCACACGTATGGTATGAAACATAACTGTGGCGCGGGTTAGCACTATTAACAGCCATGTGCTCAAACTTGATTCTCATGAGAGTTTTAGGAAATAGCCCTATTTCCACGGTCGCGGCTTCACGACGCTCTCACTTAGGTGAATCCTCCAAAGACAGAAGTGACGGATGTCTATCTTGCGAGAGTTTGCTCGCCTCGGATTCATTTAGAGTAAATACTCTTCCTTAACCATCACATTTACATCAGCACTAATATCTTAGGGATGAGCAGGAGAATATAATTTAATAAAGTCTCCTTCTTTAAAGTGCTGGAAAACGAGTCACACTATAAGGATTGTTCCTACCCATTGAACTTCCTTCATGGGATCTCCAATCACAGAAGTTGGGTTACTTCCTTAGTTGACTCCTTATGGGCTTAGACCCATCCCCCTCGATAAATCTAAGACTACACTCTTAGATAAACCTTTTGTTAACTGATCAGCAATATTCTTTTCAGATTTCACAAAATTCAAAGATACAACATTTTTATTCACCAAACTTTTAATAGATTTATACCTCACTTGCATATGCCTATTCATCTTTTTATTAGTATGTGCTTGTCTCACAAGTTCTATTACAGCTCTATTATCACAATGTATAGAAATAGCAGGTATAGGATTTTTCACAAGTGAAATATCAAGGAGTAAATTTTTAATCCACTCAGCTTCAATACACGTAGTGTCTAAGGCTATAAGTTCTGATTCTGTTGTACTTCTAGAGATAACGGTTTGTTTTTTAGAACCCCATGATATTGCTGCTCCACCTAACATAAATATATACCCGGTGGTAGACTTAACATCTAAGTTATCTGTTATCCAATTAGCATCGCTATAACCTTCTACTACATTAGGAAAACCACTAAAGCAAAGTGAATAATCTAGAGTTCCTCTTAAATATTTAAAAACTCTTTCCACAGCAATCCAATGATCTTTACTAGGATTATGAGTATGTCTACTTAATCTCCCAATAGCATAAGCAATATCAGGTCTAGTCTTATTAGCAATATAGAGAAGTGATCCAATAATTTGAGAATATCTAAGTTGAGATACTGGTACACCACTATTTTTCTTCAAATTCATGCTAGGATCAAAAGGAGTTGAAACAGGTTTGAGATTATAATAATCAAACTTTTTTAACATTTTCTCTAGGATTCTAGATTGATTCAATGTAATACCTTTGGTTGTTTTCTCTAATTTCATACCCAAAATTATATAAGCTTCTCCTAAATCTTTCATATCAAATTTTGAAGATAAATAAGATTTCACATTTTTAATTATCTTTAAATTAGTTCCAAATAATAAGATATCATCAACATATAAACACAAAATAATACATTCCCATTATCTTCTTTATAGTATACACATTTGTCATGTTCATTGATTTTAAAACCAAATTCTAGAATTATCTTATCAAACTTTTCATGCCACTGTTTAGGAGCTTGCTTAAGTCCATACAAAGATTTAACCAACTTGCAAACTTTATGTTCTTGTCCTTTAACCACAAAACCTTCAGGTTGCTCCATATAAATTTCTTCATCTAAATCTCCATTCAAAAAAGCAGTTTTAACGTCCATTTGATGAATTTCTAAATTATAAATGGATGCTAGAGCAATTAAGATTCTAATGGTTGTGATCCTAGAAACAGGTGAATATGTATCGAAATAATCTATTCCTTTCTTTTGTGTAAATCCCTTGGCTACTAACCTTGCCTTATATTTCTCTATACTTCCATCAGGTTTTAATTTCTTCCTAAATACCCATTTGCAACCGATAGCTTTACTCCCAGGAGGTAGGTTAGTCAACTCCCATGTATTATTTTGAAGAATAGATTCAAACTCACTATTAATGGCTTCCTTCCAAAATGGTGCATCTAAAGATGATATAGCTTCTATAAAAGTATTTGGTTCTCCTTCAGTTAAAAAAGTATAAAAATCATCTCCAAATGTTTTCTCTATTCTAGTTCTCTTACTTCTTCTAGGTTCTATGTTTAGATGTTCAGAATCATCTCTCAAAGGATAACACTAGTACTAGTAGTAGAAGTTCTATCTACAACCTGATTTGATATCCTAGTTTTATATGGAAAAATATCTTCAAAAAATGTAGCTTCACGAGATTCAATTATTGTATTATTCGTAATTTCACTAATTTCAGAATTTATTACTAGAAATCTATTAGCACTACTATTTTGAGCATATCCTAAGAAAACGGTATCCACAGTTTTAGGTCCTATTTTCTTACGTTTAGGTTCTGGAATTGCTACTTTTGCTAAACACCCCCACACTCTTAACATTTTAAGATTAGGTACTCGTTTTTTCCAGATTTCATAAGGTGTTTTATCATTATCATTCACAATTACTCTATTTAATATAACACAAGCAGTGAGTATCGCTTCCCCCCACAAGCTCTCCGGTAAACCAGAACTAATAAGCATTGCATTTATCATATCCATTAAAGTTCTATTTTTCCTTTCAGCTATCCCATTAGATTGTGGAGAATAAGGTGGGGTTACTTCATGAATAATTCCATGTTCTTCACAAAAAGTACTAAGGGTACCTACATTATATTCACCTCCTCTATCAGATCTAAGTTTCTTAATCTTTCTTTCTAATTGATTTTCTACTTCAGCTTTATAAATTTTAAATTTACTAAACACTTCATCTTTGGTTTTAATTAAATATAAATAACAAAACTTAGAACAATCGTCTATAAAAGTTACAAAATACTTATTTCCTGCTCTAGTTAGTGGTCTATTAGAATCACAAACGTCACTATGTATAAGGTCTAAGAGTTGTGAATTTCTTTGTACAGATTTATAAGGTTTCTTAGGTTGTTTTGCTTGCACACATATTTCACATTTGCGTTTAACATCAATAGATGATTTAGGTACTAATTCTAAATCCATCATTTTCCTAATTTTCCTTAAATTCACATGTCCAAGTCTTTTATGCCATAAATCACAAACTTCAATATTGAAAATATTATGAGAGATATAATTAACTTCAAAAAATACATTCAATTTAAATAAACCATCACATACAAAACCTTTACCAATAAAAATATCATTTTTACTTATTACAATTTTATTCGATTCCATTACAATTTTGTAACCTAACTGTACTAAACACGATCCACTAATAAGATTTCTTCTAACTTCAGGAACATATCGCACATCTCTCAAAGTTAAGATTTTTCCAGAAGTCATCTTCAAATCTATATCTCCAATGCCAAGTATTGGTGCAATTGATCCATTTCCCAAAGTTACACTTCCTCCACTTGATTTCTGGAAAGTTTTAAAATAACCACAATCAAAACACACATGTATATTAGCCCCAGAATCTAACCACCAATCTTGATATTCAAAAGTAGAATTAATTTCAGGATTATACCTAAAAGATGGTCCGGCAATTTCTTCTTTCTCCAAAATCATATTCACTTGAGCATTATGACCTTGATTTCTTTGCTTATTGTTGAACCTTGGTTTATACTCATCAGTCTTCTTAAAAAAACAATCTTTAGCATAATGATTGGCTCTTCCACATACATAGCACAACCTCTTGCCACTCCCTTGTCCCTTAAAATTATTAGCATTGGCTTGGTAGTTGTTATTATGATGTTTGCCATTTTGACCTCTAGATTTAAACTTAAGGTTGTTCTTGAAAATTTTACCTTTAGGTCGAAAGTTATTCCTATTGTTGGAACTACTCTTATTCCCATTCTCCACCACATTTACCTTAGGCGTTTTCTCTTTTCCAGTTTCTAGATTTGATCTATGTTTCTCTTCCACCCTCAGTGTATTGATTAATTGAGTTAATGACAGATCTCCTTGTTTATGCCTAAGACGCTTAGCAAAGTCATTCCAAGATGGAGGTAATTTATCGATAAGGCAAGACACTTTAAACTCCTCACTACAAGTTGTCCCTTTCTTTTCTACTTTTCTAAGTAGTTCTTGAAACTCATGAATTTGGTCTCCTACAAGTATGTCATCTTTCATTTTATAACCATTAAAATTAGAGACAATGAACCTATCAATACCAGCATCTACAGTTCCATATTCGGCCTCTAAGGTTTTCCATAGTTCTTTTGCAGTCGATGTGGTTGACTGATATACATCATATAAATGGTCAGATAACACACTAAGGATCCTGTTATAACAATGAAATTCGATTTGTTCGGGTGACAACCAAGATCCAACAAAATCCTGATCTTCTATGGCAGACATAAGACCCAACACGGTCAACCAATATTTTGTTTGTTTTTGCCATCTTTCAAAATTGTTACCATTAAATTTTTCAGGTTTCACACTAACAGTTTCTTCTAAATTAGCCATTTTAAATATTTAAAGAACAAGAGAGCAAAGGAGTATCTTAATCTGTAATAACAATAAAACAAACACTAATGTTATTGAAGGTGTAAATTTAATTACCAACTATTTAAGGATAGATTAACAATAAAAATAAAAATAAAAATAAACAGATTTTGATACAGATCAATTTAAACAAAATAATACTAAACAAATATCATGAATTATATAAAACGCTCTATAACTCAGAAAAACTACACAATAATAATGTCATACAGATCAAACTTAAACAATCAACCCAAACAAGTTCTGTAGCCTCTTGATAAACAAATAGAATGATAACAATAAAAAATACCACTCAAAAATATCTACAAGTTAGTGATCTATTTGCTTTTCCAGGAAGGGAAAAAAAAAAACAAGTCAAACACACAATTTTCCTATTGGCTATTTTACTCCTGCCAATAGGATTATGTAACTGTTCTATGGATATTGATGCAAACAAGAGTTATTGATAACTACCAATAGTTATATATTTTTTTTTCCGAAACGCTGTGTCTTAGAAATCAAACAAATCAGCACCCCAGTCAAACAAAACAACAAAACAATAGAACAATATTTGATTACTACGTTATGAGTACAATATTTGAACAGAATGGTAAAAATTGAATTTCTACACAACGTAATATATATTTTTTTTTAAAAAAACATTAACGACTTTAGATTGTTTGAGAATTGACTAATTAATTATTTTAAATCAGTTTAATAGAATAAAATTGAAAATAAAACAGATTCTGAAAAATAGGTTTTACAATTCAATATATACTATATATACATATATATAACAGAATAAGTAAAAGATGAAAGAATTCAGTAAATAGCCTGTGTGATTGTGAGAGGCACGTCAAAGACGCTGTCCTAAAGTCGTTATGCGCTCCCTCTGTGCAGGTTCTAACGATCACAAACGACTCCAAGATACAACCCAAGAATTCACAGGAATCTGATACAATGCACAGTTGTACCAGAAGAATTTGCCAAGTCTGTTTCAGTAGCCCAGAAATATGAAGATATATAAAATACTGTAAAGAGAAGAAGGAGAGAGAGAAAACAGAGTACGTTTTTTTTCTTGAGTAAGAGTCATATTTTAAATAGACTCCTTGATGTCTGTTGGGAACAGACATACCCATTCATTTTGAAAACAAATACAAGTTTAAAATTCAAACAAATAATACTATTAAAAGAAATAAATAAATAAATAAATACAAATAATAATTAAAATAAATAAATAAATAAATAAAGTTTTGAAGCTTTAGGAAATCTCCAACAAGGAAGTTTAGCCCTCAACAAGTCTCTTTTATGATGAGAACAAAGAAGGGAGAGAGATAAAGATAAAATAGAGAGAAGACGTGGGTAAGTAGGAAGTTTAGTGTTTAGGCGGGAAGTAATATATTTGGGATTGATATATATTTAAAGGGGCTCATCTCATCGGTCTATTTAAATACACAAGTGAGTGGGTAAGTAGGAAGTTTAGTGTTTAGGCGGGAAGTAATATATTTGGGATTGATATATATTTAAAGGGGCTCATCTCATCGGTTTATTTAAATACACAAGTGAGTGGGTAAGTAGGAAGTTTAGTGTTTAGGCGGGAAGTAATATATTTGGGATTGATATATATTGAAAGGGGCTCATCTCATCCATCTATTTAAATACACAAGTGAATCATGACCATTGAAATGTACAATTGTCTCTAGGATAAATTCAAAAACCTTAGGACAATTGTCTCTAGAATAAATTCAAAAACATTTCTCCCTTATTATATAGATTTATTTATATGTATATATATCATTATTTTTTTAAATATTTTACAACTGAATTTATTAAAATCAACAAAAATAATCTGGCAAAATCAATTGGCTTGACCAGTTTTGACTTAATTTGCCAATTTATTCAATTTGACGACTTTGTTAATAGCTATCTTACTGACAATTAAAGCATCACCTTCCCTTTTTTTTAATGAGTAAAGTCTAAATTCTTTCAATTTAACTGCCGTCAAAAAAAAAAAAAATTTGTTACGACTTTTTATAAAATAAATAAAAAAGTTTGTTGAAAAATATTTATCAAATTCCCCATCTTAGCATGGGAAAAATATTTGTTATAACATGTAGCATTGTCAACTATGGATTCAAGGGGTACGGGCAGGAACGGTTGCACTCTCAAAATTTTTAAAAATTATATATATTATATTAATAATTAGTAAAATAATTTTAAATTTAAATATTTCGTGCTTTCAAAATTTCATAATTTGCACCCTCCAAATTATTTACATTACAAAATTTTAAAAATATTTTATAAATTGAGTTTTATCAAATATTAATATGTTCTATTTGTTATCTGTATTATTTGTTATATTTCTATATTGTTTAAAGTTATTTGTATTCTTTTATTTGTTATTATTCTTGTTTTATGTTTATATATCATTTATGTTTTTTTTATTCTTTTATAAATCACATTTTAATTTGTTTATGCATCTTATTTCATTCTCTACAGATAGGAATATTCTCTAGAAATAAAAATATTATGTACTCTAACATGACATTCTTAAAATAAGTTAATAAAATTTAATACCGCTTATTGAAATAGATTATCATTATACTCATAAAAACATTCATTTTCTATTATATATATTTTTTTTTTTCAAAACTAAATTGCATAATAAGATGGAAGATAATTTCTTGACAAATTACTTAATCATATTTATTGAGAAAGATATTAATTAAGGTTTGATGTCGAGTTTATTATAAATGTTTAATAATAGTTAATATTTTTTTAAGTTAATGTAGATAAAAAATATGTCCAATTATATATTTTGTTCTCAATTATGTTGACAAAGAATGTCGAATTAATAGTAATATTATTCATTTTTTTTGTACTGGTATAAATCAAAATTTAAAATTTTATAATAATTTTTTTTGATAAAAACTTACATGAATTTTTACCTCCTCAAAGCTCAAATCCTAAATATGTTCCTGAGCATTGCCATACATGGCAACAAATAATTGTTCCTTGCCATACTCCTGTTTTGGTCTAAGCTTATTCAAGGTTCATTTGGGACAAATAGAAGCAAAATAAAAATTTAAGCTCAAATGTTTATTTTTATTTTTTTGAGCTATATACGTTTGAATTGGGACTCCTCTCCAATATTTATATATGTTTAGGAAGAGAAAAAGAAAATGAAAATATAGGGAAAACATATTTGGCTGCGTTAGAAAAATGAAAAGACATTTATTTAATAAAATTGCATTTTTTAATTGTTACCAAAAAAATTAATATATATATATGAGAAGCGATGACGCTTTTATAATTTCACCATACTGCTCGTACTACATTAACATCAATAAAAGTTTTATTTTACCAATAAAAATAAAAAATAATTGAGTGACATTAGGGACATGAACGTCATGAAGCATAACAGAAATAATAGCAAGTTGCCAAAACAGCCCTTGAGATATGTGCTCATAAAAATTGCAAGGGAATCAAAATGATAAGGGTACATTTTATTACAAACACATACAGAATGAATTGGGTGGTACTAGTACTATAAATTACAAAAGCAACTATAGCTTCCCCTCTATGACCAAATGTATAACAAAATGCTTTCAAAAATTTCCCAAAACATCAAAAAAATTCTCTGTACCTTGTTTGGCAGACATTGAGACTTCAACAAGTTCTTGAGGGTCTTAAAAAAGGACTAAGATTTGCTAGCACCCAAGTGCAAAATCAAGAACATTGCGATTTCTTGAGGGTAACATTGGTTGTCAGAAACCAAATTCATGTTCCAATCCTTTCAAGATTTTCCGAGACAGTTTTCATCCTAGGCCGAACCTCAGGGTCTCCTTCGGTGCAAGCGAGGGCTATATGAAACACGGCCAGTACTTCCTTCTTGGCATGCACTTCTTGAAGCAACATCGGATCAACCATATCTGAAAGTGGGTTTTCTTCTTCAAATCCCTTCCTTACCCACTTTACTAGATCCGGGACTTCTGTGGAAGTTGATGTGGTTGGGGAGGAGAGCTCCGGGAACTTTCCTGTTAGCAATTCAAGCAAGACAACTCCAAATGAATACACATCCCATTTTTGGGTAGGTCGGTTGGCACTGACTCGAGCCTCCGGTGCTCGGTAGTTGTTTGCCCGTTCTGGTTGGGTTGACTTTTGATAGGGAAGGGCTCCACCAATGAAGCCACCAGAGGAGGAAGGGTTGTTTCCCGTGATGTTAATTAGGCGGTTGAGGCCAAAATCGGAGATGTAGGGTTGGAATTCATCGTCTACGAGAATGTTGGATGGTTTGACGTCTCCATGGACAAATTTCCTCGGACTACATTCATGGAGGAAGGCCAAACCCCGTGCCGTTCCCTTTGCAATCTTCAGCCTGGTTGACCATGAGAGGCTGGATGGTAGCTGACCAGTTTTCCCTGTAAAAAAACGTATATTAACTTGCAACACCACGAGACAAAACGAAAACCAGGAAAAAAAAATATTGGGGAAAATATTTTCTTAGTTTCGGAAGATCATTTTCAAACATATCAGGTGATGGTTCAATTATATAATTTTAAAAATGAATTGGAATTAAGCAAGTTCAATTTAAAATTAAATTTGAACCTGTGACTCCCATTATGCAATGAAAAATGCAGCCACCAAAATTAGTTTTAATGTAAATGTAAATCCACAAGAAAAGGTGATATGAAGATGAAAAGGTCTCACAGTGTGCATTCTTAGTACTGTGAAAATTGTAATTGCCAGTATGACCGATAATGATTCACATATGCAATGACAGACTTCAGAACTGATTCCCCTTTGTTGTGAATCAACCCACACTCGGGCTTTCAAATTGTCTATAAACTACCATCTCTCCAACAATCCATGCGGGTAAACGGCCTAATGCATTGCAGAGAGAAAGAGACTAATGGTTAACCTTAAGTAAGAAATTCTGGCCCTTCTAAAGTTCAAAAAAAATAAAAATAAAATAAAAGAAGAAGAAAAAGAAAAAGAACATGGCCAGTAAAAGCTCACAATAAACTTTCAAAATATTCACAAGAAGAATCCCATAGGATCTTGATACTAACAGGGGCCCGACCCCATTTGTCCATTTTGAACCAACATTATTAGAGGATCACTTGACAGAGACATGCCATGTGGAACACTGGCATTTATTAAGTAATGGCTAGCTTACCGCCGCAACTCTCAAAATGCTTAAGCCCCAAAATACCATTTCTCTATTACCTATCCCATTGCTTGATCAGGTAATGCTAGGCCATGGTTTGGCACCAACCAGTCAGTGGTCCAGTGCACAAGAACAACCATGCCAAGCCACCTAACTAATACAGTGACCTCAGAAACCACCAAAAAAAATGAATCTTCCTCATATCTGATCAGTTATAAATTCAAGTATTGTCATCTCTTTTATTGAATGCTTCATAGTGTCCTATAATTTCAGTTAAAGAATGCTCCACAATTAAAATTTTAAAATTAAATAAACTACCATTTGAATTGACATCGAAAGCCTAACAATCTCAAAGTACACTCTATTTAAGCTAGATGCTTCAAAATGGATTTTTGATGAACAAAGTCTTCTGCTCCTAGGATGAGAAAGTTATCAGCTTCTCATTGATCCCATAAGTAGATAATTAATACTTAATAGCCCACTTGTTCATCGAGGCACCTCCGTCCTCCATATTTTTATCAAACAATGTCCCCTTAATAACTACTTTATTGGAATTCTCTCCAAATCCCAAGGACTCAGAAATAGAGCAAAACTAAAACCAACCCCTTAGTCCCAAAATTATCACTAGTTGGCCATGTGAGAAATCAATAAGTCAAATCATCACTGCAGATCATGTGGCCGTTAGCTAAAATTTAAACTTAAACAAATCCTAACCGGCCCAAATTGCCCTCCAAATTTTTACTGTCTCTATTCCCTCTGAAAACCCAACACTAATCTACTTAACAAAAAAAAAAATATAAAAAAATACCATACATTAATTCTTCACACTTGCAAAGCAGAGGTTATAATAATACAAAGGATTGAAACCTTACCAAACATTACCCAAGACCCAATAAGCCACTAAAGTTGAATTCACAAATAGCAACTTTAACAAGACGAATAAACCTGAAAGTAACAATATACAAATACAAAAAGGACACATAATCTTCCATCCAAATTCACAGTCTGTGTATTGAGATTTTTATCACGCCATGGTGAGTGAACGCATTGAAAGGATAGAGAAATTTGAAAACAGAAGGTAAGGACCTTACCGCGGAGAACTGAAGCCAAGTTGCCATTAGAGATGAAATCACTAATAAGAAGCTTCTCATCAGGAGCCCAATAGTAGCCTCTCAACCTAACAATATTCGGATGCTTTACCCTTCCGATCGCTTGAATCTCTGCCACAAACTCCTTGTACCTCTGCTCACCGCCTTCCCCCAACCTCCTCACTGCTACCGGCGCCCCATTCCCAAGCACAACTTTATACACAATTCCCAACCCACTCTTTCCCAACACATAAGCCGAAGCTCTCAAAAGCTCATCAAGCTCAAAATTAAACCCTTTATCAATAGCCACAAGATCACCCTCACCACCAGCACCACTGCCACTAACACCGCTACCGCCGCCGCCGCCGCCGCCACCACCACCGCCTTTCTCTGAGTCGACTTCTGAGTCATTACTCGGAAACCCACTCACACAAGGGCAAACACAGAACTTTGATTGTTCATTTCCACCAAATTTTCCTTTTCCAGTACAGCTACAACTGTGAGAATCTTTCTTCCTCCAATACAAATAAACAATTACTAGCCCAATAAATGCCACTCCAATTGCATCAGCCAATGAAATCAATATAATCAAACCCGGCTTTAGCCCTTTTGGGGGTTCGTCGTCGTTGTTGTTGTATGATTCCGGCGGGGAATTCTGAGTTCCCGGCGAGGTTTCCGAGCTGTTCTTGCAAGGGGTTTTCAAAGGAAATCCACAGAGAAATGGATTGCTGAGAAAAGCCGTTGGACCCTGGTTCTCAAACGAACCGGTCTGAGGAATTTCGCCGCTGAAATTGTTGTTTCGAAGATCGAAACTAACAGTCATTGGCAAATCCCCCATAGATTTAGGAATTTGCCCAGAGAAATGGTTGAAAGAGAGGTTCAGAGTTCCAGATAAAGATTTCAACTCACCTATATCTTCCGAAATCGATCCGCTAAAATTGTTAGACGAGAGATCGAGCTGAACCAAATTCGCCATCTCCGGCCAAATCCCCGCCGGGATTTCGCCGGAAAACTTGTTCCGAGCCAAAATCAAGTGCTGTAGTTCCCGGCAATTGCGTAGATCTTTCGGAATCGGTCCGGAGATCGAGTTGTTAGAAAGATCGAGGTTTTGAAGTCTCGGGAGATTACAGAGAGAAGGAGGGAGAGAACCGGAGAGATTGTTGCCGTAGAGAAACAGACTGTGGAGTGAGGAAGCATTGAAGAGTTGATCAGGGATCGAACCGTAGAAGTTGTTGCCGTGGAGGTTGAGTCGCCGGAGATAGACTAGGGTTCCGAGCTCCGAGGGAATATAGCCCCGGAGATTCTTGGCGGCGAGGGAGATTCCGACGACACGGGGATCGGAGAATCCAGAGATATTCGTGCAGGAGATTCCGGTCCACCGGCAGGGGGTGGTGTCGTTTTCGTTCCAGTCGGAGAATGCGCCGGCGCCTCCGTGATCGACGGCGGATTTTAGGGAGAGGAGAGAGAGGCCGTCGGAGGAGAGAGAGTGTGTGAAGTTGAGATTTTGGATGTAAATGAAAAAACATAATAAGAGTAGAGAGAGTTGAGACATTTGGAGAAAACAGAGCAGAGCTGAGCTGAGAGAGAATGTGGTGGTGGTGGTGGTGGTGGAGTGGTGGTTGGTGGTCGATGTGGATATTATGAGGGTAGGGGGAGTTGGGGTTTGGGTTGGGGGGTTATTTATGAGAAAGAGATGGTGGTATTTGATTGAGAGGGTCCTACCTCCCGCCAAAAAGAAACGATTTCCCTAACGGAAGGGGTACCAGTACTAAGTAGTAGAAAAGCAAATACTCTTTTGGTGACAAACATGCTTAATTTACTTGTCTCATTTATTGTTATTATTATTATTAGGAATTCATTTTCCCCCATTCCAAAATTTAAATTATAAGGCACTATTTTGACTGCAAGTTTCATTTTAATTATTTAAATAGTATATTTTGTCAAATATTTCGTACATTTTATCCAACCACACAATAGTCTCTCATTTAGATTTTAGATTAGAGAGAATTTTTCTCCTATTATTATTTGGTAAATTATATTAATTTTGTAAGAGATTTAGAAAAAATGTATTGAATCCTATATTGAACTTTTTAATATTTTAAATCACATAATATCTAATCTTATTTTTCATTACTAATTTGTTACTCGTATGAATGGAAACATGATATTTTTATATCTTTTATATTGAAATATATATTTTTGTCTTATTTATTTTTTTATTTACACATTATTCTATTAGTTTTAGTCTTTTTAATTTTGTTGAAAAATATGTCAATGTAATTATGTTAAAGTTTATAGGGGATTTTTTTTTAAGGTCCCTGATATTAAGATTTTATAACATAAAGGACACTCATTATTTTCATAATGTCTAAGGTTCCTCAACATCAATCCAAAGAAAATTCGATTCAGAAAATTTTTCTGGATACATCACAAAGAAAATTCCAAATTTCTCTAGACATATCACAGAGAAAATCCAAATTTCTCTGGATAGTGCTCTGCTTTTTGATATTAGTCCTCCGAGGATAGTGATATAATCCAGAGATCCAGTACCTATTAATTCAATCTACACTTTGTAATTCATTAACTAAAACATGGATTCCAAATTTCAATCCAGAGAAAATTGAATGAACACCCAGAGAAAATTGAATGAAGAGAGAAATTTGAACACCCAGAGAAAATTTCAGTACAAAAAAAATTGAACATTTCAATCTAAAAATCAGTACCTATTAATTTCAATCTACACTCTGTAATTCATGAGGGTAGTGATATAATCCAAAGATCCAGTACCTATTAATTCAAGCTACACTTTGTGATTCATGGACTAAAACATGGATTTCAAATTTCAATTCAGAGAAAATTGAATGAACACCTAAAGAAAATTTCAATCCAGAGAAATTTGAACACCCAGAGAAAATTGAATATTTCAATCTAGAGATCAGTACCTATTAATTTCAATCTACACTCTGTAATTCATGAGGGTAGTGATATAATCCAAAGATCCAGTACCTATTAATTCAGTACCTATTAATTCAATCTACACTCTGTAATTCATGGACTAAAACATGGATTCCAAATTTCAATCCAGAGAAAATTTCAATCTAGAGAAATTTGAACACCTAGAGAAAATTTTAGTCCAAAGAAAATTAAACATTTCAATCTAGAGATCAGTACCTATTAATTTCAATCTACGCTCTGTAATTCATGAGGGTAGTGATATAAGCCAAAGATCTAGTACCTATTAATTCAATCTACACTATGTAATTCGTGGACTAAAATATGTACTAAAACATGAATTCCAAATTTCAATCTAGAGAAAATTGAATTAACACCCAGAGAAAATTTCAATCCAGAGAAATTCAGAGAAAATTGAAAATGTCCAGTAAATATCAAATGGGCTATTTCAAGATGATAAAATAATTATTAACTCTGTTAATATTGTTTAGTTAAACAAGAGAAATCCAATACCAGAGAAATTTGAACAACTAGAGAAATTCAATACCAGAGAAATTCTAATGTAGAGAAAATCCAATACCAGAGAAATTCTAATGCAGAGAAAATCCAATACCAGAGAAATTTGAACAGCCAAAGAAATTTGAACAAACCAGATACTTTTTAGGTTTGCAAAAATGGTTCATCTCATTTGCGGGGGAACGTGTACATACATTACATGTCATTGGATTCAGCTGTGCTTGCTTATCAATCTATAAATGGTCGCTATTTTGCAGGCAAACTGGTATTATATTTTCTTTTCATTCAAGTTAACGCTCTTCTAGTTGTTAAGAATGAATTTTGACAAATTTTCTGCATTCTGCTAATTTAGCTAATGAATTTGGCGCATGAGAACTTCACTGCTATACTGTTTTGGATCCCTCCATGTTTTATTAAATAATTTTTGGTCCTAGAACAGTAAGTATCCTATTAAGTTCATTCCTTCGACTTGTTACTCATGTTAACTACAAAATTTGGCGACCTGCTATGATGAGGTTAGCTTGATGTTGTGTGTTAGAATATGATCATGCATTCAAGCGCTAACATGGCCTTAATCTAGTGGCAAGATTATTGCTAGGGTCATTTAGATTGAAGGGCACCAAAAATGCTTGTTTGTAGTGGTATTATGGATAAAAAGGGTGATATATATATATGTATTTTTTTGTTGATAAACTGATTACCTTGATATTGACACTTCACGCTTACTACTTTAATGTTAACACAAATCATGCAATTATTGCTTTTCGTTCTAGGAGTTCATTCCCATGATGGATTGGAGTTCTCCTATGGTTGTTTAAACACAATTTCTTCTGTGCTTACTATTGCTTATGCATATACTTGGGTCTTATTCACTTCCTCTGCTCTCTTATGTTGTTTTGGTTTGGGAGTGCTGTCTGTTGTGCTACATGTTGAATTATTTATTGGAAATCTTGTGTGTATACCATACATCCCACAATTGTTACAGCGGCAAGATTGCCATTCTTTTACTTATATTGATGCTGTTAATTAAGGATATGGGCAGGAAAAATACTAGGCATCAACCGTAAGGACTGGGCAAGGCACAGATTATCGATTTTGTTGAGTTTCTACACAGAAGATTGCTTTCGAAGAGTAAAAACAATAATTGAAATAGCACAAACTCCAAAATTCAAGAAAAGAAAACAAACCAACCACAAATTCACAATTTTACATATATGTATAGACATTTACTAGAGAGAGAAAGATTTTAATACCTACGATAAGCAAATGAGAGAGGCGACACTCTGTTGCGAGAAGCGATTGAGAAACTCAGTGGAGCTGAGATGGCTGAAGCTACCATTTCTACAACTTGAGAGAGAGAGAGAGAGAGAGAGAGAGATGCCGACTCTAAATACTCCTTATTTGTTGTTGTTGTTCATGTTGGGAGTGGGCCAAACCACGGGCACTATGTTAGCCTTGTGAAAAGCCATGACCACTGGTTGTTCTTTGATGATGAGAACGTAGAGATGATCGATGAGTCTGCTGTTCAAACTTTCTTCGGAGAATCTACTTAGGGGTAAAGAAATAGAGGAAGAAGACAGCAGGCAGGTTCAATGATGAGAGAGAGAGAGAGACGAAATAGAGAAGGTAGAGAGAGAAATGAGGTTTGATAGAATGAAGATCAAAAAGAATGATAGTCAAATTTCTCTGATATGATATATAGGTATGGGTTTAGAGACCTTAAATATCAACAAAATAATATTGTGGATCTTTTCCATTACTAAAAATAGAAGAGGGACCTTAGACTAATTTTCCCAAGTTTATAAAGTTTATTGTATTTATTTAAAATTTTAGAAGTGCTTAATATAATTTACCCAAAACATTTTTCTTCCATCGCTTTTACTTCATAAAATTCGCTTTTAGGGTTAGTTTAGCAACTAGAACCAAAGAGTTTTGACTCTCCCCTTTCTCTTTTGAGGTACCAAAATAAAATAAAAAAATTTGAAGTGTGTGTTTGATGTTCATGGGGTCTTCTTGATCTGGAACAAATTTTATTACTAGAAAATAAAGGTGATTAGGGGTAGGGCCATTTGTCAAGAAGTAAGGATAATGGATCTTTGGAATGTGGCCTTCTATAAAGGTATGACACAGATTGGGTTTTTTTTTTTTTTGTCACTTGAATCGCTTGGCCTGTTTAAATTTTGCATAAATTTACTATTTTTATAATTCGAACAATAATCCTACATTGACTATATTTAAATATTATAAATTATTATTAACCTCATGTGTCATTATTATATTAATTTAAACAATACCATCATTCGTGTATGTTACTAATGCATGCCCAATTTGAAAACTTGATTAAAAATTAAAAATTAATTTTTAATTTATTTTGAGTTACATTATCTCTTTATTTTTTTACAGTCAAAACAAATTTAAAAATTTCCTTTTAACCAACTTTTTAAAACAACCAACATGTCAGCCACTTACACTCACACTCACACTCACACTCGCACTCACACACACTCTCTCTCTCTCTCATACACTCTCTCTCTCTCTCATAACTGCTCTTTAAATGGATTGTAGTAAAACCTAACTCATGATATAAAGCATGCAAATGTGATGAAAAGGATTTGAAATTCATCCTTTATTAGGACTCTAAAGACTTTGGTTTTTAGGGGGTGTTACAAAAGGGGCTTCTAAAGACTACTTTCATTTAATGAGTTTTAATCAAATCCCCCATCTCCTTTTTAAACATTCCAAATCAATTTAAGATTTTTGTGAGAACTTCAATTGAGATTTGAGTCTCAAACTAGTGAAATAAAAGATTCCATGTTACTAATGAGCCCATATATTAATGGATGGGATTGGCTTCCCTCCACGAACGAACTAGAGGATATTGTTGGGCCTGTGAGGATCTATTACGGGTCCTATTTCAATAATCTGAACTATTTAATATGTGGAACTCGTTAAATACTATACGGTTATAAAAAATTACATTGATCGGATATCAACGCTATTTCATCAAATCAAATTTCTATCAATCGTTTATTTTTTCACCGTCTATTTTTTTTTTATACAAAACTAATTTGATCACATAACTATCAATATTCAATCAACATAATTTTTTACAGGCATATAGTACTCGACGAGTTCTACATATTCAACGATTCAGATTATCAAAACAGAACCCGTGATGAGTCCCCACAAGTAGTGGTGGAGCCAGGAAATTAAATTAGGGGGCACTTATTAATTACAATATCAAAAAATTTTACAAAAATATTTCACGCAAGCTTTTACGATTAGTTTCAAGAAATATCAAAAAAATAATGTCATTTTACAACTAATGTATCATGGACAATATAAAAAAAATATATAGATTTAAGTCTTAAAATAAATTATATAATGATAAATTATTTTTTATATAAAATTTGATTAAAAAATCAATATAATAGTAATATCACATCATCATTAGTATGTGATATTACCAACTAATAGTAATGAAACACGTAGAAAGTGAACCTCACATATAAAATGTAACTAACAATCTAATAAATTTCATATCTTTATAGTGAGATTACTTGTATTTGCATGTTAATAATAATGACATTATTGTTACATTCAAAAAAATTCATAAAATTTTCATAGATAATATAGTTTATAGTAGTCTCTTCATTTTCAATCAAAACAACCATTATTGTTCTCATAATTTTTTAAAATGTCATTAACATTTCACTCTAATAATATTTTTGTAATTTTTTTTTATTTAAAATATTTTTTTTATATTTACAAAAAGAGAAAAAAAAAATCCAAAATCTAGAGGGAACACGTGACCCCCCTAATCCCTTACTCTCTCCACCACTGTCCACAAGCCCAATAACACCCTCTAGTCCGATCACAGACTGAAGGAAAGCCAAACCCTTAAGGCCCCGTTTGTTTCCAGAGATAGAATGGAGGGGATTGATAGTGAGGGGATTAATAGTGAGGAGATTGTTAGTGAAGGGATTGTTAGTGAGGGTCGTTTGTTTTCAGAGATAGAATGGAGGGGATTGATAGTGAGGGGATTAATAGTGAGGGGATTGTTAGTGAGGGGATTGATAGTGAGGGGATTAATAGTAAGGAATTGTTAAATTATTTTTATATAAAATAATAAAACAAATATAAAAATATAAAAATTAAACATTAATATTTAAAAAAAAATCCCAATATATAAAAAATAAAAAAAATAAAAAAATTTCTAATCCCCTCACTATTTTTCTAATACCATCTCTACCTCATCACTATGAATCCCCTCCCCAAGGGTATTAGTAATACCAAGGTATTAGTAGTACCCTCCCTATCTCTCAAAACAAACACGGTATTAGTAATACCAAGGTATTAGTTAGTCCCAAGGTATTAGTAGTCCCAAGGCTACCTCTCAAAACAAACACCCCATATACTAGTCCCAAGGTATTAACAATCCCAATACCCTCCCTATAACCCAAAACAAACGGGGCCTAATGGATATAGTAAGAATTTGGATTCACTGAAATTGGAGTTATAACTTGAAAAAACCTCCATGATCATCCATTGACCAATGGAAAGTCTAAAACAGAAAGAGGGGAAGTGGTTAACTTTCTCATGAAAAAATTCAATAAACCAAATCAAATCAAATCAAGCCTTAAGTCCCGTCAAATAGGATTGACTACAATCATGAATCTTTCTTCTCATGAAAAAATTCAATATAAGAAAAAAAACATTCAAGTTAACGTAATTTAAATATTTAAATTTTAGATAGAAAATTGAAATTTCTCTAATTTTATACTGAAGCTAGAACTCTAAATTGAGCTATTTGGCCATGGTAAATAGCATATCTTTTTTTTGTAGCCACTCATTCTACCGACGTAAAAAAGTTAAACAAATTTTTTTTTTCTTTCCTGGTAGTAATTCCAATCCCTTTTCTAGCATGAACATGACATGATTGTATTGAAAACCTATCTAATCATGCCCTTGCAAGTGTGGGCTTGAAGGCTATACATGTAATCTACAAAATGTAAATTGCAATGCAGAAGACATCAAACAAAGGAAATTAGTTCCAGTTAAAAACAAAAAACAAAAAACAAAGGAAATTAGTTCCAATTTCTTCAACCACTGCCTTTCAACTGTTGTTGTTGGACATAACAGTTCCATGCAACAGTGCCCCCAAATAAAATTTAAAAAAAAGACACTTGATTTGTTATCATTTGTTTTTGGTTTGGGTGGGCGAGGAAAGCAGGGTTTGGATTCTTATTACAGCAATCTTTTTCAAATAACCAACACCACCAACTTGTATTTATGATATGATAGTGTCAAAGACATTCTTTCAATCTCATTCACTTTTATTTGTGTAATTTCTCAAGTACAATTCTTGCTTTGAGTGAGAGGAAAAAAAAATTAGAAGAATAAAGAAAAAAAGAGTTTCTTGGAGAAGACTTTTGGTGACTTGGTTCATTTCATTGGCTATTTATTATCCAATATAATATTCAAATGATTTTTCAATTGTTTAATGAAGAAGCACATGATGATTATTTCTATCTCCCAATTATGAAAACATGCTTAGAAGCTAACAAAACCAGGACAGAGGAAGAGAGAGAGAAAGTGAGAGTGTGTGCGCTTCCATTTTCGTTTGTTCTATTGTTGAGTAATGATATTTATACTTCATTCGTATATAGGATTATAAATATCCAATAAAAAAAAAAAAAGTAAAAAAAGTGTGCAAAAAGATTCGTTAATCAGTAAACTTGCATTGCGTCGACCCAATCAATCCGTGCAGTTTGAGAATGTGAATGGGTACGTTGAAGAGGCTAGATGATAAAATTAAAAGGATTGATTGACTTATAGTTAAAATTATTTTGCACACATAATTTTTTTATGACTCTATTACCATTAATCAAATAACACCCCCTCCTTATTTTCATCACATATTTTTTTCTAATAGGATAAATTACAAATACACCAATTAAAATACAAATCACCCCTTGTGGTTCTCGAAATTACATTCTACTCCTTGAGGTTTCTAATTTCATAACAAATCGTTTCTTTTGTTAATAAATCATGAAGTCAATTAACAGTTTTATTATTGTATAGAAGAGCAATTATGAATTTTATTTTTTTAGTTAATTCTGTTAAATAAAAAAATTATAACAAGAAGGTATTTGTAATCTTCCAAATCACAAGGAATAATCTGTACTTTTAACAAACATTAAGGGATGTATTTGTAATTTACCCTTTCTAATATGTTTGTTTTGTATATCAATTTACGAAATAAAATTTTGAGTGACATTATGCATTCAATTAATTTGTGAGTTTGTTTTTGGAATAAATAATAAATTGTAAGAAAATTACGATTATATCCTCACTAATGTTATTTCTCATTTTGCATTTTTAACCTGGTCAATCCACTCAAACCACTATTTTGAAACTGTCAAAAAATTCAACCAACCAGTTGGATTTGAGAATAGGTGAAATGGCAATGAGTTGAAAAAATTCTCAATTCGCCAAGGATGGTTAGCTAATGATTTTCCTCCAAAATTAATATAAACTGATCCGCCCACATCCCTAGTTGAAAATGAAATTAAAAGAATGATTTTAAAAATGTTTAGCTTAAGTTATGAAAATGTCTGTTGCTAGTTCTAGTTTGACAATGTGTGGTGCACAATAGGGATAGGAGGACCAAACACCCTAACAAATAGATCAAAACTAATCTTGGGTGTATTTTACTATTGTTTGATTGTTTTCTTTCATTTTCTTTTCAGTTTTCCCCTTTTTCTGTTCTTTCCTTCAAAGGACAAACAAAATAAAATATAATATTGTTGAATGATTTTTAACGCTAGCATGTATTGATCACTTCATTTTATCCAGGAAGAGACGAGTAAAGCCCCACTCTAGGTACATTATTCCTAGACAAAGAAATAGGAAGACATGGAAAGAGAAAAAGAATCATTTTGCTTTGTACACAAGGGAATTTTTAGCCAAAAAGGTCATAAGTTTTTGGTAAATAATATTCAAAGTGGTTCATGTAGTCCCATTTATTACCACATAAAATAT
Source organism: Camellia japonica (assembly GCA_030407325.1). Lineage (NCBI taxonomy): Eukaryota > Viridiplantae > Streptophyta > Magnoliopsida > Ericales > Theaceae > Camellia > Camellia japonica. The sequence goes on from JAPPVO010000019.1 coordinate 5,386,669, forward strand.
GTCATCAGCTTGTCATGCCCAACCATATTGCACACAAATGAAATGCATATAAGCACTCTGCACATTGTCACATATCGAAAAAATTTTAGTGTGAAACACGTTGATTCACTTTTATTAAGCTATTAAAAGATAAAAGACAGTTCACTAAGGTCAAGTTTGGGAAGACTAAATAAGTGTACTTTTTGACTTTTTATGAAATATGGATTGAATTTGGATTGGGTTTGAAGTGATGTGTTAGAGAGGTGATGTGACTTAAATAAGATGATGTGATTTAAATAGGATAGTGACTTTTTGACTTTTTAAATTTTTTTGAAGATGCCAAACTTGACCTTAATATATATATGCTATGATTTTTCATTTATTAATAACACAATGTAAATATTACAATGACACTATGAAAGTATGTCCTATTTTTTCATTACTTACCATGCATATCGCACTCAAATGTTCGGTATGTTCCAATTTGACTAGAGGAGAGAGCCTCGTGATGATGGTGCCTCATGCCTTGTTAATAAGGCCAACACTTCTCTCCAATCAATAGAAATATTGTTGTAAGAAAGCGTGAAATTCACAAATGAGAGAGCGCTTAAACTCACTACACTGTATGAGATCCACACTATCTCACAACTACACAACTACATTTCAGACTTAAGAGATGTCTAATCCTTTTAAAAACTCCTTTGATACAAGTGATAATAATGTGTAATGATCAGCCAAAACATTTTATACTTGCCAATAGAAAAATCAATAGATGAATTAGAATCGTTTTCTTTTCTTTTCCTTCTGTTTTTCCTTTTTTCTAAAATCCAAACACAGCCTTAATTTTCACTTTTTCAGTAAGGCATATGCAGGAGATTTAGGGGCAATAAAGGTGGCAAAGATAAAATTTTAAAATTTGTAAAATAAAATAAAAGCAGGATTGGCAGAGCAAAGAAAAGGTTAATTACAAGTTTTCAAACCAGCAAGAAAAAACTATCAGAAAAACTAAATTGCAATGCAGTAACAAGTTTTCAAACCAGCAAGAAAAAACTATCAGAAAAACTAAATTGCAATGCAGTAAGGCTGTTTAGTAATAGTTGAAGAACCACATTACTTTGAAAAAAAGAAGAAGAAAAAGAAGAGTTACAGAAAGAACATCAAAGCAGCCCTCTCTCAAAGGCCTCAAGTCTCAACCATCTCTTGTTCGACCACCGCTGGTTCAACTGGATAGTAACGGTAGTGAAGTTCAGCAACATCATCCCCAGAGAGTTTCTTCCATCCGTTTGGTCCCACATAATAGACTGACAATAACAGATGAAAATGAAGTCATCGATTTCAAGCCTCACAACCCACATGCGCACACACATGCAGAGAGAGAGAGAGAGAGAGGGAGGGAGCATACCACTTGCCACACCACCACTTGCACCATCTCGGAATGTTGCATGATAAATTGAACGTCTAGCCAACTCTGCAGCTTCTTCCACCGACATATCATAACGATATCTACCAAATTGACAGTAACAACAGAATAAGCATAAAATTCTTTCAAATATTTCTAAAACCTACCTAGAACAAGATAATGAGAAAACCTAATTTTTTTTAATAAATAAGAAAAATAAACAGCAAAATACAGCCAAATTTGACCACCAAAAAAACCTTGGTTATGGAAAAAGCAGGAGAAATTCAGTTCCAATAGCCACAAAATTATGATTGAGCAAAGATTAAGTTAATCGTATGCTTGTATTCCTCTTTTGCAAGGCAACATATCATTGTGATTGAGAATTAGTATGTTATGGTATTAGAAGAGTTGCAGATATGGAATCAACAAGGCTGGCAAGTAGCCTATTGGCATCTCAAACAATCAATATCTTTATCAATTTTTTACAAGTAAGACAGGAAATTTTAACAAAACTCAATGCTGCAATTCTGCAACCGAAACATCAAGCCATAGTTTTCCTTTCAGTTGGCTTCGCCAGCAAGTTTGCAACATTGGAGATGGAGTGTGGTTAACAAAATCCATTGTGGGAATTGGGAAAGAAACAGCAAAGGAAAAAAAAAAGGGAAGCAGACAGAGAACCTTGAGCCAATGAAAGTTGCAGGAAAACAACTTTTCCAAATACATCCAAGTATTTCTCCCAGACAATCTCTAACATGTAGTTCTGTTTTCTCTTCATGTAAGGTGTCCCAAAAGATGGAATACAAGAAATACATTTAAAAATTCATATGACGGTATGAGAAAAGAAAGGGGTGAAAAATAACTCACCCGTTGTCCAGTACTCCATAAGCATAAGGTGAACCAGATCCAACAGAAAACCTCGTTCCCTTTAAACGTCCTCCCTCACTATCCACATAATACAACCCAGGACCCTACAAACCACAAGGAATACGGCTTATAAGAGTACAATAACAGCAGGACCAGCAGCATTTTTCTATAACATTCAATTGCTATTACCGTTTCATCCCAACCAGCAATCATGGTTCCAACAGACAGACCCATTCCACGGTAATTATATAGAATGTTTGCTAATAGTTTTGAGGCCCCTGTAACGGAAATTCTGCGCTTATTTGCAAGTTCATGGAGTCGGCACTAAAATATGCAAAACAAATGTTGTTAGTGACATAAACAAGAAAAAATTTAATATTGAGAAATTCATGCCCCTAGATACTAAAACCAAAATAAAAAATGCACTGTGGAATTGCTGTCAAATTTAAACCAGTCAACCACATAGGTGCATAAAGCTGATCGGTTAGTTTAGCAAGTCAGCAACGACAGAGCTGTACCACAATTAGGTGGTTATAATGCTTTCCAAGACTAGACAATTGGGCAACTACATCAAGTAACCAACAGAAATTATGGCATTAGAGCTAGACAACAATGCAGAGAAGAAGACAAAAGTATTTTATACAGACACACACATGCAAGGAAGACCATGTTCACATGCTTTAATTCCCGGGTTTACTGTGTTGGAAAAACCTGTTTATGAATTGACACTTGACAATGACATCGTAGGAACCAAATTGGCAGAACTGGCAGATAGGGGAAAATGTAAGTGAATTACCTTAATACCCAGATTTCTATGCCAGAATTGGCAGTCAGCTGCTCCACCAGCCATTGTGCCAAGCATGTAAGGATTAATTTCAATGATTTTCTTCACAGATTGTGAGGCTGGGAATATTACAATTGAAGTGGTAAGCAAAGGTATATATTTGAAAACATCAAAAAAACAATGAATGAAAACAAACAGCATCATTAAAAGACTTATGAACATACAGATGTAGCCTCCCATGCTAGCCCGAGAGTCGGCAGCAACCATTACGCCCTCTTTAAAAATGAAAGCCAGAGTTGTTGTGCCCTTTGCTGGTTTCACCATCTGTATAGCTTCTTTCTGAAAACAATCAAACTGAGAAACAACAACCAAAAAAAAATTATAATTAATTAATTAAAAAGCAAACCAACCCAAAACTTACTTAAAAACATCCAGGCCTGGTATTACTAAATCAAACCTACATCATTGGAATTAGGAATGTCAAAAGATGGGGCAGCTGATAACCCACTGGAAAGCTCATCTCTTGCTCCAAAGAGCATCCCATGATGGGACTCGAGACCACTCGTATCGAACTTCATGCTCATAACCTAAGAACAACGTAAGAAAAAAGATTCAAAATTTCCCCTTTTTCATTTCTTTTCATTTTCTCAGCAACCAAACAGCAAGAACTAATCGAATGATGAGATAATTCTTCAGAATTAAGAGTGGAAACCATAAAATTAAATTGGAATAAACTAATTTATCAGATTGTATACTAGAAATCGATCGATTAATACAGTAAAATCCATTATTCATACATGTACTAGTCCATATATATATATTACCTATTCGAACAGATAAATAATCAAATCGCAGGAGATCGGAAGAAGAAGATTTGCAAAACCTAGACCGAGAGAAAAGTGCTTCGAGGAATAGATTTGGGGATTTTCTTGAGAAACACACCAAGTAAGTGGGCCGAGTGAACAGATCAGCCCAATGTTGTGAGAAAATTACGAATCAAACTGTTACTTATGGCTAATGGTTATGAAAAAAAATTAAAATCAAATCAAATCTTTAAAATATAATAATTATTGAGATGCAGAATGAGAATATTTTACATAATAATTTACAAAACAACCATATAGGATTCTACTAGTGGTAATTCATGCTATGTACGGGCATTATAATTTAAAATGAGTTATTACAAAAAAAATTTGTAGTAATTTGTGTTATGGTATACTCCGTGTTATACATGAAATTTATATTTGTTAAACAAATTTCATATTATTTTTATATTGTGCAAAAAACATACTATCAATTTATAATTTATGAAATTAAGATAACAATCAAAACTATTGGCAAAAACATCATGTTATAAGAAATATTTTTTAGAAAATTAAATAAAAAAATATTATATGTAAGGAATATAATGTATAAATTTTGAATAATTTTGAAATAAACAAAATTAGCTAAGCCCAAATATTAAAATTTTTTAATTTTGCATAATTTGCTCTCAGTGAATTCATAAAAATATCAACTTCCATATAAATTTTCATATTTCTTACACACACATATATACATATATGTCAAAAAATTAATAAATAAATAAAAATCGAACCCTATTATGTACTGTAGTTGAGCTCATTGCCTCTGCTATCCAAACATGTCTTATCCAAATCATTAACCTATTGAGGCCAATGGTGGTAGCAACAATGGACTTCGTCTTATTCCACAATTGTCGTGGTGGTCCCTATCGTTCTCATGATGATGATCATGACTACGTGATTGATACTGCTGTATTGTAAATAATCAAGTTGATGTATATAATATCAAATGAAAAAATAATATTCAAAGAATGAATACAAAAATTATGGTTGAAGTCACAGCTATCATGGCTGGTTATTTGAGTAAGAAAAAGAAAACTAAAAAAAAATTAAATTATTCTTGGCTTGACTAATAGAAACTCGCATGAGTAAGTGAAAAACATAATAAAAGAATAAGAAGGGAGAGGCTATAACATATGTGATAGAGAGAGGGGGGGAAAAAAAAGAAGCAAATCCTGTGATTTATTCAAATTAAAGATTTAAATATATATACTTTTAATAGATATAGATTAACAAATTATATTGTTATCTAAATTTCATTATTTCAAAATTTTTAATTTTTAAGTAAATCATGTGATTTATTAAAATAAAGATTTAAATACATATGTTTTTGATAAATTTAGATTATCCTTATCTAAATTTATTTATTTCAATTTTTTTTAATTTTTTTGTTTGACTTTTTATTATATTAAAAAAAATAAAATTTAGGAAAATGAAGTAAGGAGGACTACAAAAACTGTCACATAGGAAAGACAATGTTTCAAATATTCATGACATTTGAAAATTTTAGAAAACTTACTTATTATATGTAGAAAAGTAGAGAGGTGATGTAATGAAAAAAAGATAAAAAGATAAATTATTTTGTGTATGTCAAACTTGGCCTTACTTATAGAGAGAGTACAGATTTGTGTACCAAAATCATGACATTTGAAAATTTTAGAAAACTCAACATTTACTTATATAGAGAGAGAGTATAGATTTGTGTACTTTGGTACATAGCAAATAGGTCGAATTATTTATATAGTTTGGAGTTTATGTCACTTTGATTCTTAACTTTTCAATTGTAACACATTTGACCTTACTTTTTAAATTTTGTTTCAAATAAGAACAATTGAAGATACCATTAGTTAATTTCAAGGGCAAAATCATCAATTTTATAAAAATATAAACTAATTTGACAAAAATAAATGTCAAAAAAATAGTTTTGAATTTTTAAAAATTATTTCTACCCACTAAAGATAATATTATGCAAAATTGATAAATCTTTTAGACATTTATTTATTTTTTACCAAATTAATTTTTATTATGTATTTGGATGATAATCATGTAGTGGGTGGTTATTTTTATTTTCATTGAATTAGTTTCTATTTTTTCAAAAGTCAAATATGACAACAATTATGATATCATTATTATACCAATCCATTAAATCCAAAAATCCAAAACTAAAAACATTTCATATATTAAATATATCGATTACACATTAAAATCTTAACAACCACACATTACATGATCACCATCCAAACACATAATAAACATTAATTTGGTAAAAAAAATAATAAATAAATGTCTAAAAGATTTATCAATTTTACATAATTTTATCTTTGGTAGATAGAAATAATTTTTAAAAATTTAAAAATATTTTTTTGATATTTATTTTTAACAAATTAGTTTATATTTTATCAAATTACCGATTTGCCTTTGAAATTAAGTAATGGTATCTTCAATTGTCTTTACTTGGAACAAGATTCAAAATGCAGGGTCAAATGTATTATAATTGAAAAGTTAGGAATCAAAGTAATACGAGTTCCAAACTATAAGAACTGTTAATGCAACTCACCCCCCGTAAATATAGAACCAGAACGGTTGGGTTCCAAGTAGTGGGACTAGAAATTCATGAATGGAAATGTAAATTATTTAGGTTTTGTTTGAGCAGTAGTTAGGATAATTAAAAAATCTAAAAATTAATATACGTTTTCATATTATTTTTTTAATTTTTTAATATAAAAATAAAAAAATCAATTAAAATAACTAATTATCAAATGAATCTCAACTATACACTCTTATTCAGGGTAAAAATCTGAGTAGTTCTTATTGGTTCACAGAATTAGTAATATATGACCTATTTTGGATTTTAACCCACTTCTCTCTCTCACAAAAAAAGTCAAAAAAAGTCAAAAAATAACTTTTAACCATCTTTCCAAAATACCCCTATATATACACTAGTTTAAGGAATCTCAACTATACACTCTTATTCAGGGTAAAAATCTGAGTAGTTCTTATTGGTTCACAAAATTAGTAATATATGACCTATTTTGGGAAGTGGGTTTGTGAAGCCCCTGAAATATGTATTCACTTTAAAAACCCTAATGTTAAATTATTTTATTAAAGCCCCCTCGTTTACTTGAATTAATTCGAATCTTATCAGTTAACATTACTATTTTTTTTATTTTTATCGAAACAGGAATTTCCCTAACCGGATTAGGATCCCTAACCTAATTTAATTCTACATAAGTTTCATGTATTTAACTCCAAGCCCTTACCCTTTAATTAAATTCAAAACTTGCCCCAAAACCTAGTACTTGTACCTTGTACCTTGAAGTACCATCAAACTTGTAATATATATATATACACACCTTGAGGAGTGTGCCCTAGGACCAAAATTAATAAAAAAAAAAAAAAAATGGCCCTTCTAGGAGAAAGTGAGAAAACCATTTTCAAGACATGGGCTTGTTTGGTTTGTTTTTGGGAGAGTTGTTTTTGAAAAAAATTTTGGGGAGAGAGTTTAGAAATTTTTTTGATTTGTTTGGTTGTATATTTTGGGACAGTTGTTTTTTTGGGAGTTTGGGATGATTTGATATTTTGGGAGAATTTGAGTAGATGTGTGTGAGAGAAAAAGTGATTGAGAAGGAGAGAGGAGAGAGAAAAAATGATTGATTGATGTGTAAGAGAGAAAAAGTGATTTTGAAATTTTTTTGAGAAAAACTCAAACCAAATAATTTTTTAGAAATTTTTTTCTAAAACACATCTCCCAAATGCAAACCAAACATACCCATCGTCATGAAATTCTAGGAAAAAACACAACCTAGTGCCCTAGACCTAGAATGCAAATTCCAAAACTAGTTCCATTTTAACTAAATAATGTCTAAACCTATGATTTAGCACCTTAGTTACTCCTATCCCATTAGACTCCAAGCAAAATCCTAACATTTCCATCCATTTTCAACTAATGGGCTTTTAGGACATTTTACATCAAAATTGCCTATATATACCAACCTCCCCTAGCTTGGCAAAGCACAAGCACCACACCCACACACACACATTAGGCTAGAGAGAAGGAGGAGAGCAAGAGAGAAAAGTCTAGAGAAGAAGAAGGAGGAAGAAGAGAGCCTTCTTGTGCAAAGTAGCAAGTAAGCCACAAACACAACCTTCTCTTTCATTTCCTTTTTCTAATGCATGTTTCTAAAGGTTCTAAATAATGTTTTCAGACCTGTTATTACTAAGTTCTTATGTTAAAAATGCTAAGGGTTGAGTATTGATTCCATCTCTCTTGTATTTTCCCCATTTTGGCACAAAACCATCTTCTTTGTACCAATCTCTCAACTTTTCAAGGGCACTCTTTCAAGCAAATTTTCTGAGTTAAACATGTGATAGTTAGCATATTTTCTTCACAAAAGAAATGAAACTTTTCCTTGGTGGAACCCCTTTTTCATAAATCTTCTTGTTTTGGGCAAAGTACCCTAGAATCTGTTTTTGCAGCCCACTTCCAGAAATTCTAGAAAAATGTACAAAATTATTCTGGACCTCTATTTTATATCAAAACCTTCCTTAAGGTGTTAGCTTTCAACTAAAATTGGTTTCGTCGAAAAACATTAAGTAGTTTGCAAGAAAATCAATTTTTCGTAACAGTCGACGGATCTGGGCAGAATCTAGACAGCGCTGGAATATTTTCTAAATAACTTAAAATCTGGGAAAGCGATCCCATCTCCGAAAAATGTTCTAGAAACTATATTAAATCCTCTACGAACCATAGGAAGGCCAAGTCCGGTGAAGGATCTAAAATAGTCCTTTCATTTTAATTTTTATGTGATATTAAATCTGGAAATTTTGTTATGTGTGGATGTTTTATACCCTTGAGTTTGTGAGATTGCTTATTAGCTTATGATCATATCTTGGCATGATATTATATGTGTTATTTACCTTTCTCATCTTAAGAATGCATGCTTATATGGATGTTATTGTCTTATAAGTTGGACTAACCTTGATTTAAAACATTTAATTCAACGGGAAACCTAATAGGGAGGGTATTGGGTTTTCGAACACTTGAGTAATGAAAAATGAGAATATGTGATATATGGATTGTTGGGATGCGTTCCCTATTTGAAAGTTAAAGTCTTGCGCAAGTGGTTTTCGGAACCCTTGAACGGAGCGGTTATATTCGAACCCTAGGTGGTTTGGTGCAATGAGGGATTCGGGCAAGGCCCTATTTTACCGTCTCTTTTGAGGCCCTGCGGTTGGCGCTACACGGTACATAACCGTTGGTAGGCATCCGAGATTAGGTCTGCAACAAAGCAGCAAAAGAGGGGGCATACCGAATAATCCGCGTCTGATTCTCGTGGTTGGGAGGACGAAATCTCTTTGGGAGATTTCTAGTTGCTAACAACCTAACTTCACCCTTTATTTATTTAATTGAGTATTTTGCTTTATTACTTGATGTTATAATTGTGATTGTGTATTGGACTGGGAAAAAGTGGTAGGATGTGTGTGTGTTTATTGGGCATTCAAAGCTCACGGCGTATCATGCCAGGTGACGAAGCGGAACTCATAGCTGGAGACGACGAGCCCGAAACTTTTGAAGATTTTTGGCTATCCTAGGAAAAAAAAAAAATTTAGAAGTTTCTTTTGGATGTTTTGTAAGGACTCATTTGAAGGTTTAAGCTTTATTTTGGGATGTAATGTAATGAAACCATCTTTGAGTTATATATATATTGCGATTGTTATGTATCTATATTCTTTGTAAGAATCTTATCGTTGCTTATGAGACCTTGTGTCAATACCTTTTAAGATCTGTCAAAAGAGTAGTGCGCTGCCTAAAAAAGCTGGACTTAGAATGGAGGCTAATTTGACTCATCCGACGATCTGGGATCTTACTTGGTTATTGACCATAGGACTCATTAGTGACTCTCCCTTGACTGCAACCAATAGTGTAGAACCGAGGCGTCACAGCGTTAAAAGCTGGCTTTTAACCCATTTCTCTCTCTCACAAAAAAAGTCAAAAAACAGCTTTTAACCATCTTTCCAAAATACCCCTATATATACACTAGTTTAAGAAGGCCCGTGCAAGGTCTGGGCTATTATTACAGTATATCTAAATTTTGTATTTTGATAATTTTTTAAAAATAAAAATATTGTTCTATGAAATTGAATATTATAAATTATTAGATATATAATAGAATTATGTGGTATGATATGTATTATTTTTTGATTTGTTATACAATCAATGAGATAGACTCCAATTTTATTATTATATCATTTTGGGTGAATTTATGAGTCTTTAGCATTTATTCCGAATTTATAAAAAAAAAATTATGTTGTGTAACTTTTTTCAACAGATAAATATAGAACAAAGATAATTATCTCATCTAAAAAAAATACTAAGATAATTCACTGAACTCATAAAGAAGCAAAAGAAAATACATATATATATATATATATATATATATACAAATAACTAATTTTATTAATACATAAATCATACTCGCATAATGAATGATCAATTTTATTAATAAATAAATCATTAAGGCGGTGTTTGGCAAGTTGGGTTTGGGGTTTTTTTTTTTGACTAAAATCCGCAAAAAGACAAAATAGGCTAAAATAGCCAATAAGACAAAATGTTGCATCAAATCCATAATTATTTTACTTTTCCTCTCACAAACATCACATCTAACTATAAAAAAAAAATAAATAAAAAAATCAATAATCTTCCAAAACGCAAATATTTTAGCCTACTAAAATAGTCACAAATTAAATTAACCTACTAAAATAGCCAACTTCCCAAACAAGAGTAAATTAACAATTTGTAATGATATAAAAAATATTTTTCAGTTAACTATTTTGTTAATAAATCATTAAGTCAATTAATAGTTTTTAATGATATGATAAATAATTTTCAATAAACAATTTTGATAATTTATTATTGCATAAAATAATTGGTTTTTTTTTTTTTTACCTGAGTATTGTGTTAAATGAAAATTTATAACAAACGGTAGTTGTAATTTTTAGTATTATAGGACCAATTCTTATTTTAAACAAACCTGATGGGTGTATTTATAATTTGTTAAAAAATAAAAGATTAGGTTTCATAATTGAGCAAGAATATTTGCATAATTATAAAAAAAAATATGTTTCATATTGACCAATAATGTTCGCGTAATTACAAAAAAACTTGTTGTATAATTGACTAAGAATATTTACGTAATTACGAAAAAACCTCCACTCAACATATAGGTCACTATTAATAAATTATTTAAAATAAAAATACAAAATCGAAAAAAAAAGACAAATCTTAAACAGTTAAACAATGCCTATATACATAAATATATGAGTATATGAGATAGGTATAGAGAGAGTTGTCAAAGGGGGTGATGAGTGATTTCCATATAAAATTGTGAAATGTAAATAACAAAGAATGAGAATCTTATAAAACTTAAAGTTTGATGACTCAATTATCAGCAAGCCTATGGAACCATTTATCGATATCAAATTAGCGCATTTTTATTGGATTATTATCCTCTATTATTTCCAGTGAACTTTCCTCACTCTCTCGTGTAAATATAAGTATTAGTGTCAAACCATATTAAATATTGTGTAATTATTTTTGTACATGTGTGCATATTTATTTTGAATAAACTTTCCTTACACACGAGAATATTTCTCAACAAGAAGTATCATAGTTATAAATTAATTTATTTTTCTCAACAAATCGTTAAAAAAAATTAGGAAGTTTATAATTCAAAACAATTTTTCTATAGGTATAGAATTTAATAACAAAGTTAAATATAATGAGATATGATTTTGTGCGCTTAAAATTTTAAATTCACAACAATTGAAAGGCACTCATTTCAATTAAGGGTGGAACCCGACGCTAATGATGGTGCACTAAAAAATGCATGCCTGTGATTTAAATTTGAAGGAGTGATTCTTTTGCTGCCTACTGCTGTTATTGCAGGTGACGATGGTAACAAAGTGGGATTTTAAAGTGGGGTTTTAAAACTTGCAGGTGACAAGCCAAAAAAAACCTTCTAAAATAAATAATTTAAATTATCAAAGCAAGTTAAATAGCAAACTTTATAAATTCGAACCCTACAAAGCAAAAAATTTAAATCATTGAAAATAGGAGTAACACTATGGGAGTGTTTGATAACATGATTCAACACTTAAAATTGAATGTGTTAAGTAATAATCAATTAAGTCTATTTGATAACCATAATTGATATCACTTAAAAATTTAAATCCATCTTAAAATGTAAGTTAAAACTTTAAAAAAAAATTAAATCATATGAAACTTACTTAATTTTGACTGAATTTATAAATACTAAATATAAATATCAGTATACACTATTATAAACTCACTATCACCACCATCATCATGGCTCCATCACTAGCACAACGACAATCACTACTGTTACCACTACGACTACCACTACCACTACCACTATCACTATCACTATCACCACCACCACCACTACCACTATCACCGCTACCGCTACCACTACCACTAACATCATCATCATACCATCACCACCACCATTCTCACCACGATCGCAATATAAAAATTAAAATATTTAATTTAAAAATAATAAATTTCAAATTGAATTTTATGCTCATCAAACAATTTATTTTTAATTTAACACTTAAATTTTTATTAAACAACTTTTTAACTTAATAAATTTAATATTTAATTTTCAATACTTCATTTTTAATTTTAACTTTATTACACCGCGCCTAAATCAATCTTATAGGCTTGAATAATACTTTCCAATTCAAATCACGAACTTGAGGGAGTCCTACGTTTTTTCAAAATCTGCATAATGGGGTATTTTAAGAAGTTAGTAAAAAATTAATTTTTTGACTTTTAAATTTTTTTAATGATTTTTTTGACAAAAAAAATTAACTTTTTTTTTTTTTTTTTAAAAAAACTTGATAAAATATCAAAAAAAATTGACTTTTTATCAAATTTGCAAATCACTCCAATATTTGCATTTGTTGATCGCAGTCAAAGGTTCACACACCATGTAATGTTTTCCCCTCCTACCAAAAAGTCAAAAGAGAATGGCATTATGGGTCTTGACATGACCTCACTTAAATGCTGCTAGATTCAGACCCTTTGGTTTGACCTCCCAACTAATAATTCAATTATTAAATTTGGCTAGAAAATCACTCTTTCAAAAATAAAATAATGAAAATTTAATTTTTTTTAAAAAAAACTTATATATTTCTTGCAAAAAAAATTCTAAAAATTTATCAAATAATTTAATGTGTGTGATGATAAGTGTGACATTCAGTTAAGAATATTATCCTTGTTAACAATTTAGTGTAAATTGAATTAATGTCGGTAATTTAATAAGATAATTGTTCAAATTAATAATTCAAAAAGTAAAATGACAGAAGTATAATAATGTGAAGGATTTTTATTAGCCTCTAGCCTTTTATTTACAATTTTTTTAAGTCACTCAACTCGTATTTGTAAGAGTATTGTTAAGATAATGCTTATTTTCATCATCAACAGTGACTTGTTAAAACAATTAGATCTATTATATTTATAAGAATATAATATTTTGTATACATAGCTGCATCATACTTTATTATTGGTACCTAATATTTTTGCATCATACTTTATTATTGGTACCTAATATTTTTTCATATAATAGAGATAAAAAGTAAAAATTTAAGAGTAACTCTAATATTGTTATTTAGGGGTTGTTTGGAGTGTCCTAAATAAATATACTTTTTGTTTTTTTGGACTAAAAAATTGAGGAAAAAAATTATGAATCTTTGGGTTAACTTTTTAACTTTTTATGAAAAAATGTGTATTAAAAAATTATATAAATAAGTGTGTAGGAGAATTAGTGAAGTAGCCGTACAGGTTGGGCTGTGCAGTTGGTTAGTTAGGAGATGGGAAAAGATTGCCTCCTTTTCGGGCTTTAATTGGACAGTATTGTTCAGTCCGTGGGGGCTCACCACGGGTTCCGTTTTGCTAATCGGAACTGTTCAATGCGTAGAACTCGTCGAGTACTATATACTTATAAAAAATTACATTGATTGGATATCGATAGCTATCTGATCGTGTTAGTTTTTTTTTTTTTTGTCAACTATTAACTATAGCACCATCCATTTTTTATACAAAACTGATTTGATCATGTAGTTAGCGATATCCGATAGACGTGATTTTTTACAGGCATATAGTACTAGGTGAGTTCTACATATTTAACGGTTCAGATTATCAAAACGGGACCCATTGTGAGCCCCAACGAGGCCAACTTTACCATCCAACTTAGTGAATATACATATGTAATTTTTTTTCCCCTTTCAGTGCCTCTACTTTCAGAGCAGTACCTAGAGTGGCGTGAAATTAATTTGTATTTTAATATTATGTATATTAATTTTTTTATATTTTTTTTTTGTAAATTGTGATAACTTTTTTAGTAATTTTTTATCTTTTGACTTTTTTTAAAAATCCCAAACCAGGCCTTAATCAAGTTATTGTTGTTATTGCTAATTTAAAGATAATAAGCACAAAATAAACATAAATACTGTTACTATTCATTGTGTTAACATGATATAACCGTCGTATTATTGAATTAAGCAAGATTCACAATAGGAGTATCGTTCTAAATTTTTAGTGCAATGTACATTTGAATATTGACATTTTTAAAATTCACCATGTTATCTCCAAATGTCATATCGCATAAATTCAATAAAATAAATATAAAAAACTATTTCTTAAAAAATAAACTTGTTAAAATAATTTTCATTTGAAGGCATTCTATCATCAAATACTAATCATTTATTAATATTTTTTAAAAATTAAAATTTTAAATTTTAAATGCCAAATTTTAAAATTTTAATTTTAAATATATATATATATTTATTGAGTAGACTCAGCATTTGACATCAACATGGAGTATGTCAAATTTTAACATGTTAAGTTCATGCCAAATGCCAACTAAACGCATCTCCAATGCTGTTTGCTAAAATAGTATTGCCATTGCTATAATTTGGCAAATTGCCAAATTATAGCAATGGTGCTTCAATGGTCATATGCTATTTTGACAAATCTCAACTAATTTTCCTTTCAAATTTGTAGGTGTTGTTTGGATATATATTTTTTTAGCATTTTTTTTTTTTTGTCTTTAGTGACATCTTTTTAACTGTTTCTAAAAAAATTATATATTTACATTATTCCTGACTAGACAAATATAAAAAAATAAAAATAAATAAAAAATTGAAGAAAAAATTAAATATAATTCACTCCATCAATTTCATACCACTACAAAAAATTAAATATAATTCACTGGTGTTTGTATTTATTTATTATTATTATTTTTTTATTAGCCAAATAGAGTACAACAGCCCTGTTTCTTTCATCACCACCATCCACGTACAAATCATCAATGGTTGAGATGATTTGTGTAGAATCATCCAACCTTATTCCTCTCCCTCTCCCTCTCACTCTCTCTCTCTCTCTCAGTCTCCCTCTCTCTCTCTCTCACTCTCAGATATCATCCATTTTATCTCTCTGTTCGAGCGGCGATGGTGTTGACCCTTGATCGCCGAAGACCAATAACAACCTCTATCTCCCTCTCACTTTCTTCTCTCTCTCTTCGATCGACGACGTTGTCTATCCTCAATCGCCGAAGACAACCTTTCATCTCTCTCTCTCTCACTTTCAGTCTCTCTCTTCACCAAGCGCCGCCATCTACTCCCACCCTTCTCTTTCGCTCTCGCTATTAGAATGGATCGGCGCCGTTAGACAAGATCACGAAGAAGATTGAAACCCTAATGAACATAAAGAAGATCATCAAAAGAACACGAATAAGATCAACCCATTTTTGTTAGGTATTTGTTTTGACTTCACTGTGTTGATTTTCTTTTTTGCTTCAAATTGCTAAAATTGAAATTTGGAAATTGATTCTGTGTTTTGAAAGGATGATGATTGTTGATTTTCTAAATTGATTATGTGTTTTTAAATCATTGTGTTTTGAAAGGAAATTAATTGTTGATTCTGTGTTTGAAAATTTGGTACTTGATGATTCTATGTTTAAAATTTTAAAATTGTTGATTTTCTAGCTTGCTTCTGTGTTTGGAAATTGATTCTATGTTTTGCAATTTGATATGTTTGAAATTTGAATGATTTTTAGGTGAATATTGCTTCTGTGTTTGGAAATGATGATGAAAAAGGGAGAGAGGGAGAAAGCGGTTGGTTGAAGCTAACTTGGCAGTTTTGGCATTTGCCAAAATAGCAGCTGCTAAAATCTACTATTGGATGTGCCTTTCTATCAACTGCTGCCATAATTTGGCAATAATAGCTCCAATGACACACCATTGGAGATGTTCTAAGCATTTGGCGTATTGGATGTAGTTGATACTTAATGCCAAAATATGATTATTAGAGTGTCATGTTAGATTTGAAGCATCAGGTGTAAGTACTCTTACAAAAAAAAATTAACACGATTCAAATATTTAAGCCCTGTTTTACAATTTTTTTTTTCCATAGTTTTTTTGGCTAACATAGTCAATAAAGATAAAATAAATTAAAATAGTCAACAAGATAAAATGTCACATCCAGCTTATAATAATTTTATTTTTTCTTTTATAATAATCAAATCAACTATAAATTTTTTTTTTTTTAAACACGACTATTTTAACCAAACTAAAATAATAATAATAAAAAAAATAATAGACAACTAAAATAACTAAAGGGTGATTTGGGATGATATAAATAAATGTATTTTTTGACTTTTTATGAAATATGAGTTGGATATAGATTGAATTTGAAGTGATGTGTTAGAGAGGTGATGTGACTTAAATAGAATAGTGACTTTTTGACTTTTTGACTTTTTAACTTTTTTATATCCTGTGAATCAATGCCTAAGACCATCTCCAACGGTGAACCAAACCCAGCATCAGATTTAAATTTTGATGAAAAACCCACTTTTTCACGCTCCAACGGTTGCACCAAAGTCATACCAAAATGAGAATTCAGCAAACAAAACATCAAACTGAGATCAAGACACAGATTTTACCAAATCACTGTTACTGACCGTTGAAAGTGGTACACCGGTCAACCAGTCGGTTGCCCGGCCGGTTGACCAACCGGTCGCCCGGTTCTCTTTGAAATACATGAGTTCAAACCGGTCAAAAACAGTTCAAACAGTTAAAAAAAAAAAAAAAAAAAAAAATTTGCCTTTGTCGGTCGACCACCTCCCCAATTTCACTTTGATGCTTACCATTGGAGCGCCTCGTATCAAATTGAGAAAATCGTCCTTTTTTTCTTTAAATTTGATGAAAAAAGAAGTACAGCATTGGAGATACTCTAACTTGTCAAATAGATCCATAACATAATCGGTTAAAAAAAAATTAATATAAAAATATTTTGATAGAGAGGGCCACATTTTTCCAAATTTTAAAACCGTCCAAGCCCTTGTTCAAAAATCACGGCCTATTTTCCCGGGCTGCTTTTTGAATAACGATACCAACCACTTATATTTCACCACGTGTGCGTTTCATAAGATATTTATGGGCACGGAGACATTGTACTATTGCACGGAGATCGACATCCAAACGATTTCACTCGCCAAATTAGCGCGTATTAAGACATCCAATTTGGTCTAAACTGAGCTTAACGATTACGCGGAAGTGTGCGCGTGAGAATCATCACTGAGATGTTTTTCAGCCAGATTTGAGGAAAACTACCCGATGTTTCCGTGAACTTCGGATCTGTATGTGGGTTGAAAATCGGTGGTGAAAAACACATCCACGTGGATTAGTTGTGATATGAGATCAAAATAGGAATTAATTTTTAAAAAAAGATTATTTATATTTTATTGATTTTTTGGTATCTATAAAAACAAATTTATTACACGTATGAATAAATTTTATAAATCTTTTTTATGACATGTAATAATAAAATGGAAGATTGACTAATAAATTTGATATCTTGAACTTGTGGTTCATATAGTTTTATGTTTTTTTTTGCGATACATTTAGTCCGTTTAGATATATAAGGACTCATTTGTCATTATAATCTCCTTCATTATTACTACTTATTAGAATGCTATATTGGAGTATTATATATGAAATAAATTATATTAAGGAGTTTTTTTTTTTTTTTACATTTGAGTGCTATATTTGAGAAAAGTATATTAAAAAGTTTTTTAGCAGACTTTCTAAATGTATCCAATGTCACATCATATCCGTCATATTTAGAATTTTTTTTAACACCAAGGATTCTCTAGAGTGTTTTTTTCCTAACGTTTTCTAAAGTGGTGTATTGTGTGGTTGAGATTTAATGCTGAAAAATTGATGTGACTTATCATTAAATCTCAACCACACAATGCACCACTCTAGGAAATTTTAGGAAAAAAAAACTCTAGAGGATCCTTGCTCTTTTTTTATGTTATATTTGACTGTTATATTTAGAAAAAATACACAAAGATTTTTTTTGTTCCCAATATCACATCATGTCCGCCACATTGAAATATTTATTTGAAAAAAGGCTAAAAAAGTCTTGATATGATATAAAATAAATCTGAAAAAATTTCATAGTATACCTTTGAAAACAATAAGACCTATGTGATCAAAGAAAAAAAATCAGCTTGTTTGATTTTGGTTTTTAGAAAACACTTTTCAAAAAATTATACTTTTTTATTTTTCATATTTTTTTGTTTTCAATGAATTTTTTTAATATTTTAAACAAGTTTTTTTAATTTTTAGACACACCTAATATAAATACACTTAAAAAACATAATATTTGTAAATTTTTTTTTTTAAAAATTCACTAAATACCAAAAATACAAAAAACAAATATGAAAATTTAGTACATTTTTCATATTTTTGTGTATTTATCATTTTTTAAAATATTTTTTACAAATATTTTACTATTTAAATACATCTAAGTAAGATACATCTGAAAAAGTACAAAAATCGCTTAAAATTATAAAAATATTTACTAAAAATAAAAAAATACGAAAAATAAAAAATTCAATTTTCAAAAATTTTAAATTCAAAAAATTAAAACCAAATATACTGAATAGAATTTATGAATATGTGAGATTTTGATACGAGACTTTCGGATTAAATTTCCCTAACAAAATTTTGAAACAGAAATAAAACCAACTTAAATAAAATAATATGTGTCGTGTAAATAAAAAGGATTGTAAAATTTATTAATTTATATATAAAAAAAAATTCAAAAGTGATGGTAGCTAATTTTTTTTGCTAACCCAACTCTTGTTGTTAATAGTTTATTTATATGACCGCAATGCCTTCAACTATTAAATAAAATTCATTGGTAATTGAGAATTATCATTTGCCTTGAAAGCCTACAGTTCGATGAATTTTCACTTGACCAAAGCCTGTATCCTAAACGGGTAGGCTCAGCTCAATTGAGGCTTGGACTAGGCAAAGAGTTTGAAGCACGTTGGTTTTCTCGTCTACAAGTTCGTCCAAAAAAATATGAAAAAAAAAATAAAAAAAAAATTTATTGAGAGGGCTAAAAGTGCTTTAATAACATCATTAATGATGTGACAACAGGGCCCACTGCCTATGCTCTTTTTTTTTTTTTTTTTTTTTAACATTTCTAATGCATTAGTGCTATTAGTGATTTTTTTTAGTAGTATGAATCATTATTGAAAAAAAAATCTTAAAATCGTCAAAAAATATAATTATCAGCTCGAGAGCAAGCCTATTGGTTAGTGAAAGGTAACTATCAAAAGAATATTCATTTAGACTTGGATGTCATTTTTGCTACGTACATTTGATTCTTACGTTTACTGATAATTATGTTAGTAATGTTAAAATAGTCATTTAGACAATAAAAAAAGTTAACAGAAAAATTTATAAATAATACTGTTACATTTGCTTATTTTTTTGTATCACATTACTATACCATTTCATGTGACATATAAAATGATATAATAAATATAGTATAAAAAGACAAAGTATGATATTTTTTAATAATAAATCTAATATTATTGAATTATCAAACATTAGTAGTTTTTTTTTTTTTTTGACTTTCTTAAACGTAAAAGCGGAATGACCAAAAAAATTAAATAAATAAAATACATAGAAACATGATAAGGATATTAACCCTTGATTGTTTACACAAGCAAAGCAATTCTATTCAATTACTATGCTTAGTGGGGATTTGGTGGGTCCCCATATCAGATTTGCCATTTGATTATACAATTGATGCTACAGGTTTGCTAGAGCATATATGCTATTATGTCCACTTGAAACAACCTAAATGGCCACCAACATAAATTTGCTTATTTTTCAACTAGGCAACTTTATTATTATGGGGCACTAAGCAAAGTTAGTTGATGAGTGCAATCTTAAAGCTTCTAGCAAAAAGCATAAACAAAGATTGAGAGTTTGTTCAGGTCTCTCCACCTAAAATAAGAAAACTTTCAGGCCATTATGGATCTGTCATTTTCCTTATTAGGTTAATTAAAAAAACTTAAAAAGTTTATATGAGCTTGATCAAAAAAATAATGTTACTTTAAAAAGATTCGTTTTACAGAAAATTATAAATTAGTGAAAAGAAGTGAAAATTAATACAAAAGTATACAAACATAAATGAGTTTGTGTTATAGCACGATATTGGAGCAGGAACTTCACTTGCACTTTTATAATTTTATAATTATTTTGACTTCTTTCAATTGAATTGCAATTTAATTTTCTTTTAAAGTTACAAGTTAAAAACCAAATTTGTATATGATATAACAATTCATGTTATTCTGAACTTGCTTTAATTTCCAATATTACTCAACTTTTAAATTTAGATTAATTAGACTAAGATTTTTGAAACTATTAGTGAATATCATTCAACAAGTCCACAAACTCAAAATTTATCCATAAATAACAATAAACCGTTCAAATTCATTTCATTCATGAACCCCACACACTTCATCAATTTAATTTACACTATACAAACTAATTCTAGATGAACTCTGGCTTCTTAACTTTTTTGAATATTATTTTACTCCTTATTTATGAAATCGTATATCTTAACTTTTTCAATTATAAAAATATATCACTTTCACCCCATAAAATCACCTCAAAAAAAAGTATATTTGTATGATTTTCATAGTTAATAAAATCACTATGAACGAGTGTATAGATGAACAGAGTAAAATGATATCTGCTAATAATTGAAGAGGTGTTTGTATAAACAAGGAGAAATATCAAATCAGCGAGAATTTCAAAAAATAATTATAAATCAACAATAAATTTTATAAATATTAATAATTAAAATCATAAATTTTTTCATAAATCTATAATTATTTTTTAACAAGTACAAGGTATATTGATTTGTAATTTCTTCCATAAATAACCTTTAATTTTTAATAAACACTCAAGGAATAATCCCGAACAAGATATGTTCATAACAAAATTTTCTTCCTATAAGATGAAAGTGACAAAAAAAAAAAAAAAAAACAATTTTCAATGTTTGTCTAAAAATAGTAAAAACAAAGTTTACACATCAAAAGATGATATGGATGGATGAAGATAGAACCGGATGTAGGGTGGTGTAAAATATTGCTTAATATGTTAAAATTATATCAATTCGTGTAAATTTGTATCGTTTTATTCACTAATTGTGAATTAAATTTTTAAATTTATAATTTGTCTTTGAAATCCTTCGTTCGGCTATAGTTAATATATATATATATATTTATCTAGAATGAAATATTAAAGTAAAGATGAATGTGAGAGAGATTTAGAGGTCGTTTGGTTTTTGAGTTGGGTTAAACAATTATAAAAAGACAAAAAAAAAAAAAAAAAAGTGAAAAAGTCAAAAATCACAAAAGGACAAATTTTTTTTGTCAAAACAAAGCCAAAAAAGCTAAACAAGAACATCAAACAACTAAAAAAATCCCAAGCTAAAAAAATAAAAAAATAAAAAACTAACTAAATAATTCATTGCTAAACGAGCACTTAATATGTAAAATTTATTACAAATTAGTAGTTATATATATAAAAAATATTATATAAAATTAATTTGTGTTATACATATGAAAAATATTATACAAATTAATATTATATATTATACAAATACTTCATAATTAATTAAAATATTTTTTAATGAATCAATTCACATAAAATTATTTGAATCATAATTTGCCAATCTATCATCCATCATTCAATTTATAATTTAACTCTTGTAGCATTTGAATGTATCGCGCACCCTACATTTAAGGAAAGTCGTTGCCCTTATTTGATGCTAAAAACAAGGTAAAAGTGGCCAATTAGAGGCTTTTGCCTCACCAAGATTAGGATAAGTCACAGGGTTAATTTTGTCCATTCATATAACGTTTACGTCAGATCTGCTTTCACCGACAATCTAGGAGAGGTCGGCAACTGTCGGCCGGCGAACCGGGAATACAAAACCAAAGCGGCGAAAACTTTCAATCATTGCTTCCAATTATTAGGGTTATTTTTTTT
Source organism: Camellia japonica (assembly GCA_030407325.1). NCBI lineage: Eukaryota > Viridiplantae > Streptophyta > Magnoliopsida > Ericales > Theaceae > Camellia > Camellia japonica. The sequence continues at coordinate 5,409,002 of JAPPVO010000019.1, forward strand.
CTTCAAAAAATCAAATTCATCAAATTATTTCTTAAAAAGTTTCACTTTTATTTTAACCTAATTTTGTTTATTTTTCAATTATCAATTTAAATAGTTTAATTAAAGATGATTGTATAAATTAATGATTGTTAAAATTTAATTTAATGGTTAAAAAATTATTTTAAAATTAAAATAATTTGAAGATATTTAGGGCAAGTTATACCTAGGTAAAAGTCCATATTCATCGGTTGGTTAATAATAAGCGGTTGTTTGGAATATCTTAAATAAGTGTATTTTTTGTCTTTTTTTACTAAAATATTGAGGAAAAAAATAAATGTTTAGATTAATTTTTTAACTTTTTACCAAAAAATATATGTTAAAAAATTGTATAAATAAGTGTATAGGAGAAGTTTTAGTGAAGTAGATAGTACGGCTAGTCTGGGCTGAGTAGGAGATAGGAAATGATTGCCTCCTTTTTCGGACTTGAATTGGACGGTGCTGTTTGACCTGTGGGGGTCCACAACGGGTCCCGTTTTGCTAATCGGAACAGTTCAATTTGTAGAACTCATCGAGTACTATATATTTGTAAAAAATTATGTTGGGATATCGATAGCTATCTGATCGTATTAGTTTTGTGTCAACCGTTAACTATAACACTATCTATTTTTTATACAAAAATGATTTGATCATGTAGTTAGCAATATCTGATCAATGTGATTTTTTATAGGCATATAGTACTCGATGAGTTCTACATATTGAACAGCTTAGATTATCAAAACGGCAACCGTGATGGGTTTCCACAGGCCGAACAACACTAGGTTGTTTGTGCACCCTGCCTGTGCAATTTTTTAAAAAAAGTCAACAAAGTCAGTGGGGGAGACAGGCACCTGTTGTAATAACGAAGTGTAAAATTAATTTTTTTTTGGTAAATAGTAATAACTTTTTGACTTTTTGAGTAACTTTTTGACTTTTTAACTTTTTTCATGTATCCCAAATCAGGCCTAAGTTTCTTTTTTTTTTTTTTCACTAAATCTAAACTAAAATAAATAAATAATAATAAGATTTTTTTATAATTTTTAAATTATTTTTACTTTATAAATTATAAATAAAATTTGCGTTAAACATTTACATATATATTTTTTTTAATTTTAAAAATACTCATTTTTTGTCCTTATTACACATAGTTATATTAATACATTTTCATACAAAATACACTTTCTGCTAAAATTAAAATTTTAAGAGTATTAATATAGTTATGTATAATAAAGATAAAAAATAAATTATATTTAGAGTAAAGCGGAGTAAGAATAACGACTCGCTAAAAAAATTTGTAAACATTTCAATAATCTGCAAGAAACAATCATTTTAATCATACAACTAAACTCCAAACTAATTAGTTATATGATGTGTAATTTGTTATAGTATTCAAATTTTAAAATGACATTTTTACCATTAAATCAAGTTCAAACTGTTAATGATTTAAATAATCATTACTAATTAAATCACATAAAATGAAATAAATTTTTTTAAAGATTAGATAGATAAAATTAATAATTTAAAAACAAAATAAAAAATTACAACTAGTGTCAGTTAGTACTTTATATTCGTCCCATTTGAATATTATTTTTAATATTCCCTCACCATTTTCGCCCCCCTCTCTCTTCATCTATAAACTCACTTTCTCTCTCTAATATCTCGCTTGCTACACTGCGTGATATTCGCTATCTAAAACAGCCGATCCAAACTCGAAAACCTAATTGGGATGAGATGTCCAACAGATCATCCAAGCCCTAATTCACTTTATACCTTCATTAATCTCTGTAAATGTCCTTTTAATGAAGCCTCCTTGGCTCATTCTGTTATTTCTGGTACCTTTTCACCTCCTAAAACCCTATCTTTTTTCATCCATTTTTAAGGTAGTATTTTGTTTCTGTTTTCGCAAAATGTTTTCATTTCTTTAGGTTTATTCGGCTTGGCTCTTATTCCAACGTTTGGAAAAGCATTTTCTTGTGTTTTTCTGTTTTTTCTGTTTTTGGGTTTTTGTTTTGTTCGTTCGGAGCTTCCGTACCTCAATTTGCCCAATTCGTGTTTCGTTCTTGTAGAGATCTCAGCTGAGCAGGTCAATTTTGTTTTTATATATATAAAAAAAAATTATATGTTGTTTTTGTTTTTGAATTTCAATGTTTTTTTTTTTTTAAAACGGTTTTGACAGTTTGTATGTTGTTGTTGTTGTGATTACTGTTCCTCATACATGTATGTTTCAAAATTTTAATTTCCAAACTTCGGTGGTATGCAATATTTAAGGAGATGGGTAATACAAATTTTGTTTTTCATATTTTGTAATTTGTTGAATGTGATTCTGTTTTCCATTCATAATATACCATTATTCGCGGATTAATTTGAAGATGTATAATTAAAATTGTAAATAAAAATTAGTTCTTGCGTGTTTCGGAGGGGAAGTTTTCTCCTGATATACTGATTTTGTTGTATTCTAATTTTGCATTTCAGGCAATATAAAATTAAATTATAGTTTCCCTCGGTGAAAGTGAATGATGGATATTGTTGAGGTTGAAGAAAATTTGTTTGCAATTGGTGATGCAAAGGTACATATAATTGTAAGAATCCAAATGGAACATTTCTGAAAAGTTCTTTTTTTGTTGTTTTGTTCTGTGCCTATTCTGGCGTTTGAGAATATTTTTTGGTCAGTCTAAATAGTTTTTGAGTTGAAGTTGGAGAATTGATACACACATATATATATGGAAAATGTTTTACACTCCTTTTGGATCGAAGGGTTTAGTGAGAATGTAAAAGAAATGGAGAGAATGAAATTTCTCATGACTTGTTTGGATTATGAAAGAGGTGAGAAACGGTGAGAAAGGAAGAGAAATGGTGAGAAAGACAAATCCTTCAAAAGTTAAGTTTTATTCATTGTTCGAACAAGAAGGTGAGAAACTAAAATCATTTATTTCTTTTGTCACCTCACAATCCAAATAGAGTGTTAGGCTAGGTATTTGGTGAACATTTGACTTATAGCACGAGTTGAAAATTTGTTATCCTTGTGAGCAAAAATGGTTCTGATTTTCTGGCGTGGCATTTGAGTCTGCTCACAGCTTTTGTTAATTGAGGGTTGAGGGCTTCACAAATGTGTGGTTGCTAAATGCAGTTGCATGGAGGAATGTGCAAGACAATGTCTGCAATTTATTGCAGAGTGCTAGGAATTTTCCCTGTTCTGGAAGCATCACGGCCTCGGAGCACAACAGGTATCCAGGCATTATGTTCTCTGCACATTGCGCTCGAGAAGACCAAGAATGTTCTTCAACATTGCTGTGAATGTAGTAAACTTTACTTGGTATGATATCTCCCTTTTTTTGCATATATTTTGTACTACTAAAATGGGCTTTCCACTTGGGAATTGTTTACTCTTTTGTTGATGGTTTCTAATCTTTTGGCTGAGTGGCTATGTGTTCAAAATAAATTGAAGTAGCTCTATTGTTGTGTTTTATTACTTTGTTGATAACCTACGAGTTTAAGCCTTAGGGAAGTCACAAGGTGTGTACAATGCCCAAGGTTAGGACTGTGTTCAGTCTATCCCTTCCAAGTTCCAACATCTCCCACATTGGATAACACTAGGTAATGGCCTTTTAGGTTTTGTCCCGTAGTCATTTAGTGGTTCCTTAAAAAATTGTGGGTCAATGATTAGTTTGATAAGCATTTATATCCCGTAAGGATACATGATAGAATTTCTGTTGTTTATAGGTTGATGTCTTTTACTGATTTGCATGTGATGTAATCAATGTGAAATCATGGTTTGGCCACAAAATATAACATTTGTGCTTCATTTGACCTGGTTGAAAGGTTTTGAGTCTCTTTTCTTTCCTAGAGGAATGTTTTACAATTAGAATCAACCTTATAATGCAGGCTATAACTGGGGACTCTGTTGTTTTAAAATTTGAGAAGGCAAGATGTTCTCTTGAAGATGGTCTTAGGCGGGTCAATGATATTGTTCCACAAGCTATTGGTTGTCAGGTAATTTTAATCTAAATTCTGTTGGCTATCTTCTTGTTTGTGTTTGTGATTGAAACTGAAAGATTTCTTCAAATGATCCTCGTGCGCTTTTCCACTGTAATTTGTGGTTCCTCTTCAATTAGATTCATCTCTTTTCTAACTGGAAAATATTTTTTGTTCAATAATTTGCATGAAATTGTTTAGAATAGGAAATAGTAATATTGTTCTGTAATGACATTGTTTCTAGTTTTTATAAGCTATTGCCATTTTATTAAATACATGATATTGACTCTCAATTGTAACTATATTCATTTCAGATTTCAGAAATTTTAAGTGAACTTGAGGGGACCGAGTTCTCACTTGATCCATTGGAGAAGCAAATTGGTGACGATATAATTGCACTTCTCCAGCAAGGGAGGAGATTCAACAGCAATTGTAATGACAATAATGAGCTTGAATCTTTTCACCACGCTGCTTCTAAACTTGGCATCACATCTTCGAGAACAGCTCTTACCGAGAGAAGGGCTCTGAAGAAGCTAATAGAAAAGGCCCGGATTGAGGAAGACAAGAGGAAGGAGTCAATCGTGGCTTATCTTTTACATCTCATGAGAAAATACTCCAAGCTATTTAGAAGCGACTTCTCAGATGACAACGATTCACAGGGTTCAACACCTTGTTCCCCTACTGTTCAGGGCTCTTTTGACGATGGCAGTGGACCGGGTGGCGTTGGTCATGTCTTCGAGCAACAGCTCTCAAAACATGGTTCTTTCAATTTCAAGCCAAACTTCAGGAGATCAGGGCAGATGACCCTCCCGCCTGAAGAGTTGAGGTGTCCGATATCTTTGCAGCTCATGTATGACCCAGTCATCATTGCTTCCGGGCAAACTTATGAAAGGATTTGTATTGAAAAATGGTTTAGTGATGGGCACAACACCTGCCCAAAAACTCAACAGCAGCTACCCCTTCTTTCTTTGACTCCTAATTACTGTGTCAAGGGTCTTGTTGCTAGTTGGTGTGAACAGAATGGAGTTCCTGTTCCCGATGGCCCACCAGAGTCTCTAGATCTCAACTACTGGAGGCTCGTGTTGTCTGAGAACGAGTCTGTGAATTCAAAGTCAATGGACAAAATTCGGTCCTGCAACATGAAGGGTGTAAAGGTGGTTCCTATAGAGGAGAGTTGTATAATTGAGGAGGCTGAAGGAAATGAAGCAGAGGATGTGCCTGTAAACGAGGAAGAGTTTGAGCATAATGTGCTTGAAAGATATGATGAGTTTTTTATGATCTTGGACAAAGAGGAGGACTTGGGAAAAAAGTGCATTGTGGTAGAAAAGATAAGGCTCTTGCTAAAGGATGATGAAGAAGCTAGGATTTATATGGGGGCTAATGGGTTTGTTGAAGCACTGCTGCGGTTTTTAGAGTGCGCTGTGCAGGAGAGGCATGACATGGCTCAGGGAATTGGAGCCATGGCTCTCTTCAATCTTGCTGTTAACAATAACAGGTTTGTCTCTTGTTTATGATACTTTGTACTTATTACTTGCGTGTGATTACAATTGTTTTATTAGTTTTAGATGAAAGTCTGTTCATGAAGGTGTGTAATTCTTTATCTTTTCCAAGGAATTCTTGATCATTGGCTCAGGAAGTATCAAAGGAAGCAAATTAAACTTCTTCTCATGAATTGGGCAAATTGGCTTTTATTAGCATTTCTATTGTTTTAAGGGCTGCATGTCCCCCAGTGTCCCTATGCTATCCTTTTGACAGCCATAAAAAAAAAAAAGAAAAAAAAAGAAATGTTGTTCTACAGATTGGATGTATAGTTTTTCTTCATTTTCTTCTGAAGTCAAGTATTGGGAAAGGGAAAACAAAGCGACTCCAATTCTGATTATTCACTCGTAGGCACCACTTAAAGGGGTAAAAGAAAAAAAAAAAAATCGGTTTTTTGGTACCTTGAAGAACATTGTTAGTATTCCTCTTTTATTAGGGAGCAACATGGTTTTTACATCTTTTAAACCATGCATATGTTTTTGTAACTATAATGAATGCCTTTTTTTAATCTTTTTTATTTTATTTTTATATTCATCCAACTCACTTTCAGAAACAAGGAAATGATGTTGGCAGCAGGAGTACTTCCATTGCTGGACGAATTGGTTACCAAATCCAACTCACACGGAGCAGCAACTGCACTTTTCCTGAATCTTTCCTGCCTTGATGAAGCCAAGCCTGTCATTGGCTCAAGTGAAGCCGTCCTTTTCTTAATCAACTTGCTTCGAGCCGAAACCGATCCCCAATGCAAGCTAGATGCCCTCCATGCCCTCTTTAATCTCTCTACCCACCCCTCCAACATTCCGAAACTTCTCTCCTCTGGCATCATGAATGTACTACTATCCCTTGTCACAGACTCGGGTGACCAAGCGTGGACCGAAAAATGCATACCCGTCTTTATAAACTTAGCTTCGAGTAAGTTGGCAAGAGACGAAATGATATCATCCCTGGGGCTCATTAATGGGCTTGCGATGGTATTAGATGTTGGCGAGCCTGTTGATCAGGAACAAGCCGCCTCATGCCTTCTGATATTGTGTAATGGAAGCGAGAAATGCATTCAAATGGTCCTCCAAGAAGGGGTAATACCGTCATTGGTGTCGATTTCCGTGAATGGGACTATGAGAGGGAAGCAGAAAGCTCAAAAACTTTTGATGTTGTTCCGAGAGCAGCGGCAACGAGATCCGTCGCCGGTTCGGACAACCCGGCAGCTGCCGGAAAGTGGTGACATGGCAATGCCTGATCCGGAATCAAAACCACTATCGAAGTCAATCTCGAAAATAAAGTTGGGGAGAGCTTGGAGTTTTTGGTCAAAGAACAAGAGCTTTTCAGTGTACCAGTGGCGAGATTGAGAAGATTGGGTTGTTATGTTACAATCAAATGTTGTAAATTTCACTTTGTATCTCCTTCACTTTTTCTTTTTTCCTCTTGTTGTGTCCTGTTCTTATGGGCATTATATCATATATGTAGTGTTCCACAGAGAAAAGAAGAGTTGTACAGGTCCTTGTAACCGATGGATCTTTTTCCTTTTCGCCTGCCTCCCTATTCTGGGTAGGTTTACGTACGTTATAATTCAAGGCTTTTAAGATCCACATTTTGAAGCAAATCTAGCAGTATTTAAATGACTTGCTATTGTAAATTCTTTGGACATCTATAAACACTGATCTAAAGGTCCACACAAGGATTTGAGATCAAATGCCAAATGAAAAAATTGATGCAATCTAAACAAAGCAAGTTATAAAAACACAGATTTCAAGCAACTAAATGGACACTAAACATAGAGTTCTCATTAAAAAAAAAAAAAGCAGCTCTGGCAATTTATTTTGTTCTTCCTATTGTTCCCTGACTTTGAAGAGTAAAAATTTGAATATTGGCGGGTGTGCTAGAGGTGATCCAGGCGAGGGTGGCTTTGGAGGTGTTTTCAGAGATGAAAAAGGCAGTTGGCTGTGTGGCTTCTATGGCAAGTTGGAGTAGTGCCATAGCCTTGAAGCTGAGATGTGGGGAATTTATAGAGGCCTTACCATTGTGATCCAAGAAATCATAATTGAGACAGACTCAACCATGGCTGAAGATTTGCTAACTCAAGGCCCTTCTCAACACCGCTCCTTCAGAAGCATTGTGGAAGATGCAAGGCACCTGTTCCTAAGGTGCAACTGGTCCATTCAACACATCCCACGTGAAGCCAACAACTGTGCTGATAAGCTCACCAACATGAGAGCTGATCAAGTCGAACCCCTGGTGGTGGTTACTGCGGTTAGGACTCAGATTGTCGCAGATATGATCGAAATGGAATATCGGAGGATCTAGCCTCTGAATTTCCTCCGATCTTGTTTTGCTGTCTGTTTGTTTGTTTTCTGTTTCTTTCTTTTAGAGCATCTCCAACCACATCCTCTTCTCAAGAGGATGGAAATAATATTTTTTATTCAAAAAGTAAATATAGAGGAGGTCACTATTCATTCAAACTCCAACCACAAACCTTCATTTCCTTCATTCAAACTCCAATCAAAAAGTAATTTTTGTTCATTAATAAATATTTAATTTTAAAATTTTTGTAAAATATATTTAATATTATATTCATTTTAAAGGTATGATTTCATACTTTTTATTGATGTCAATTTTATAAAAATTAAATTTACACATTAAAAGTTATTTCAAATATAATAAGAAATATACAGTGAATAGTATTTTAGAGTCTCCTTCATTTTGTTCATCCTTCTTTCATATTTGAAGGATCAATCCATCTTCCTTCATTTGGAAGGAAGAAATGAAGGATGGGTTGGAGCTCAAAATTAGGAAAGATCCTTCATATTTGAAGTTTTGAAGGATGGGTTAGAGATGCTCTTACTTTGTACCAAAAAAAGAAGAGTGAAAATCTGAAAGAAAGATCTGGGTTTGGTCTTGTGTGCATAGAAAGGGATGGATTAAATATTTTTCGTGTCCCACATCGAAAACTAAGTAGGAGAGCAGGGGAAGAGAAGTAGGATAAATAGAGAGAGATGAGGTACATTTAAACATACTTACCTGGACGGGGTCAATGGGCGATCAACAAGACCCATGGCCTAGGTTGGTGACCTCCACTGCACTTGAGGAGGGGTGCCCGCCTAAGGTCTACCCAAGTTGGTGGAGCCTACGTCATAATTTGTGCTAGTGGGGGCCTGCGTTCGCGCGGCCCCTGCCCAATTCTCAAGTTAAGAGTTTTGTAGCTTAACTATTCAATGAAATGCCCAGCAGAACAAAAATAAAAATAAAGATGGAGTTATCGGTGGACTTAAAGATATTTGAGCTAGCGCGGTACCTGATCAACTCTGCAGTCCGGAGTTTTATAGTTTAACTACTTGACGAAATGCCTAGCCGAAAAGAACGTAAATGGTGAGTTGTCTATGTACTTAAGATAATTGAGTTTTATGTAGCTGTGGTGTTAGATCTGTGTGGTTTGTGTCTATCTCAAGTTTGAATGAGTATTCATGTGTTGTTTTGGCGATGGAATGTCTGGCTGAGAAGAAAACGATGATTACTTTACAATTTTAGGTGTGTGTCCAGTTCTCATGCTCAAATGAGTTTGTCAAGGTTTGTAGTTTTGGTGTTTGATGAAATGTCTAGCTGAGAAGAATATCAGTGGTGAGTTTTTCGAATTATGTATTTTTGGGATTATGTTTGCAAATAATACTAAATATCCAGAATATTTACTCAAAAGAATCATACCATCTTTGAATTTGTTGGTTTCGGGATAATTTTGGATAATTCTATAAGAAGGCCCATTTTTAAGATTTTGCCTAGGGCCCCAAAGAACTCGGGGCCATCCCTGGTGTGTGTGCCTGTGCGCACTTGTAGATTCATGACATGATGCCAATTAGCGGATTTCTGACTATTGTGTTGCAACTGAGCTTTGTTTGACTTGTCAAAATATCTACTCTTCCTGTGAGGACTCATCTTCTCTTTTAGTATATCAACAACTTGCACAATAGGTAGCCAACCAGAAGTTCTAGATGATTGATTGCCTGAGTTTTGTATTTGACATTCATTTGAGTTTCATTTTTTCAAAAATCTTTATTAGATGATTCATTTTTTCAGGATGTCTACCTACTCTTCTCAAAAAAGGTGTCTCTGCTGCTTCTACTACGAAATTATTGACTTCACTAATAAAGATTTTATACTAATTATCAGAACCTGCAAATATTACAGAAAATATTACCACATGCAAATACAATTCTTTCATGTTTTTGAAGACCTCATGATGTAGAGCGGAACAGGGAAATAAAAACAACAATAAGACAACCTGATTCTCACGATATTATGAAACCAAATGGGGGCATAATACAGTGAAAAACTTGTTATTTATAAGCTAATAACCATAACTAAGGGATGCACTGTCACCTCATCTTTTGCTTCTTCCCTTTTTTCGCCTTCCTTTTATTTTTCCCCGCTTTCTTTTTCAGCTCCTTCTTTGTTTCCTGGGCTTTCTTCAGCTTGTTCATTGACTTCTTTTTTTCCTTCAGCATTAGCTTTATCATGTTCTGTTTTCTTCGAGCATAGGAACTTGATGAGTCCTCCAAGGGCTTTGTCTGCTTTATCACTTCTCATGAGTTCTTCTGCAATCTCTGCAGGGGTTACCTCCACCTCTGTCATGAGCTTCTCAATTTCAGTAAACATGGAGTGATCTTTTATGCCAACGTACTTGGAAGCAAGGAACTTAAACCCACAAGGAGTGCAGTAGGACATCTGGATGTGCATGTCCATGCAACCCGGTCTCAGTAATGCAGGATCTATTTTGTCTATGTGATTGGCTGTAAATATAATTATCCTCTCATCACCACAACTTGACCAGAGCCCTGTCAACAAAATTAAGTAACCCAGATAGTGTCACCTGTCAATAAGAAGAGAGAAATAATTATTGAGTTATTAAGTAAGAAGCTGGTGTATGTGCAAGCAAGAAGAAAAAAAAAAGAGTTTTTCAAGCTTGGGCAGAGACTTGAATCTAGGTATATAGTAATAGCCAGTGATCTTTTAATCTTTGTACTCAAAATCTCTGTCCCTTGTCCCCAATGCACTCTAAGCCACATGATGTGGTGAAACTCTCGTGACACAATCATACAACTGAAAGTATATTGGAACAAGGGGGACAATGATTTTGCAGATCGAGGATTTGGTGTCCCCTCCAATATAAGCTACACTAAGGCAGCCGTTGGATGTTTTGCTACAATGTTGTAGGTTCAAGAACTATAGGTGTTTTTGGAAACATAACTAACGTAGTTAGCTTTGTTTTCGTGCATCACATTAAGGTTTTGCTTGTTACACTAAATTATTGTAGCTATTGCAATGGAGAGTAAACCTACGAACTCACCTGCTTGCCACCATTGTTGTACTCTTCATGTTTTCGGTTATGAAATTTTTTGCTGCAATCAATATCCTCAATCACCAGAATTGATTGATTTGCAGTAGAGACTAGAAGGTTCCTAAACTCTGAATTGGACTGAACCCTTGTGAGCTCCAAGTCGTATATATGGAACTTCAGATGGTTAGCCATGGCAGCAATCAAGCTGGACTTGCCCGTGCCTGGGGGCCCGTACAACAAGTAACCCCGTTTCCACGCCTTCCCAATTGTCCGGTAGAAGTCTCTTCTCTTCACAAATCTGTCCAAGTCATCCATCAGTTCCATCTTGAGTGTTGGATCCATTGCCAATGTGTCAAAAGTGGATGGATGGTCTAGATTGACTGACCTCAATGTTCCCCCATTTGAGTAGAGCTTCGGTACCTTGTTTTCTGCTTTCATGGCTTTTGACATCTCCAATACATGTGGCAAGTAATGGCGCAGTACCTTTTCCAACTATTTCTGGATGAACCTGAGCTCAATTGATCTATGAGTTGGATGGCTAGGTTTCATCATTTGCCAAGTGAGTTGGATACCTTGGAATGTATCCATAATCTTTTCTCCTTCTTTGATGCTGACGCAGATGTCCTCTTGTCCCGGTTCCTTGGATATGTTAAGCCGTCTATTTGAACGGCTGATTTTTGAGCGCAAGTAGACTTTGGATGCCTCGAACATTTGATTGGTGGAGAGCTGATTAATGGGCTTATCAATGAAGAGAGTCATCTGAGAAAAATAGTTTTCAATGAGGCTATTCAGGTTGGAGGAGACTTTGTTAGAGCATTCACAATGGACGTGTTAGTGATGGTGTTAGTGTCAGTGGCCAAAGTTTAGCTAGTTACAGTAACATTTGGATCTCACAATGGATGTGCTAACGTGTGTGTTAGTAGTGTGTGTTAGGGTGAGTTGTTAACTTGTTTGTTATCTGCAAAGAGCGTTGCAGCGAGCGTTCTAGCTGGGAAGGGAAGTGTTTTTTTGTCTTGTGGGTTGACCGGTCAACGGCAAATTTTTTTTTTTTTAAAAACTTTTTGGGATTTTTTTTTTGGACTTGAAATTTAATTTTCGGCTTGAAATTTTTGATTAAACTAAATTATTTATTTATTTCATTTATTATATACACATATATATATATATATATATATATATTTAACACACACCTTAACATATCCATTATACCATCACTCACTCTTTAAAATTAACGAACTCTTTAACACATTTTAACAAACATTTTTGGGCCCCATTTTTATTATTTTTTGTCATATAACACACACCTTATTACTCTTTTTCAGCCATCCCATTGTGGATCCCATTGTGGATGCCCTTATGGAGTTTCTGCGGTATAATCTTTTTGGAGATGGCCAGGACTTCATTGAGCAGAGTCCCGACCAGCATTGCTGAGGCAGTGAATAAAACTGATGGTACTGATATTGAAGGGATCCAGCTGGACCAAAATGGAAGATATTGTTGCATGGATGATAGAGAAAACATGGTTCAAACTTTGTTGTTTCTAGGATTGTGTATTTGGTCTGGTTTGGTTTGCTTTGAGTCCCGTCCACTTCGTCGAGTTGGGTTTTATAGAACATTTGCAGGAATGAGCTTCCAAAACAACAGTTCTCTTTACACTTTGTCACAGCACCTTCCTCCCTCTTTCTTTCTTTCACAAGCCCTTGCCACACGCTGTAAGGACATGTTTGGACGGTCCGGATTAAATTGGGTTAGCATGCCTAAGACTATTAATCTAATATTATCGATCCCTTTAAATTGTGTATTCTATTTCATGTTTAGATTGAATTATAAGAAGCCTATCAATTTTGTATGACACCACCCATTCTTGAGATTTAATACTCTCTTATAAATACTATATCTAGATGGACAATTAATCCGAACCCAAATTTTCTTCATCCAATATCGGATTATACATTTTGGCCATGTTTATTTGGGCGGGCATATGCTTGGAATTGGACTAGTGGTTCAATAAAATTATTAATCCGATATTTGGTTAAAAAAATTTAAGAATGGATTAACAATCCATCCGAATATGATATTCCACATTTGATGGACTATTTAATCCCACATATGAGGTGGGGTGGAGGACTAAGTCAAAGGTTGGACTAACTTATCAAATGACTATAATAGAGGTATTATGGTTAATATATTGAATGTCCTATGTCCTATCATATCCTATTTATTCTAATCCCCTTAAACAAATATCGGATTAGATAAATATTTTGTTAATCCCTCCTTATAAATATTTTGTTAATCCCTTTTTATAATCGTAACTCAATTCAAACATAGGACAGGATATACATTCCAAAGAGATTCGTAGTCCTAGGATTATTAGGCATGAGAATACTAATCCAATCTAATTTAATCTGCTCAAACAAACATGATCTTTGTGATTATTAATCCAATCCCAAGTCATATCTGTCCAAATAAACATATCCTAAGGATTTGTAAAAGAAAGATGAAAGAGAGGGAGAAAGCCCTTACAGCGTGTTTGTAAAAGAGAAAAGGAAAGAGAGAGTGAGGTGCTGTGATGTGAGGTTTCTTAAAGAAAAGGGAAAGGAGGAATCGAAGCCGAATTCACCCAGCAATAGCAGAGAAGATACTGGGGGGTTGCCATCAGTGACGGAACTACACGGGCCAAGACATGAATATAATTTTTCTATTAATTAATCTAAACTATCATATTCCATTTCAAAATTGAAAATAAATTAAGATTTAATACTAAACTAATACATAAAAAATTAAGGGTAAGGATACTATGTACATCCTTAAAAGAGTGCATATAGTAGTATATCTTTTATAACAATATTACAAAATTTTGTAACATAAATAATTATAAATGACTTAACTTTTCTTTTCACAAAAAAAGAAAAAAGAAAATTTGACTTTTTACTCGCTACTTATCTTTCACATATCATAATTTTGTTATTTGTACCTTTTATCACAAATTAAAATAATACATCACAAACATTTATATTTTTTTGGAAATGTACATTTTAATTGAGATTGACCATCTCTATCTTCTATTTTTTTTAAACTAAAATTAAAATAAAAATAAAAAGAGAGATCTAATGATCAACATGTATAATTTTTGTACATTATGTATTGAGATTTTTGTACGTAAAAACTTATATAGTAGATTTTTTTGCACTATATTTTTATACTTAATGAAAAAATTATTATGCAACATATTTATATGAAAAATTATACAATAGTTCTGGAATACTCCCTGATCAATCGTTATTCATTATGCCCTCCTCATGTTCCTCAATCACCCAACATAAATAATTAAATACTTCATTTTCTTCACCAATCATACTACCATGAAACACCACATTACTGTACTCCCAAACTACTAAATAATTACCCGATTTATATTTTATTTAGTATATTCAACACCACCCATGAGATCAACCTCTTATTAATTCAAAGTACTCACGACCAATATCATGCAGGGGGCCAATCCAACTAAACATACATACTAACTGTGAAAGTAGTATAATATATATAGGACTTTCCAACCTAAAAGGGCCATGGCCCCTGATAGTCTCACAGTAGGTCCGTTCTTGATTGCCATTACATAGATAGGAAAGTCGATTGAAAAACAAACATGCAGTTATAGTGGTCTTTTCGGAGTTAGAAACGAAAAAGATAGATTTTGTGTTGAGTAACTTTTATATATAACGTATATTTAATATGATCTAACAATTTAAATTATTTTAACATCATCCAATAGTTAATTATTTATATATATATATATATATATATATTTAATATTTTTATATATAATTCAGGTTTTGGGTTGTTCAGGTTATTCAGTGTCTTTGTTCATGCCAGTCCAAATTTAATTTAGACTTTTGAATTTTTGCCTAAACTCGCACAAAGTTCAAAAATATTAGAGAATTTGACAAACCAACAAAGTGAGAGACACATCAGAGTTAAAAACCTAAAATCCAATGGAATCCTCTAACCAGCAAACGTACAAAGACATAATGAATTCAACTCATTGTTTTAATTAGTAAACTTGCAAAGCATCTTTATAGCATTTATGGTTTTGGCCCGATCCATTTTGTATTCCGGAGTCGAGTCTCATAGCTTGTTATTGTTGTACTTGTCTTTCCCCCTTATTCTTCCTTAAATTTGGTTGTGGGATTGTTGTGGTTGTGTTTGGAACAGGTTGGTTGCTTAGTTTTCAAGCCTTTGTTGTCTAGATTTTTGGTCCTCCGCTTGAGCGGCACTTCTTGTACTTAAGCGAGCTTTGCAAACTCTCAATACTTTTGCAGGTCTGCAAAACTACTAGGAGAGTATATTTTACACTCGAGCAGTGGTTACTACGCACAAGCGGGTGGGCGCTCGAGTGGCCCTTTTTGCGTTCGAGTGTTGGTTTGTTGTTTGTAAAACTACTGGATGTGTGTATTCTGCACTCGAGCGTCGCTTCTTGCGCTCGAGCGGAACAACTTATTGTGTCTTGACGCTCGAGTGTCACTTCTTGTGCTCGAGCGTGCTGTGGGTATATCAATCCAAGAAAGTCACTTTTCACATCTCTTTTCCTCTCTACTTTTCAAAAATCCTAGATCTTCATTCTCTCTCTCTCTCTCTCTCTCTCTACATTTTCTCATTGATCTAGTGGGTTCTCTACCCTAGTGCCTTTGTTAAAAGGTTAGAGCGTCACAAGGTGTCACGCCCCAAGCTCCGTGACAACGCCGCACACTCATTTAAGTGAGCATGCAAGGCTAAGAGTCCAATACATAACCAACAATGTAAAATACTCAAATTAAATCCTTAAATATCATAATGCTAAAAACCATACAAATAGATAATTCTTATCATATGAAATTGTCCACCAAGTGCACTAATAAAAATAACAATAATAATGATCCAAGTACTTAAATCATAGTCCTACTCTCGGCACTCCCACAAGTAAAAACCCCGCGCAGCTCTACTCCTCAGAATCTGAAAAATAAAATAAGGGTAAGCTAGACAGCCCAGTAAATAACCAACCATCACTGTTAGCTGGATCAAGTATACAAAAAAAAATAGTCGATAACCAATAAATATATTTTTTGCTACCATTCAATAAATGAACAATTATTTTGTAAGATGGTTTCGTAGATGAAAATAAACAGTGTAGCAATACATTTAATTGAAAAGACAATGAGGTAATTCGATGAAATTTCATTGTTCAAAATTAATGGTTCGATATTCAAATTGTTCAATGATGCAATTCACAAAACCCAAGTCTTGGTGACTACGGTCACTTAGCCCGTGACAAGGCCCAGAACCACACATAGGCCGGTGGTAAAGCCCCAAAAGAAACTAGTTTCTGTGCCAATAAATAACCCCTATTGGCTAGGGTCCAAATCATAGTCAGACTAGAGTGATGTTCAAAATTCAAACAATACACAACTTTTAAATGAAATATTCGATATTTTCAGAATAAACATTTAGTACATTTTCATAATAGTTCCACAAAATATTCAAATAATTTTCATAATAATTTTCGATGCTATTTTATACTTGACCCATATTTTATTTTAAGAGAATATGAAGGCTATAAATAAATATTTATGATTTTAAACGATTCGATAGGAATAAAAATGAACCAACAGTGATAGAGGGTTACTTACCTCAAACGCTCAGAAATAACACTCCAACACCAATTCCAAACACCCAGCTCCACCACTTCAATCACACAAACCTAATAAATAAAATCTCAAATAAATTAATATTTTTTTACATGTTACATACACCCACAAAAGCCCCACTATATTAGATTAATGTATTGCTTTAATATCCAAGTGATCAAACCATTCAACCCAACTTTATAGCCAAACACACCCTTACCCATGATACAAAACTCCATTGTTTCTATTACCCACCCAAAGTTACACTTACACATTGCACCCAATTCTCAAAACCTAAGTAGGCACTTATAGATCTTCCAAATCCCCTTAATGCATTGATTGTTAAATTCCTCAACATAAACTTAAAAATTAACAGTAAAAACAGATTTTACCTTAACCAATGGGTGTCCCAAAATCACCAACGTGCTGCCTCCAATCTCTATTGTAGCCTCACTTGAACCTCTCTTCTCTTTTTCTTTTCTTTTTTTCTTTTACCTTCTCAAACCCTAGCCGCCTATGGAGCAATTCACAGCCTCTGTTTTGTTTGTTTTCCAAGACTTAAAGCCACAATAGGTGGGCTTATTAACCTAATTTCTCAAAGTTACAAAATTACCCATCTAGGTAATAGGAAATATAATGCCATCTCATAACTAATTCTTTGATATTAATAAATGACCCATATAAATTAATTTAATTACTAATCTATCCAATAAAATAATCCTACACACAACTTGGGTTTTACACAAGGGCTCCGTTTTGATCCAATTGAAGTTTGGTTTCAATATCCTTGAAGTTCCCCCATCTATTCCTTTGGTCTCCCAACTTTGAGGTAGGGATTCTCTACACTTTCTATGAGTTTTAACTTAGTCATTTTGTGATGTGTGAGAACATTGGATTTTATGGTAATTTTGACAAACCTAGGGTTTGGGGTTTGAATTCAAAAGAGGGATTTTCGAAAAGAATGTCTTGGAAATGGTTATGGGAATAATTATGAGTTTATGATGCATTAAATTTGTTGTTTTCAACATTTGGGTTAGACTTTGGGAGAAAGGGGAATTTCACCTTAAAATGTCTCAAACGTTTATTTTGTATAAATAATGGAATTGACATTGAAAACATGGAATTAAATGGGTGTTTATATAAATGATGGAGTTGGATATGTATTACCTCTCACCTATAAGAATTTGAATAATCTATCTGTTGTGAGATTATATATTTGTTTGGAAATAACTGTTTTGGGTTATCAGTGAAGAATAATTATAATTGTTGTAGAAATTGCATGAGGACTAGGTGAATTGAAACTAATCTCTTATTGGTTGTCATTAAATATGACTATATTTTAAATACATCGTATATGTATGTTATTGGAAAGAGAAAGGGGATGGACTCAACTAAATTAAGTTGGCTGGAGTGTCCAGTGTGAAAGTCCTGAAAACCACGCCTACACAACGGGTGCTGATCCCACGGACAAAATTTTCGTAAAATGGCAAATTGAAATGTTTGTGTGTAATGGTTGTGTGATAAGAAAACCACCAAGTTGTAGTCTCAGTTGGGTTGCCTGGATAATAACGAATTTGACTCACGAATTGAGGAAATATGAAATGATATGAAAGGAGTTGATATGGGATGAATTGTGGTATAATACTCAGTGTAGCATGGTTTTGAAAAGAGAGTTGTAAATGTTTTTTTTTTTTTTTGTCATTGAGTATTGAAACATGTGTATCATATTTATAACTCTATTAAAATTCATATATTATGTTAGATTGTTTCTACTCGGTTTTGGCTCACCCTATTGGGAAAAATCATTTTCAAGTACTGGTGATATGCCTCCGCCAAGGTAGTAGCTGGAGGGGTTTGGAGCAAGGGCTCATTTTTGTTGTATTTAATTGTATAGCCGAAGGCTTAAACTCTATTGAGTTAGATTCATTTTTGTTGTAACCAAGAAATGATTTGGAAAGATGTAAGTTGCTAGGGCATTTGATTATCTGTCAAACTTTTATCTTTTGATTATTAGTGACACATGCTGTACATTTAGGATAGGGCATTTATGAATCTATATCGCCTGTGTTACCCTTTTTGTAACTGAACTCTGATTAATAAAAGATCCTTGTCTTGTTTATATCACATGTTATTAGTGTTTGGGTCTGATCTTTGTAATTATTTTTTGGGGCCTGACAATCTTGAGTTGAAGAGATTGAGAATGTAAATCACAAGGAAATTTTGAGGGATTACACTTGGGCATCTTATCAAGCAGTTGAAAGGCAATGAAAAATGCATGCCATTAGCACAAAATAATGCGGACCAATCACATCTATACGTATCTAATATCCAAAAACAACAACAAATTTCTTTTCTTTTTTTCATGCTCCATTGGAGATATTAATGGGTAAGTTTGCAGATGAAAAATAATCAAATGTTAAGTGTGATGTTAATTGTGAAGAGTAAAATAACAAAGAGGAGACAGAAAGAGAGAAAGGAAGTGAGAAAGAAAGAGAAAAGGGAGAGGTGGGAGTTCATACAATATATTAATACACACATACTTAACATCTCTATTGCAACGCTCGCACACTTGTTAGATTAAACAAACATTAATATGAAATCAAACTCTACTTCTTACTAGTTTTTACCAATTAATAACACACAAAGTTAACCTCTGTATTGGAGATGCTTTTAGAAAAGCGGTGCATTTATGTGTGTTTTTGCCTATTTTGAAAAGTAAGTTAAAAGTTAATTTTTTGACTTTTTTTTTTTAAAAATGTATAAAAAAATAAAGAAATGATGTAATCTCAAAAAGTCAAAAGTTAACCTTTTGTCTTTTAATCCAATTATCAAAATAGGCTTTGTATAACAAGTTAGTTGAGTTAATTAGTTAAAAGAGCACAATATACTCCAATGGAAGTGTTAGCTCAAGTGTTAAATGGTTCAGATGTTACTATGTTTTTTAACAGTGAGTACTTAACAAACATTTGACATGGAGAGAGAGAGGAAGAGGGGTTGTAGGTGCATGCATGGAGAAATTATTCATTGCCCTAGGAGCAATGCTTGACACCATTCAGGTTTGGATAAGTATTCTATTGTCTCTTTAAAGGAGACAACTGTTTTAACTAATGATAGATAGGTTGGAGCACCACCTGGATTTACTCCTAGGACAATGAATAATTTCTTGCATGCATGGGACAATTGTACTTTTTTGTATTATTCAATTAATTTATTTTCGTTACATGTATGGATTTATACAAACTCACGTCTATCTAGGGGTTAGCAACAAATATACCGATTCGTCCAAATCGATCGAACTGAACTGATCCCCCGCATTTTGAACGGATGCGTAATGAAGAGCGAACGGTTGCAGATTGATTTTTTCCAATCCGCCTAGTTTTGGACGGATGGTGGATTTGAGGATCTTTTGGCTGCAACCGAACCGTCAAACCGCGAGCACCCATAGTAATTTGTAAAACTTTGTGGTTTAATTTGTTTAGATATTCTGTTTGTGTTTTTAATTGTAAAAGAGTTTAAATATTCTGTTGAAAAAGAGTTTTCAACTTGAATATATTTTTTGAATTAAAAAAATAAATGTATTATTTATCTATATTTTTTAGTTTTTAAATCTAACTCTAAAAATAATAAATAAAAAAGATGATATATTCTGGTTGGTTTTTGTTTTAAAAAATAGATATAGATATAATAATACAGAGGCATATAATCTCTACAATTGCTCTATTCATGGTTTTGGTGGTTTGAATTGTTTTTATGTTTTAAGAACTACAGATTGTAATACTTTATGTGGATGAAATTTGCTGTGATTGTAATATGTGGATGAAACATGCAATGATTGTAATATTATAAAATTTCAAACTTTCTTTCTTTGGATGAAGCGTGAGTGTAATACTTTTTTTTTTTTTTGGAGGAAGTGCACAAGTTGAATTATGTTGAAAATTTATAAAATTTTAAACTACTAAACCGATTCGCATCTATCCACCAATCCGCTCAATCCACATTCGCTGGATTGGTGGACGGATGCGTATTGATTTTTTCCAATCCGCCAATCTGGCGGACGGATGGCGGATTGGAAGTTCTGTTGTCACAATTGACCCACGCCCACCCTTACGTCTATCCATTATTGCTTAACACACATTTTTAATTTTAGATATTTTTATTGCAATACTCATGTTGTCACTATGGTCTCTTTTGGAAAAGAGATTAAAAACTATTTTTTGACTTTTAATTTCTTTAGGGTCATATTATTATTTATTTTATTTTTTTCACGTTTTTAAAAAAAATCAAAAAATTAACTTTTAAACTACTTCTTAGGGCAACTTTAAATTAACCAAACCTTAAAACATAAAATTATATTACATTTTTATCATCGCACTAATACACATAATTTTATTAAAGTTACTTTAAATCATTTATTCTGATAATATTATATTTTAATCCAAAATTATTTCAAAACAATTAATTTTTAAATTTTTTTTCACGTCTTTTTATAAATAAATAAAAAAATACTAAAAAAATGCCAATTCTCAAAAACAACCTTTGTTTTGGGCAGAGAGCTCCACCACTTGGGTAGAACTTAGGCAGGCTCACCTCCAAAGTACAATCAAGGCCGCCAACCTTGACCATGGACCATACTATATGCAATTTTTAGTTTTATTTGTTCTAAAATTAGAGCACATTTTTAGTAAAAAAGAGAATTGAGAGAAACATGTTAAAGTGAAGTGTTTCGTGGGATCATGAATAAATTTTTCTTAAAAAAAAATGTTCTATCCAAATGATTTTTTATTCTCAAATATACATTTTTGAAAAAGACCTCAAAGTCTTTGAATATAATAAAAATAGAAAATTTACCAATAAATCCTAAATGTTGTACTTATGATCCAATCAGTCCAATTTGTTTTCTAATGTTCCATTTGGTCCTGCCGGTTGTGAAAAGACGCAGTTGCCATTATTTGGACGTTTGGTGTAATGTTTATGGCTGTTTTGTTTTGGATTGTGGTTTGTGCGTGTGTCACACAGCGGAGACCACTTACAAGGGTGGTGTGCACGTGTTAGATATGTATGTGATGATTGTCACGTGACACATTTTTAGTGACACACAATAGTAGAGCACACTAAGGCTTTTTGTACTATGTGCCCACATTGCACACAAATTTGACCGACCCCTTTTATTTGTAATCCATGACCCGACCCTCTTTTATAATGAGAGATTTAATAAGTTTTGGGAAATCCTAATTTCAGTAGCTTTTCAAAATTTGAAAAGTGGATATTGATCGTGATTTTTTTTTTGGAGGGGGGGGGGGTTGAGAGAGATTTAGTGAATCAAGTCGATAAATTTTGTTGAGGACAGTGTGACATTGAAACATTAAGGCGTACACGACGGTGATTCACAGTTATTCATAGTAGGTTGTTCCTGTTCGTGGGCTCCAGCGATGGCTGATGAAGGTATGTGGCATTACCCTTTGTTGTGTTTCATGTAGACGACATATGTATGACAGTGACGTGCATTGTATTATGTTTACCTCTATTTGGACCTTTGGGGCTTGATTATTTTGTGATTTGATTCGATTATGTGTTGAATATTTAGGGTTATTGAGGTTTGGGTTTTTGTGCCGTGCATAGGTATGGGGATGGGTTGGGGTTTATAGTTGTTAATTTGGAATGGGTGTGTTTGTGGTGGCTGACACATACGTGGTTTTGATTTGTGTGTATCGTGGGAAAATGTTGATGGATGGGGGTGGACAAATGAGAATAGGTTGTGAGGGTTGTGTTTATCAGGGTATATGGCATTTTTTTGTTAGGCATTTTGTTTGTTAGTGATGGAAGTGTGTCGTGTTGCAGTAATAGTGTTGTAGAAGTCACTAAAAAACGCTCATAGGCAGACACAATGTGGTTGTCATGTACGTGGGACGTATGTAACACTATTGTAGAACACGAGAAACTTCCAGTAGTTACAAATGTGCATTGTTCAACCCAAATATTGATGTGGTTGACACGTGCGTGGTTTTGATTTGTGTGTGTTATTACATAATGATGATGGGTGTGAGTGGTGTAAAATAAATAGTGTGTAGGTTTTGTGTGTGTGAGGGTATACGTTGGTTTTTGGGTAAACAGTTTGTTGGTTTGTGTTATAAGTGTGTTGTGTTACCAAGTACTGGTGTAGATGTCGCGCAAACCACATACTTACAAAGACATGCACAATGTGTGTGGTTACGAATTAGTTTTGGAAACCGTTTATGTGTGTGTGACATATTGCATGTCAATTGCTTATTTGGGTAGGTGCATGGTATTGAATTTGTTGTTGGTTGTGTTACTATGTTTGTGTTGAATTGTGTGCTGTGATTTTATGTGTGGCGTGATGAACATGGTTATTTTAGTTTTTTCAAGCTTCTGTCGGTGTGTGGCATGACTTGCTAGGGTTGGGTGTCAAAATGTTGTGTACGTGGTTGCGAACTATGTGTGTCATGTGTGAATTGTTGTGTGGCATGGTAGCATTTGTACTGTTGTTTTTACAAGTTGTAGTAAGGTATCGAGTCCATGGATATGCTCATGTGAAAAGAAACGACTTGAGGAGGGCGGGGGTTCTAAGCCAGACAAACTAGGGGTAAAAATGCAGGGGCACATTCTTTTCAAGCAAACTAAAGTGGTAAACCAGGGGGTGTGCCAAAATGTGGGTAAATCGGTAGTTGGGCCGGTGCGTGAACAACATATAAGGCTGAACTTCCAGTCAAACATTGCTGGGATAGTTAAGCTTGTTAACACATCAAAGTTGAGGGAGGCACACCTGAGGCAGCTGAAAAGGACGCTGTTTTGGATCATGATAGAGGCAATACACATCAACAATATGAACCACAACGATTTCAGAAAGTGTGACAACCTAATATTCAAAATCATAAAGTCGTACAATCCCCGGATGAATGCTTTTAACATTGGTGGCACGAATGTGAAGGTTGGTAGCTGCGACATAAGGTTAATATTCGGATTGCAATGCGGGAAGAGGCGTATTGATCTGTCACCCGGTCAGAGGCGAGTTTCGGACTTCATACAACATAGGGCTCGTGATGTTTCTCGCGTAACGTCTAAACTTGTGAAGACATTATTCTTAGAGGCGGTTAATGATAATACAAGACAAGATGAAGAAGACGCAACGAAATTGTTAGCATTGTACGTTTGTGGGAAGCTTTTTTTCTCCAAC
The DNA here is from genome assembly GCA_030407325.1 of Camellia japonica. Classification (NCBI taxonomy): domain Eukaryota; kingdom Viridiplantae; phylum Streptophyta; class Magnoliopsida; order Ericales; family Theaceae; genus Camellia; species Camellia japonica. The sequence continues at coordinate 5,432,709 of JAPPVO010000019.1, forward strand.
ACTAGGGAGACAATAAGTTGGGCGTTTGTTCACTACATGAATGACCTTAATACTGCTAGGATGTATGACTAGACTGGTGCGATACTTACAACATTGATGAGATCAATAAAGTAGTTTCATCACACTTCGGGCAAAGTGACTGGCTGTGTGGTTGCATTACTGGTATGATTCATAGTGCAACTAGGTTTTATTTGTATCTATTTTGTTTTTGTGGTTGGTGTTGCGTAAATTCTTTGTTCATATTTGTAAGACATGAACTAATGGTTGTTGTTTGTCACGCAGTACTGGCTTTGCGAACATTCTACTGTTGTGCAGCCGGTGACCGATAACATGTTTCCCAGGTTCTTAAATTGGGACCTTGGGACATTGCTTAGTATAACTCAATCGGTGGATTTTTCTAGACCCGTCAGTTTCTAGGTATAGCGCATGTGTTTGTTTGTGTGGTACGCCATGCAGTATTTGTTTACATATAACCGTCATTTGGCTGTGACCGTTTGAGTATGCTTTTGATCTATGTAGGTAAAAGTCGACAGGTTGAGATCCTTTGAGCATGAACGAGATTTGATGGGCATAGACGTTGAAGTGATTGAAGGAGTCGTAGATGACGTTGACGTGGGTGAAAATGATATTGATGAACATTTTGTTAAGATGGAGGTGGAGCAAATTGCGACAGGTGATGGTGGGATGCATGGGGGTACTGCTGAAGTGGGTAACAGTAAACAAACTAGGGCGCACAATGAGGGAGATATGCAGCAGCATGATGGAGATAAGTGCGGCACGAAGAACAAACTTGTGCGTTGTAGACACCCCATTTTTGACTGCCCATAAGACTTGGGCGCCACTAATTGCTTACTTGATGGTGTAGGCTATCTTGTGCAAATGTTCGATTTCTTCGGCAAGGAGAGCGTCAAATCCCAACCCACAACCCCTTTTTGGACCAAAACCATTTTGACCAAAATAATTTTAGACCTTAAAATCGTCTCTTTCAAAATATTTTTGAAAAAGTTTCTACAATGTTCCGAGGCTCGCATTTCGTTAAATGTTGCGTTTTTCGGTAAACTAAGCAAGGACAAAGTGGAAATGAATGAAAGAGAGGTGAACCCTTTGAAAAAATCTTTAAAACATCTTATTTAGAGGTTTGGAGTTGAAGAAAATTGGAGGAGAGGGAAGAAACCAAGTTGGGGAAGAAGATGGGCATGAATCGTTAAGAGAGAGTCGAGCAGCCCTCGCTAAATCGGGCCTATCCATTTGTACACTTGGATTTCAACTATGAGGCCACCATCGTTGAAAATTGGACTTCCAGGGCTTCATTTTACATTTAAGAATCTCCTCAAGCCGAGACCAGATGAGGGAGATATGGCTGGTTGAAGTTAGGTATCAATCCGGTTGGACCAAAACTGAGCAGTCTTCATTAAAAGAGGGATATCTCTTAGTACACTTGGAATTTTGATGTGAGGCTTCCACCATTGGAAACAAGACTTCCGGGGCTTCAATTTAGGCACAAGAATGACCTGCAAAGGAGTCCAGATAAAGGAGATATGCCCGTTTGCAGTCGGGCTGAAAGCAGATTTTTGGTAGCCGACTGGCCACCATTAGTGGCCGACCGACCACCACAAGTGGACGACCGGCCACTACTTCTGACCGTCGGCCACTTGTGAAAAAAGCTCAAATTTTCCAGATATTATCCTCCACCTGTCTCCCACACTGCTCCAGATATTTCTGAATTGATATTTTTGACTTGAGCTCTTGTATTTCTATATATAGAGGCCATTCTCTATTGTTTTCAAGGTTAGAAAGTTTGGGAGCCTCTCTCTCTAAAATCTCTTTCTCTCTACAATCCTCTCTCTAGATTTCTCTCTCTCTTGAGCTTTTGTGCTTAGAAGCTTGTATACTTTGAAATTTAACCTATCAACCCTTAACAAAAGTGGTTCATCTTTGGGCTGAGGTTGCTTGAATCTCTCTTGGAGTCTCCTTTGAGCTCTAGATGGTGGTTTAAGCTCAGATTTGTGCCTATTGTGTGCTTTGCTTCAAATGTATAGAACTTACCCTATTTAAGCTTGTTTTGCACACTTGTTTTGCCATCTCTTCACACTATTTTTGACATGGTTTTCAACTGTAAAAACCTCTATTTTTCAGTCCTAAAATGGTGGTTTGAGCCTATTTTGAGCTAGGGGGTTGTCTCCCCTTTTTTGTTCTTTGGCTTGTGAAGCCTTTTGTGCCATTTCTTACCACTTTTAAATCAAACTTTTTGGGCCTTTAAAACACTGAAATTCATAGTTATTTCAGTGGTGGAAAACATGTTTTGAAGCTCAAAATTGGAGGGGTTAGCCTCCCCTCCTTGTGTCTTGTTTGCATGCCTAGTTAGCATCACATGGTAGCATGTTTTTGTAGCTTAACTTAGCTTATTTCCACCATATTTTTGCCTCTGATTTGGACTGTTTTTGGTCTGTTTTGAGCTGCTTTGGTCATATGAGTCTTGTTTTGCATAGTTTAGTGTTTTAGGCCTTTAAAGATGCTTTGCTTTAGTTGGTTGCATGTTGTAGTGTCTTTTTACATGTAATTTCAGTATATAAAGCTCTGTCACATGCTCATTTGTTTCACTCTTTCATTGCTTTGGTCAAATGACTTCATTAGTTTAGTGTTTTAGGCCTTTAAAGATGCTTTGCTTGAGTTGGTTGCATGTTGTAGTGTCTTTTTACATGTAATTTCAGCATATAAAGCTCTGTCACATGCTCATTTGTTTCACTCTTTCATTGCTTTTGAGAGTTGTGTTTTGAGTCTTGTTTGCAAGCTAACATGTGAGCATATTTTTCTTGCCTTTTGTGCTTTAATCTCAACATGTTTTGATTGGTCTTAGCTCTGTTTTGAGTTAGTTTGGCCCTTCGAGGCTTGTATTGCATGGTTGTTGTGCAATCCCTCTTACTAGCTTAATGTTTTAGGCTTTGTAACATGTTGTGCATGTGTTGCTTGCATGAATTAGTGTCATTTTGTATGCCATTTCAGCACTGAAATATCTGCCACCTCCCTCATTTCTTCACTTTTCCATTTTCTTTGAGGTTGGTTAGCCTTAAGGTTGTGTTTAAGCTTAAGATTGAGACTTGTGCTTAATAGTTTTAATCCTCTTTTGGGAGTTTCTACTAACCAACGGCATGATCTCTCTCATGCCTTAAGTCATCTTTTGGTTGACCCCTCTCTCATTAGAGGACACTCACCTTGGACTTAACCGGTTAAAGAATGATTTGGTAATGTAAAATGTGTAAACAAAATTTGACAAGTAAAACATGAACAAGATAAGCATGTTGTGTTGCATTGCATATGTTTGGATCGGACGTTAATCCAAACACAAGGAAAATGGGACGTTTCATACTCAAAGTGATGAAATGTGTCATTTTTCTTGGTCACTATCACCCTTGATCATGCATGATAGGGTGGTGGTTATTTTGGTCTTGTTTGTACATTCATTGACCTTGTACAAGCTTGGCTCTTTAGCCATCATGCATTGAAAATGCTTGATTGGTGGCTTGAGAGCTAAGAAGTACACTCCTTTGAGCTTGAGAGATGATAAGGAGGGTAGCAGTACACACATTTCTTGAAAATGCATTGCTTTGCCTCTGTTTGCTCTCTGTTGCAGCAAAAGCAGAAGTCAGGAAATGAGGGTGGCCGACCGGCCACTTGAAGTAGCCGACCGGCTAGTTAAGGTGGCCGACAGCCACTTTGTGGCCGACTTGCCACCAGTGAATTTTTGTGCAATTGTGTTCTTGTGTTGGTGCAGAGGCAATCTGGAAGTTGGTACAATTTTCGGTGATCAAATGAGTGCAAACAGAGGCATCCGATGGCAAGGCAAAGGCATTTTCGGGTGGAGCAACCGAGCATGCATGCATCCCTCATCCCTCGAGGCCGTTTAATTGCTTTATTAGTTTGTTGTAGCTAATTAATACAAGTGTTGTAATTAATTAGTTTAATTTGGTTTGTAATATTTTAGCTAGCTTAGAATAGTTAGTTAATTTATTTCAATTGTATTGTAATAATTAGCTTAGAATAGTTGATTAATTCGTTTTGTAATAATTAGCTTAGCTTAGTGTAGCTTAGCTTATTCATTCGGACCCTCCTTCGTGAGGGCATAATGTTGTAATAAGTGTGCGTGCGTGTGTGCATGTATTCCAACCCCACGTCTTTCTCCCTTTTATTTATCCGCTTTCGATGGTTAGATTAGGGATCCTGTTTCAATTAGCATACCTTATACTTGCATGTTTGTATCATTCATTTGTCTTGCATGCACCGAGGCTCGACGCATCATTCAAACTGCACTGCAATTTCAATACACTTATTTGAATACGTGTTTCAAAGCATGCTATCAAAGTGTTGCAAATGCCATATTAGTAGCCGAGCCTATTAATTGAATATTGCATATGTTGCATTAGACATCTTACATAGTTAGGATCATGTATATTTCTAACTAGCTTTTGTTTTGGCTTGGAGTACTCGGTGAGTTTTATGCTTTAGCATGCTTGCATGAGTGCAATTGCCATGTTGCCATGATAGCATGCTTGCCATGAGGCTATTTGCTTAATTGATTAACTGCATGAATGCCCGTGGATGAAGGCTTTGTTGTTTGAATTGGAATGATTCAACAAATGTCTGTTTTAAGCCCACTTTGCGAAGTGGCAAATCATGTTTTAAGCCCATCATGTTTGATGGCAAATTCGTGTTTTAGCCCACTTGAGGGTGGCAAATTCAAACCATTTTTTAAAGCAAATATGAGTTGAATTGTTCCAAGTCTTGTGACTTAGTCTATACTTGCTTGTGCGCGTCACGTAGTAAAGTTAGCTAATAACCGGAATAAGAACACATGTGTTTATAAAACAACATATCATGATAGTAGAGGCCGATCTTTGATCGGGCAAGCGGGGGTGCTCATTTCAGGACCTTCCCTCTTCGTACCTAAGTTTCCGAGCCGAGGCAACTTTGGTGATGACGGACACGTGGCCTTTGGCACTAGTCAGGGTTTTCTAAATTTCCCAAAAAAAAAATTTAGGTGGCGACTCTGTAATCTGGAAAATCAGTCCAATTTTGGCATTATTTGATTCAAAATCGATTTTCTAAAATGATTTGCCGGATTGGACTCTTTGGTGTTTATCAGTCTCACATTGCATTTTGTGAGATTAGATTCAAAACCGTGACAGGAGTTCGAACTGTAGGAACAATTCGAGCTCTCCGAAAGGGGGCGCGAAGAAAGTCGAGTCTACATGCGTGAACCCACAAGTGCGCGAATGCATGACACGATGGATATTGCCAAACTTGAAGAAGCACTGAACGCTGTAGCATCACTAGAGATGGATAACAAAAGCAAAGATAGTAAAATTGTAATGCTTGAAGAAGAGGCAACAAAGTTAAAGAGTGCAAATGAGATGCGAGTCGTTAATATAGTTGATGGGTTTGTGTAGACACCTCATTTTTGACGGCCTGTACGACTTGGACGTCCTTGCATGCACACCCGATGATGAGTTTATATGCTTGCCAAGTGCTCGAAATCCTCAGCTGAATGCCACAACTTTGAGCCTTTCAAACCCTATACCTTTGTTGTCTCAGTTTTGAACCAAGCCTAGCTTTTCCAGTCTGCAGCCTCTGGTGGCCTGTCGGCCACCACTTTTGGGCTGCCGACCATCACTTTTGGGCTACCGGCCATTGATGTGGCTTGCCGACCACCAGTGTGTTTTGCAGATATTTTATGCCAGCTGTGCCAGCTGTTTACACAGATGCATACATCTTCACCCACATGTAGGGCTGGATGTTTTTGAGGGAATTGCTTGGTTCTCTATATATAGAAAACCTCTTATATTGTTTTGAAGGTTAGAAAATTTTGAGCTGAAATTTTTTTCTCTCTCTACAATCTCTCTCTCTCTCTCTCTCTCTTCTACCAATTCTCTATACTTTTGCCTACAATTCTTCAACCTTTGCCTATACACCCTTAATCAAATCTCTTCACCTTTGAGCTGAGGTACTTTTGAGCTTGGTTTGACCTCTAGAGGGTGTTGTTTGCTTGTTTTGTTGCTTGGAATTGCTTATTCTCTTCAAGAGGTATAAGACTTTGCTTGCAGCTTTGTTTTATTTGCTTTGATCCCTACTGTTTTTCCATTGTTTTGGGCTGTCAAAACTCTGTGTTTTTTTGGGCTGAAGCTTGGGTTTAAGGTCATTAAAGGTTGAGGGGTTGATAGCCCTTCTTTATACCTTGTTTTGAAGACCTTTGCCCTTGTGTTTCCCACCCTTTAACTATCTTTTCCCAAGCTTTTAAAAGCTTTTTTAGTGGCCAAAATCATGTTTTGAAGTTCAAATTTGGACTTGTGTCTTGTTTACTAGCCTAGTTTGCTCTATGTGTTAGCTTATTTTTCTACCCTTTTTTGTCTTAATTCCAGCATGTTTTAGGACTACTTTTAACCTGTCTTAGCACTGTTTTAGGCTGTTAGTTGCATTTGAGCTTTATTTTGCATGCTTGTAGTGTAATAGTCCTCATGAGTTTGGTGTTCTAGGCCTTAGACACCATTTCGTTTGAGTTGATTGCATTTATTTATGCTTTTCTCATTCATTTTTCAGCATTAATAATCTCTGCAACCTCCCTTATTTCTTGGTTTTTTGTTTTGCATTGAAAGTGGTTCAAACAAATTGTTTGTTTAAAGCATGAGATTGAGATGTCATGCTTAATGGTTTAATCCCTTTTAGGGGTTCATTACCAACGGTATGATGTCTCTTTCATGCCTAAGACAACTTTTAGTTTGAGCCCTCTTTCCATTAGAGGACTTTAATTCACCATTGGACTTAATTGTATTAAGGAATGGTTGGTAAATTAAAATGAGTAACTAAAACTTGGAACTAAAAGTGAGAAAGATAATAATTTGGTTGTGTTCAATCGGACGTTAATTGAACACATGGAAGCTTGAACCATTTCATACTTGTTAGTGATGAAATGATTCAAGTCTCCAAGGTCAACTTCTTCCCTTGATCATTTATGAAAGGAAGAAGGTTTGTATCTTGTTTTGCATTTATTGAAATTGCACATCTTGAGTCACAAGCCATCATGCAATGAAATTGCTTGGGTTGGTAGTTTGTGGCTTAAGTACTCCACTTCTTTGATTTGCTCATGAAAAGGAAGAGGAGAGTTGTGCAAACAAACCTTTGAAGATGCCCTGTATGTGCTTTGTTTGTCCTCTGTTGCAGCAAGATGAACCTGTGCAGCAGTGGCCGGTAGGCCACTTTTCATGGTCAGTAGACTACCTTTGTTGGCCGGCATGTGGTCGACAGTCTTTACCAGTGGTCAACTGGCCACTGATGCAAAATTTAGCAGTGGGTTTGTAAGGCAGAGCAGAGTGAGCAACAATGTTGGTGTTCAACTGTGCAAATGGAGGCATTCAAAGCAAAACAACGGTGTTTTTGGGTGAAAACCGTGCATACGCATGAACATCCCTCGTTTCCCGATGCGTAGTAGTTAGTTGCGTAGTTTAAATCACTTATTTTGCACTTATGTTGTAATTATTTAATTAGTTAGTTAACTAGTTAGTTAATTCAAGTGTTGTAATAATTAGCTTAATTAGCTTTATTCTAATTAATGAGCTTAATTAACTTTAGTCTAATTAGCTTAGCTTAATTAATTAGTTAATTAGCTTAGTTTATTCATTTGGACTCTCCTTCGTGAGAGTGCAATGTAATAATGTATATGTCTTTCAACCTGACGTCTTTCTCCCTTTTATTTAACTGCTTATGATGGTTAGTTTAGGGACATCATGTTTCGTTTAGCATAACTCATGCTTGCATCCATTCGTATTACATGCATCGAGGCTTGGTTCATCATTCTAACCTATATTGTTGTTTCAATACTTCTTTGAATACATGCTTAGTAGACTACATGCTATTTCATTGATTCATATGCCATGTTTAGTAATCGAGCCTATTAGTTGTATATCGCATATGTTGCATTAGTCATATTGCATAAGTTAGAATCATGCATTTTTTCTAACTCTTTTGCTCATTTTGGCTTGGAGTACTAGCTAAGCTTTTATTTGTTTTAACATATCGCATGTATGTGAATGTTTCCATGTCTAGCATGCTTGCCATGAGGCTAAGTACTTTAGTGCTATAACTGCTTGAATGCCTGCGGATGAAGGCTTATTGCTTGAATTGGAATAATTTGAGCAATGTTTATATGCGATCACTTTTTCAAGTAGTGCATATTTCGAAATGATTTTCAAAACAAACATGACTCGAGATGTTCCAATTCTTGCAAAGTTAGTCTATACTTGTGTGTGTGCGCATTACATAGTAACGCTAGCCTAATAAACTGAAACAAGAGCATATAATGTACATAAGATTCATATCATGATTAGTAGAAGCCGATCTTTGATCGGGCGAGTGGGGTGCCCAATTCATGACCTTTCCTTTTCTTACCTAAGTTCCCAAGCCGAGACAATCTTGGTGATGACGGACACGTGGCTTTTGGCACGAGTCATGGGTTTCCCAAATTTTTTAAAAATATTTAGGTGGCGACTCTGTATCTGGTAAAGCAGTCCATTTTTGACAATTTGATTCAAAATCAAATTTTCAAAAGATTTGCCGGGTTTGGACTCTTTGGTGTATATCAATTTCATATTGCACTTGTGAGATTAGATTCAGAATCGCGGGAGTCCGAACTGTAGGGCTTATTTCGAACTTCCGAAAAGGGGTGCGAAAAAGTCGAGCTACAGTTTGGTTGTGTTCTAAAAATGAAAGAAGACGAGGTGAAGAAGTTAAAAAAGGATAATGTGGAATTGTGGGAAAAAATAGCAATTCTCGAAGTCCAATTGGCGGAAAATGATGTTCATAATGTGACCCAAGCGTTCCGAACGATAGATAGTGGTTGTTACGGTAGTGGCGTTGGCAGAGATAGTTTTGAAATTGGTGAGGCAGAAATTTGGGGGGCAATACCGTTACGTGCAGTTGAAGGGCGTGTAGGTAGTGTTGTGGAAGGTGATGGGAACGTGTATATGGATCCCAACCTGTTGCAGGTGAATGGACCGGGCAATAACAACATGTATGACTCTGATACAGAAATGGTACTGTACATGAAGGAGGGCATTACTGGTGTGGATGTGCAGAATTCATTTGTGTGTAACATTAAAGAAAAGAGCATAAATTGCCAGAGTTTGAGTACTCGTTATTGGGTGGGCGTTGTAATAAAACGGCCAAGATGGAGGGTAAAGTTGGAGGGAAGAACAAATGTGTCGTAGATAATGCTGTAATTGATGTCGACAAATTTGTGTTGCCTGATAAAAAGTGGTCTGGATTTGATATAAATAATCGGTTGGGTGTCTAGAAAATGATGACGCTTGAAGAGAAGGCAAAGATCACCATGGCTTATGATCGACACAACGACGGGTATGTAATTAATTCATTACAATAATTGTTTATGCGAACATGAGCTGAACTGATTTATGTGATCTGCATTGTTCATAGGGCTGTCATGTGGGTTGGCAGTACAAATGCCGTGGTAGTGTACTTTATTGATGTCAAGGATCTTGTTAGGCAAACTAGTGTCCGTGGCAATGTAAGCTATCATTCTTGTGTTTTGTCGCAAATTTTTTATTTATTTTATTCGTTTTGATTGGTTTGATTATTATTGTTTTACCATTTGCATTATGGTAGCAGTTGGTTGTCATAATGTGTTTGTTTGAAAAATGTTAAACTTGGTTTCGGTGCACGATAAGTGATCGATGTGTATACGGAGTTGTTGAAAACTGAGCAGGATAGAATGTATGCAAATGATGATATTGCGGACAAGTCTTACTTCTTCAGTAGCATTTGCCTGGTGAGTGCTGGGTGTGTGTGAACATGGATTGCTTTTGTTAATTTTTACAATTGTGTGATTTGGTTATTGAATGTGTTGTAGGATATGGTGCAAAAGAAGGACACCCGTGCGATAGAGAAGTATGTGAGAAGAAATGTAACTGAGGGTAGTGCGTGCCGATACATCCATTTTCCGATTTGCCATGACGCGCACTGGACACTTGTGGTGTATGATACTAATGATGGGAGTTGGAAGCATTACAATCCAATGAGGCAATGTTCGGTGCCGACAGACGTGCATTACACCGAAGCTGTAATTCTGGAAAGCATTGAAATCAGTTGGCAGTGTATGTGTTGTGTGTTGTGAGATAATATTGGCACTTTGATTTTGTTGTGATGAGTTTTTTTTAGTTGTGTAATTTGTGTGGCAGAAGGAATGTGTGACTAACATTATGAAGCAGTCATTGCGTGCGTTTGGAATGGATGAGCGTACCATTGAGGCAGATTTCAGCTACCCATTGGAGGCTGTCACACAGTGCCCATAGCAGAAAGCGAAATCGTAAGTCAATATGTGTAGTAATGTTATAGTTAATTTGTTGAACAAGAATTCTGTGTCCCAAAATTTCTTTGTGCCACAATGTAACACATTGCACTTTACATTGCGAACGTACAAAAGCATGTGAACTTGCATCATGAGTAATCAACATACTATGCAATGTGTTATAACGTAGTATAGGGGGGTGGGAAAACGTGTTTGGGCTATTTCACAAACACCGCCGCATGGCTATAACTGTGTGATAGTTCTAAAACTATGTAACAAACACTGCCCAAGGATTTTATGTCCCAAAATTTCTTTACATACTATGTTTGGTACTATTCACCGTCCTGATTACTCATCTGCACTGGCTAATGATCCTTTTGCCTCTAGCCAATCAGTTTCAGTTACTCCACTTCCAATTAACCAAGTTCGACCCTCTCGAACTGAGTACACCAAATCACATGTTACTAACCTGTTCTACAAAGAACCTAGTCACCCCAGAAGTCAAACCATTAATGAAATTGCTCAATTCCATTTTGGCTCTGGATGTCATTTCATTTCTTCACCTCCAGAGAAGAACCTCTCTTATTACAAAGATATTCTGCTCAACCATCATTCCATTTTGATCAAACCAATTCAGGATCGTGTCTATGCTTACAAGATCCTATACCATTCACTTTACATTCACAACATTGTCTCTCTTGCAGAATGGGGCAATCCTAATCTGCTTCGAGATTTACCTGGTCATTCTATTCAATATAATTATCATGATTATATTGATGCTTGGTTCAAATTGTTCTTGTACCAAAATGAGTCATTTAGTCACTCCTGGTTCATCTCCTTTGATCAAAAATTCAAATCTGAATTACCCACCTGGTTTCTGCGATGGTGGACTCATTATGGCCCCATTTCAGATATTCTTCCCAGTTCACTCAATGAAACAATTGCCTATTTTGCTGCTGTTTACCCATTTACTATTCACCAAAAACAATTTCCTATCTTGCTCAATTTTATATCCAAGTACAAAATCCCATGGATATTCAAATGGCATTATGGGATTGATAACAACATCATTATTCGCCAACACTCTGTTAAATGGTGGGCTAAGTTCAATGTGCCCAGAATTCTTGAAATTGTTTATGAGGAATTTCCTCCTGATTCATGTGCTCCAACACCTGCAATAGTCAAAGCCCAGCAAGCCCAGCAGACCCCAACTGCTGTAATCAGCCAAGGAAGTCAGCCCAGTCTTCCTCCAGTCAATCTTGGCAGTCCCTCATCTAGTGGCTCCAAGCCCAAATCATCAAAGATCAAATCCAAGGGAAAGTCCAAAGACCAACCCAAGTCAAAGTCCAAATCACAGGCTCAGTCCAGTATTCAACCTCCTGCTCAGCCCATTGTTCAACCTGGATCCACCAGTGATCAATTGCTTCAAATGGCCCGTCTCCTAGTAGATCAAGCCCAAGCCCAATTAAAAAATGAACAATCTCCTGCACCGGCCCAACAGTCTAGTTCAGAAGATAGTTCAGACAGTTCAGAAGGATCCACCAATCAACCTGGTTATGATCGTCCTGAGTTTCATGATGCTCAGGACCCATTTGCTTGAAATAATCAACATAGGATTCTTTATAAATATAAAATTGACTTCAATCACTACTCTTTTGAGAAAAGCTGTCAATTTATATTTATTCTGATTCCTTTACTCACATGCTGCATAGTTTGATTCCTTTACTCACATGCTGCATAGTTAAATCTCAATCAATCAGCCGAAAGTAACCGACAGCCCTGCTCAGTCCTCAATGCTGCCAGCTGCTTTCATCATTTAGCCAACTCACATGCTGCATAGTTAATTTTGTTTTCTATATATTTGTAATTGATTGTAATCGTTCGGCAGATTCCAATTTTCTTGAACCTTTTAGTTTGGAAGGAAAAGAGTGTTCTGCTGAGTGAGATTTACCTTGTTCTGTTCTTCTATTCAGGATCCTTGCAGATTACAATAATTGTAAGTGCAAGTTATTTTCTGTAATGAATTAAAGTTATTTTCTGTAATGAATTAAAATTGTGTTTTAATTAAATATTTTGATTTAAATTATATTTTGTTTTGTGCATTCCAATTCTATGTTTAAATTGTTTCATCTTTGATTTCGTAATCCATGGTTCTTCATTCTTGCTACTGCTTCCGCGGTCTTGGTATCAGAGCCTGGTGATGTTGTATCCTGTTTCTAACTGTTTAGTTTCTTCCAATTAATCGTTTCCATTGTTTATTCGGTTAATCTAGTTTTCGATTCCATCTTAATCACCCACGAGATCAGTCTGTTATCCACCTGGTTTCAGTCACCCACTTCCATTTCTTGTCAGAGTAAGTCCTTAGAGTTAGGCAGTGTGGACATTTAGGATAGGGTCTGTGCTAAACCATTATGGTCTGTGGTAACTTGACAAGAATAGGGTATGTATTAAGATATCTGTAAAACTGATTAATTAGAAAGAACAATGAGTCGATTATTCAGAAGTAACTCATCAGTCAGTTCTAGGTCAACAACTTTACCTTCCATACCTAATCAAGGATTAGTCATTAATGAAGAAGATGTTGAAATACAAAATGATCAATTTAATAGAGATTGGAATATACCAAAATTACAAATCAAAGAAATTTATAGAACAACATTTCTACAGAATGTTTTTAAAGTTGCATTACATGTTAAAACAATTGAACAAGTTTATGCTTTAGAAAAACCTCGAGAAACTTGTCAGTTATTTGATACTAAATTAATTAAAAGACATAAAGATAATGGTTACAATTTTATTCACATTGGTCTAATTCAAGTTGGTCTTAATCCACTTACACCTGTTGGAAAAAATACTTCTGTTTTATTATGCTTAAGAGATGCTCGTTTTCTTAATTATAATGATAGTTTAATGGGAATGATGGAAACTGGTCTTCATAAAGGTCCAGTACATTTTAATTGTTTTCCTGATTTTACGCTCAGTTTAAGTGATCCAAATATTTTACATGCTTTAACATTAAATATTCAACTACATGGTTCATTCACTAATATGATGGCTAAGACACATAATATTGCTTTAATTTATCGTGTTCACTATAAATGTATGCAAACTAATTTAAATGTTCATGCTCTGCATAAATCACCTAAAGATAAAACTTTACTTATTCAAAGTAGTAGTCATAATGAATCCCATATTAATATTCCTAAAATGATTGAATGGAAAGATATTGATTTACCTGATGAATGGATTACTGTTAATGAAAATTACAAACATAATCAGCAACAATCCTCTGAACAAGATATTAAAGATATCAGACAATTTAATGATGGTTCTGTTCATATTAAATTTAACCGTAGTCAATCCTCTAGACATAGTACATCTAGTGTCCCTAGCGAAATAGAAACTGAAGATGAAATATTTACCACACCTCTATTTAGAAAAAATAGTCAACTTAATATCGGTCCAACCATAGGTCCTACAATCAATCCAAAATTAAAAGGAATTGATAATTCCTCAACTTCTCAAATTAGTAAACCTGTTTATTCTACACATACTCATTTCCCTGATGAAGAAGTTCAGTCAACTGACTCTCCGACTCAAACTGATATGGAAGAATTTACACCACCTGTCAATCCCCAATTATTGACAATTAAAAAGGAATTTACTCCCAATCTTGATAAATTACTTATTGATTTTAAATCTAAAGCTAATCGCACCCAGCGCCATGCTTATTATGCTAAATATACTTCTGCTCAAATGTTTCAAATCTCCCAAGAATGGTATAATTTTATGGTTCGATATGGTTTTGAATTACCCTTACTAGAATATGAAGAAAAATATTATAAAACACTTACTACAATTACTAAACATAAATGGAAAACTTCTGCTACCACTACAATTAGTTCTAGTCATCCTCCCTTAGAAAAAATTATTCTTAATCAACAAGGTTCTGAAATTCCTGCCTCTCCTTTTAAATTACCTGGAGATGATAATGAACTCAAAAAAGTTATTGAACAAAATAATTATACTAACCAGTGTTTAAATACAATTGGTAAACAATTAGATAAAATAGAAACTAATTTAGAATCTGTTCACACTTCATCATCTAAACAACCTTTAGATGCACCTTTACTTAACCTACCGAGTAAACGTTCTACCCGAACTAGCCTCGTTACAAATAATCAATCATCTACGGTCCAAGCCATTGAAAAATTATTTACCAAATTAGCAGTACCCGATACTCCCTCACCTTCTAAAGATAAAGGTATTACTGTCCTAAATCAACAATTTGATATTAACCCAAATTCTACTTCCTCTGATACTGACAATGAAATTAATAACTTAGCTCAACAATTCCAAGTTACGAAAATACATTATCCAAAAGTTAATCCTCAAACTACCAAGAATTGGTATACTAAGCCTACTCCTGTCGATTTACAATTTGAAGAAAATAATGTTAATAATCAATTTTCTGTCTCTGCTAAAAAATTATACGAATGGAATATTGATGGTCTTAGTGAAGATCAACTCCTCCAAAAATTAAATCATTTATCTATGGTCTCGAATAGTTATCTCTCTAATTATCCCCAATATACTCAACCTGAAATTGTAAATTTAATTACTACTGGCTTTACTGGTCAGCTCAAATCTTGGTGGGAAAAATATTTAACTGACACCCAACGAGACTCTATCATCTATGCTAACCAAACTGATGATCAAGGATTACCTATATTTGATGAAAATTTAGGATGTTGCCAACCTGATGGTATTAACCAATTAATTTATACAATTATTAGACATTTTATTGGTACCCCAACTAATATATATTCTCGCATACATGATCAACTCAGTAATCTTACTTGTCCAACCTTAAGTGATTTTAGATGGTATAAAGATGTTTTTACCTCTAGAGTTATGTTGAGAGAAGACTGTACTAAATCATTCTGGAAAGAAAAATTTATTAATGGATTACCTAGTTTATTTGCTCACAAAATTCGAGATGTTCTTAGTCAACCTACTGGTGTTATTGAATATGATAATTTAACATATGGTGATATAATTAGCACTATTCAAAAAGAAGGCTTAAAAATGTGTATTGATTTAAAACTTAGTCAAAAAGCTACAAAAGATAAACATAAAGCTAAATATGAATTAGGAAATTTCTGTGAACAATATGGACTACCTCCTATTGCACCCTCTCGTAGGAAATCACACAAACATTCAAAAAATTATAAATCCAAATATTATCATAAAAACAAGAAGCCTTATTCACCCTCCAAATCTAATGACAAATTTTATACTAAACCCAAAAAGAAATATCATAAATCTAAATCACATCCGAGATCAAAATCTAATAAAGATATTACGTGTTATAACTGTGGACAAAAAGGCCACTATGCTAATAAATGCAAAGAGAAACAAAAGCTCAAAGACAGAGTCAATCAACTCCAAATTAATGATGAATCCAAAACTCAGTTATTTGAAATCTTCCAATTAAATCAATCTGATAATGGTTCCTCTTCTGTACTTCCATCTACATCCAATTCCCCATCTACTAGTGATAATTCTGATTCTGATAATCAAATTACCTTAGGATGTAATGATGTTTGTTGTAAACCTGTTAAACAAATTTCTGTTCTTACTAAACATAGTCAAGAAGAATCTGCTTTAATTGATTTAATTAGTAAATTAGATGATCCTCAATTAAAACAACAATATATTGATAAACTCAAAGGTCTAATGCTTCAATCAGAAACTAAACCTAAGTTTAATAAACCCATTATTAGTTTATCTAAAACTTTAGAAAAATTTAAAAATAAAACTAAAGAAGTTACACTTCAAGACTTACAATTTGAAATCAATCAAATTAAACAAACAATAAGAGATCTTCAAAATAAAGATAATAAATTAGAAAATGAAATTATTAATCTTAAACTTAAACAAAACTTAAATGATTTCCAACCTAATGCACAATCACCTCATGAATCTGAACATAATTCTGATCATGATTCTGATCATACTGATCCAACTAAACTCATATTTGATAATCGATCTCAAGCTACTAACCTTGAAGATAAACGATTAAATTTACTTAATAAAATTTATATGCAAAAATGGAATTGAGCAATTTCATTAATGGTTTGACTTCTGGGGTGACTAGGTTCTTTGTAGAACAGGTTAGTAACATGTGATTTGGTGTACTCAGTTCGAGAGGGTCGAACTTGGTTAATTGGAAGTGGAGTAACTGAAACTGATTGGCTAGAGGCAAAAGGATCATTAGCCAGTGCAGATGAGTAATCAGGACGGTGAATAGTACCAAGAGTATGGTATCTATTAATTATGTCAATGGAAGAGGATGGTTTAATTGACTCCAAAGGAGGAGGAACTATGAGTTGATTAGGTTTACTGGAGGAGGGGACCAAAGCCTTAGAAGGAGGCCTTGGGCGAGACATCTGTTGAATAGGAAACAAAGATTAGCAACCAGAAAGAAGATCTAAGTAATTCTGGTAATAATGTAAATCATTGTAATAATTATGTCGTAAAACACGGCGAGCTTGTAACTGTTGGTGATTGATGTATTGGGCTCTTTTAGTAGTTGGCCTGGCTGATTTAAGGCGGTTAATGCGGCGGTTAACTTGTTTGATCAGGGTTTGGTAATAGGTAATTTGGGTTTTAACATAGGAAATATGTGGAGTAGCACTCATCCCTTACCCCCCTGTAAAAATTCTCGGGTAAGAAAATCAGGTAGGGAATTTTGACAACCAGGTATATAGGTAATATCAAAATCAAAAATACTTAAAATAGATTGCCAACGGGCAAAAATCTGTTTACTAGCAAGATTTTGGACATCTTTTTCCAAAACATATTTAGCAGATTTGCAATCGACACGAAGTAAAAATTTTTGATTTAAAATATCATCTTGAAATTTTTGAATACATAAAACAGTCGATAAAATTTCTCTTTTTAATAGTACTATAATTTAATTGTGCTTTATTCCAGACACCAGAATGAAAACGAACAATTTGTTCAGATGACTGAGGAGTGACTTTCTGAAGGAGAATGCCACCATAACCAATATCAGAAGCATCAGTTTGAATAATTTTGAATGAGTTCTCAGTAGGAATACCAAGACAAGGAAGAGACTTGACATATTGTTTAACTTGTTGAACAACAGCAGTATGAGTAGAAGACCAAGGAGGAGGATTATCCTTTAACCGATCGAACAATGGTTGACAGATTTGCCTAAGGTCTTTATAAAATTCAGTCATAGTATGTAAAGAAATTTTTATTACAGAGAATCCTTGACCCGCAAAATAAGTGTGTCACACAATTTTGGGTACACTATAGTTAATTTGCTGAACATGGGATTGATTGCACGTAATTGGTTTCGTATGCAGGCTTGATTGTGGGATAATTGTATGTGCTATAATGCGGCAATACGTGCACCATTGCGATGTGGATCGGTCACTGCAAGATACTAAGTGTAGCGTGTTGCGTGCAAACATGGTCAAGTCTTTCGTGAATGATCCGATTCGGGGAGTGAATGAGTAGATATGTTTGGGTAGTGGTTGATTGGTTGGATTTTTTGATATGTGCCAAACTGTTGGGTACATATAGTGGTGAACAATATGTTGCTAGTATTAGTTTTTGTTAGAAATGTGGTTTATTTATTTTTGTTTTTAATTTTTGAATGGTAGGCTGTGTAGCTGTTTTTGGATATTGTGAATGCATTCTTGTGTGTATTGTATACTGTTGGTGTGGAATACTTACCATGTGTTTGAAATGAAATAAGTATTTTTTTTTTGGGACGTATATTGTGGGAATTTGTGGTGTGAATTTGATGAATGTTTCGTATTGATGTGTAAAACAATTTAAGTGTATCTTTAGTGAATGTACATGTATAGAGTTAAATGCTTATTGAGTATACGTACATAATTAAAAATGGAATATTGTTTCTTGCTTCACAAATGTAATTTGTCACACGGACATGTACGTAGTTACATGCTTGTTGAATATATGTGTTGGGAAATTGGAAATGATGAACACGCGTGTTGGGTGTGAAGTAGAAGTGTGTTGGGAAATTGAAAATTATGAATAGGTGGGTTTGTGGTATAGGGGTGGGGGGGAACGTATTTGGGGTATTTCTAACACTCGCAACAGTTGTACCATACGCATTACACATTTCCACATATACAATTGCATCATTGGATTGGATTTACCAAATCATACCATCAATGTCACACACACAACAGATTGCGGGTTTCCCAATGGCACACACATTACACATTATGTCATACATCATGAGCTAACTTGCATCATGAGTTATACGCGAAACATGGAACTTGACAATTGTTCACAAGATTATGAAAATTGATAAATACGATTCATGTAATCAACATATCATGTGAATGGGTTTGTTTGGCACATCCACTTATTACGAGAAAAACATTTTGGAAAAAGAAGTAAATATTAGAAATCTATGTGCCTAACTTGATTCCTAAATTGGTTCTTTGCATGTCTTCCTGTTATGGTTCCCCATGCGTTGGCACCAACTACACCGAATTTGTTGCACTTGTTTCCCCCTAGAAAGCATCCGTTTTTTCTTGGGCCTTCCTGGTGGTCTCTTGACAATAGGTGGTTGTATGACGAAATCTTCGGCGTTGAATGGTGGTTTCTCGATGGTCGGAATAGGGATTATGTTGTGTGCGTACGAAGATCGGTACTCTGCAACATGGTAGTACGGATCGACTAATTCATACAGGTCTTTGTCGTTGTTGCGGATGGCAACCACTGCGTGAGCACACTGGAATTCTTTGATTTGCCACTGGAAACATGAGCATGTACGTCTCCCAACATCAACCATTACTGATGGGAACGAGTGAACCTTGTAAAAATCATCATTTGATTGACTTACAAGTCACGATCTACCTTTGTTGTATGCTTTAACCAAACGAGATTCTATTTTTGGGCAGACAACACCATGCCACGCTTCTGCCTTGCGCCTTCGTTTGGCCATCTACTGCATAATTTGAGTCCGAATATTGTCAATCATTTGAGTTATTGGGAGGTGTCTTGCATCCCGTATCCACGAGTTGAATGACTCGACGGCATTTGAACTTATCTCGCCGTAACGTGAACCGCTAGTGGAATAAACAAGAACATGATGTAAAAAAAAAGTTAACAACGTTAAAGAATGGCAACTTAGAGTAAACAGAACATAAACATAATGTATATGTGAGTAATATGGATTAATAGTGTTTACCAAAAAAAAAGCATTCGACCAATACTCCGGTGGCAAATCCTTTAAGAATGCCGGTGCGACTTTGCGGCCGGATTTGATGAACTCTTCCAAACTATGGTTGAAAGCAGTCACCGTTGGGCATATGCGCACAGTCGGAATTTAGCCAACAACCCAGATCGATATGAACTGTTTACATATTGCATTTTGTCTTGTAAGTTACGTTGCAAATGTTGTAAGCAGAATGCATGATGCGCGGTGGGAAATATGATGGGTATTGATTCCAGCAATCCAGTATATCAGTTCGATACGGACGTAAGTGTTCTATGGCCATCTACCACGTTTGCGAGATGTCCTAAAAACCAGGACCAGTTGACCGAGTTCTCTGAATCAACGATTGCGATGGCTAAAGGGAACAATCTTGCGATTCGTTTTGTATATGGGTTTAGACAAACAATATGAGGAAAATGGCATGTGAATGTAATAAGGGCACACACTCCACTGTGTGACACATCACATGTAGGAAAAAATACCATGTGGTGCAAAAAATGGATAGAGTGAAATGAAATAAAATAACAAACCATAACAGTGTCGCACAATTGTGCAATAATAAAACATACCTTTGTTACCATTTCTTGCAGTGGCCGCTAGCAAGTTCCCCTTGAATTTCCCTTTGAGGAACGTCCCATCCAAAAAAAGCATTGGCCGACAATGGTTGAACATCAATACATGTTTTGAATGATATGAAATACCTTATGAAACGGTTTTTTTGTTCATCGTAGTCCATGTTGTTGTAACTTCCCGAGTTGTTATCCATAACTACGTTACTGTACCACCGTAATTGGTTAAATGAAATGGAGTGTGCACCGAACATTTTCCTGCGAGCTTTTTCAACACCTAACCAAGCAACTCGGTAACTAACCTCTAATCCGTAATCTTTCTTCAAGTTGTACACAACATCGGTAGGTCGTGTGAGTGGTTTGTCACATACTCGTTCGGCGATTACACCTGACACTAAGTTAGAACCAGGCCTCGGATTTTTGGGTGTCCGCACAGCCACACCACACATGTGCTCGTTATTCCACTTACGAAGGTAAAAAAATCTATTGGCATTTAAGACACGTGCATGTAAAGACCACATGCATCATTTAGATTCCCTCATCATGCATACCGCTGTAATCCGAATCGAATCATTCTTCACATATTTAAAACGAAACCCACACTCCACCGCATATTTGCGCAGAACCGTTCGGAATTTAGAAGAACCCCCCTCAAAACATTGACCAACATGTTGAATCCCATTAGCCCACATAGCAAACAAAAAAACCTTATTGACATGGGGACAGAATTTGGCCAACAAATCTAGTTCATCATCCACATCCGACTTGTCGGACTTCCTGTTCATGTGACGTGTGACAAACTGTACATTACAAAGCGGACTGTTAATTTTTTTGCATCTTGGTCATCTTGTAACTGAATAACGACATCGATGCATTGTAGGCGGAAAGACCATGCAAGAGAGACCATGTTATCCATATCAACATCATTTTGTAATGTGAAGTTATTATAACCTGGCATTTTGAAGAACAAACTCATAATCTCTGGTGTCAACCCACCAATTTTTTCACACATACGATTAACCAGATCATCAAAACGGAACGGGGCTTGCAAATTGATTGCGGCATTTGTATTACCGTAACAACAAACGAACATGACATTCGTGTCCATGCCCTGCCATAGTAAACATAACATCCAATACCCATTTTACAATAAAATACGTGTCCCCTACCACACATATGTGGTACCCCCCCACCAGCCCACAATGAATACACACACCTCACGCATTAAACCCCCTACTCTCCAACCCCTCGTTATAAACCCAATACCATCGGGAAAGAATAACACACGACCACGAAACAAAAAAAAATAAAAATAAATCACACACCCATATTTAAACTTCACCACAATGGATACAACCCCCAACAAAATGTTAAACAGTTCATATCAGTGTGGGGGAATGCAATGTCACATACTATAAACAACTGAATGGTACCAAGAACAAAACAAATCAACGCTGATCCTGTCACACACATGTGGTACCCCCTCCACCAGCCCACAATGAATACACACACCCCACGCATTAAACCCCCCCACTCTCCAACCCCTCGTTGTAAACCCAATACCATTGGGAAACAATAACACACGACCACGAAACAAAATAAAAAAAAAATCGCACACCCATATTCAGCACATACCCCCCCTCTCCCCCCGACATTGAAACATATCAAACTTCCCCACAATGAAAACAACTGAATGGTATGAAGAACTGTAATAACCCGAAAATTTAAGTTGTCCCTTAAATTTTATACTAGTATTATGGTTGTATGTGATGATATATTATTAAATAAATAATAAATACATAATCTAATTTGGCATTGGATTATCAAATATAGGATTAATTAGGGATTATTATTTGGGGCCAAATTAACAGAAATATGGAATTATAATACTAGTTGGGCCAAATTAAAGTTAAAGATAGTAAATAAATAAATATAAAAGTAAGAGTAAATAAATAAATAATAATAATAATAATAATAATAATAATAATAATAATAATAATAATAATAATAATAATAATGGGTGTGGTAGTAAAATAAATAATTAATTTTCTGTTCGTATACGATAGAGTGTAATTTAATTAGGGATTGATTTATTTATATAGTTATATTAGAAAACTGGGCCAAAGTGTAATTATTTTAAATATTTATTAAAGATAGGTATAAATTTAATCAAATCTGGGGAAGATATGCGTTGGCCACGTAGCTAATGTTCTTACCTCCCTATAAATAGGGAGGAGCTGATCAATTGGAAGAAAAGGAAGGAAAAAAGAGAGGAAGGAGAAGGGAAAGAAACAAAGAAAAGGAAGGAAAAAATAATAGAAGGCGAGAGGGTCTTTGGTAGTGGAAAGAAAGAGTGAGGTATTAAAGTTAAGGTGAGTTATATTATACCTTGGGTTACCATAATATATTTTACGTATATTTTGACTTACCATAATTTATTTTATACAAGTATTATATTTTATAAGTTATATTAATATTTCAATTACGTGGGTTATTTTCTGAACTCTATTTGTTTAAAATAAAACCCACGGATATGTTTGTTTATATTTGAAAGAATATTTGACTATGACCTTATAAATAATTATGTTTTGTAAGTACCACCATAGGAGTCCCACACCTTGGGGGACTTAAATAACCATTGGCCTCTGTTTGGTCACTTTGTGGCCTTCTATTGTCATGGATCTATTGACTGCTGTTTTGTGTAGAGTAAAGTGCTGTGCGGAGATAAGTGCTACACTATTGTGGGAGCCACCTCTATAATTCGTACAAGCCACCTATTGAATCCGTACCTCTGTTTTGTCTGTCACTCCTGTGACCTCTGTTCTATTATGTTCGATACTGTGGTTATGGTTATTTATTTACATAATCTCAGTTTTGCTACTTAAATGATTATTTGTTCAGACTAAGCGATCTTAAATATTTTAGTTACACAACTATCCATGGTTATTTTGTGTCCCTTATACTCTTGGTATAATATTTCTCACTCTGCCATGTGCTTATAGCTGTTTACTAATTTTCAGAAAACAATGCAATTCAGAAATAGCTTTTGGAAAGTCGGGTTGCGGAATAGACACACACAACACTTTTATGATATTTTTTATATGTAAATATCGTCCTTTTTGGTCAATAAATTTTATAATAAAAATAGAAGCTCCGATGATTATTTTGGTACCCTCACTTGAATATTATTTACACTCGCGTTTATTAATTTGATTAAGAATTGGCTGGAGGTAACCTCAGTTACTGGCCATCACGATACTTAACCCTTGGGTACGGGGAGCGGGTTGTGACAAGTGGTATCAGAACGATGGTTTATAAAAAAAAAAATAATAATAAATGAATAAAAAAATCATCATTGGAGCATAGGACACACACACATTTAAAAAGTAGGATAGTGGGTAATTAGTACCTAAATATTATATTTTGTTGGTTGATTTAATTATATTATAATTTTATATGATTTATATGTATATATATATATAAATTATTTATTTATTTTTGTATAATTTGTGAAGGATATTAGATATAATTTATATCTGTTATAGCAAAAGAAGGAAAAGAAACAGAGGGTGTTGAGCTCAAGCACCCACCAAAATTATAATATAATTAAATGCATATAATTTTCAGTTCGCTATTCAAAAAAAAAAATTCATTTCGACTTTTTACAAGTGAGTTCAAATTTTAAAGATACTAATATTTTGGAACTATTTCCTATCAATGGAAGATTCATGGATAAAAGAAATGGAAGTTCATCTCAAATTCCTTCAACCCCTGCATATAATTCTGTCATTTCTTTTCCAGTCGCTTGTTTAATTGTGTTCTTATTTTATTTTATTACAAAACTAATGAAAAGTTTTTAAAGTTACCGATTGTTTCTCATTTTGGCCCAAAACAATTTTTGACAACTAGACAGTGAGTTGTTTTTGGTAAAATTTTTTTTAAGATAATATTTTCTATCAGATTAATCATCTAATATATATTTATCAGAGTGCGTAGCGGATAGCTTACACCTATGACAAATTTCGAGGACAAAATTTTTAAAAGGAAGGAAGATTGTAACAACTCAAAAATTTAAGTTGTCCCTTAAATTTTATACTAGTATTATGGTTGTATGTGATGATATATTGTTAAATAAATAATAATAAATACAGAATCTAATTTGGTATTGGATTGTCAAATATGGTATTAATTAGGGATTATTATTTGGGGCCAAATTAACAGAAATATGGAATTATAATACTAGTTGGGCCAAATTAAAGTTAAAGATAGTAAATAAATAAATATAAAAGTAAGAGTAAATAAATAATAATAATAATAATAATAATAATAATAATAATAATAATAATAATAATAATAATAATAATAATAATAATAATGGTGTGGTAGTAAAATAAATAATTAATTTTCTGTTAGTATACGATAGAGTGTAATTTAATTAGGGATTGCTTTATTAATATAGTTATATTAGAAAACTGAACCAAAGTGTAATTATCTTAAATATTTATTAAAGATAAGTATAAATCTAATCAAATCTGGGGAAGATACGCGCTGGCCACGTAGTTAATGTTTTTACCTTCCTATAAATAGGGAGGAGGTGATCAACCGGAAGAAAAGGAAGGAAAAAAGAGAGGAAGGATAGGGAAAAGAAACGAAGAAAAGGAAGGAAAAAATAATGAAAGGCGAGAGGGTCTTTGGTAGTGGAAAGAAAGAGTGAGGTATTAAAGTTAAGGTGAGTTATATTATACCTTGAGTTACCATAATATATTTTACGTATGTTTTGACTTACCATAATTTATTTTATACAAGTATTAGATTTTATAAGTTATATTAATATTTCAATTACATGGGTTATTTTCTGAACTCTATTTGTTTAAAATGAAACCCATGAATATGTTTGTTTATATTTTAAAGAATATTTGACTATGACCTTATAAATAATTATGCTTTGTAAGTACCACCACGGGAATCCCACGCCTTGGGGGACTTAAATAACCATTGGCCTCTGTTTGTCCACTTTGTAGCGCTCTATTGTCATGGATCTATTGACCTCTGTTCTGTGCGGAGCAAAGTGCTGTGCGGAGATAAGTACTACATTATTGTGGGAGCCACCTTTATAATCCGTACGAGCCACCTCTTTAATCCGTACCTTTGTTATGACTGTCACTCCTGTGACCTCTGTTCTGTTCTGTACTGTGGTTATGGTTATTTATTTACATAATCTCAGTTTTGCTACTTAAATGATTATTTGTTCAGACTAAGTTATCTTAAATATTTTAGTTACATAACTATCCATAGTTATTTTGTGTCCTTTATACTCTTGGTATAATATTTCTCATTCTGCCATGTGCTTATAGCTGTTTACCAATTTTCAGGAAACAATGCAATTCAGAAATAGCTTTTGGAAAGTCGGATTGCAGAATAGACACGCACAACACTTTTATGATATTTTTTTTATATAAATATTGGCCTTTTTGGTCAATAAATTTTGTAATAAAAATAGAAGTTCTGATGATTATTTTAGTACCCTCACTTGAATATTATTTCCTCTCGTGTTTATTAATTTGTTTAAGAATTGACCAGAGGTAACCTCAGTTACTGGGCATCACGATACTTAACCCTTGGGTATGGGGAGCGGGTTGTGACAAGAACAAAAGAAATCAACGCTGCAACAAGAAAAGAACATACCTGCGTAACACCGGCAATCCGGCGATTGAAAATGATGTCCTGCCTAAAACGTCACACACGCAATGTAGCAAAATGACGAGCGCAAACTCCAAAACCCTAACCGCAAATATTGGAGACGTCTACCAATATGACATATGACTTATCAAAAAAATAAAAGGTATAATCGTCCACCATTCACTACCAAATTTGGAAAATAGGATCACATAGAACTAAAGATCTCCACTAGTTTATTTATTTGATCAACATTTCAAAAGTGGGATTGATTGGTATAACTGCTTGTGAGGTAGGATTTATTGGTAAATATTCTAATAAAAAATTATAATGCAGTTTTTTTTTTATTTTTTTATTTTTAGAAGGCCCACTTTAGAAAAGGCCTTCACACAATAAAAAAACAGAAAATTCTATTCTGTTTTTTTAAAACCTCGCACTAAAAAGGGGCTTCACGAATTCTGAAAGGTATTCCAAAGTTATAAATAATTCCAAAATTTTAGTATAAGGAATCGAAAACAAAAATATGTTTACATAATAAATTACAATATAAAATACAACCACATAATATTTAAATTTAGAAAAAGCTTCCCATTGACATTTGAACAGTTTGGTGTAACTTTTTGCAATAATCAAAAATCAAAGTTAAAAAGCATCTCTCTTTCATTTTTTCCAATAATAAGCTTTTTAAATTTATTTAAACAAAAATAAAGAAATAATCAGTGTGTTTAGTTTCAATTTTTTGAATTAAATTTTTAAAAAATTAAATTTTTTGTTTTTCATATTCTTTTGCTTTTAGTGAATATTTTTAAACTTTTAAGCATTTTTTTTACTTTGTTATATGCACTTTACTACAACAAAAAAGGTCTTTGGTGACAGACTGATTTTGTCTCTAAACATCAAATTTTCGTCACTAAAGTGATCTGTGACGAAAATTTTTTGTCACCACGTTTGTCGCTGAAAGTACCTAGTGACGAAAAGCAATTTCGTCGCCTATTTTTCATTTTTTATGACGAAATTTTTCGTCTCCAAATGTTGCATTTTTTGTCCTCTATAACATCAATTTTGTCACTAAAATTAGACAATATTTTATTTTAATTGTTTTTGGCAACGAAATATTTTGTCACCCAATAGATTTTAGTGACAAAAGTTTTCCTCACCAATGATATAGATTAAGGTGACAAAAAAATTCGTCAGAAAAGAAAATTCTTCAATGACAAAAAACTTTTTGTCACCAAATATTTCAATTTAGCAACGGAATATTGAGCAAATGTGACGAAATTATTTGTTTCGTACTATATCATTTGTGACAAAATTATTCGTCATGTTTTTTGAAAACTAATAGCGACATTTTTTATTTTATCGCTAATAACAATTAAATTTTTTTAAAATGGGGGTACTATTTTCAAATTAACTTTTTTCTTTTTGCTAAAAATTCCCTGCGCATTTCAATAACCTGTTCAATAAAATATCTATTACAGATCAATACAAAAATCTATTCATTTTCATAAACATCATAATCAAATTTCAGCACTATTCACAAGAATACAATATCAACTGCATGCGGATTACCAAACATGTCTTCTAATATCCACAAAAATACAATATCAACCGCATGAAATTACCAAACACATCTCCTAATATTCACAAAAAACATGTCTACTAATATCAACAAAAATATAATATCAAGTGCGGATTATCAAACACGTCCTGTAATACCAACAAAAATATAAAATTTACAACGCAACCAAAATATATGTAAAGTAATATGAACAAAAACATAAAATGAGCTAGCTTATTCTCTCCAAATTACCAAACATGTCCATATAAAATCTCGAATCTGCAAAAAAAAAAAAAAAAAAAAAAAAAAAAAAGAATGCAAATTAGACAATTATTATCTTATCAATTAAATATACAATTTAACATGCCTTTTTTGACTTAGTTTTCAAATTGGGGGTCCCGTGCTAGTTCCGTAAGTTTTCACAACTTACATTGGTCCCTCCTGAGGTGTTTGAGCTGTTTCCCGGGCTTTCCCGAGCCTGTTACACGATTTTGGCCCCCCAATGGCCTATTTACAAGCTTAAGTGTTGGAAAAATTCATTTTTAGACTTAGTTTTCAAACCGGAAGTCTCGTGCTAGTTCCGTAAGTTTACACAAGTTACAATGGTTGCTTCTGAGGTGATTGAGGTGTTCCCTGGACCTTCTCATGGTTGTTTAACGATTTTGGCCCCCGATGGCCTATTTTCAAGCTTAAGAGTTGGGAAATGTGCATTTTTAGACTTAGTTTTCAAACCGGGAGTCCCGTGCTAGTTCCGTAAGTTTCCAAAAATTACATTGGTCCCTCCCAAGGTGTTCGAGGTGTTCCCCGGGCCGTCTAGTGGTTGTTGCAAGATTTTGGCTTCCGATAGCATATTTTCAAGCTTAAGTGTTAAAAAGTGTATTTTTGGACTTAGTTTTCAAACCAGGAGTCCCGTACTAGTTCCGTAAGTTTCCACAACTTAAATTGGTCCCTCCCGAGGTGTTTGAGGTGTTCCCGGGCCGTCTCGTGGCTGTTACACGATTTTGGCCTCCGATGGCCTATTTTCAAGCTTAAGTGTGAAATAGTGTATTTTTGGACTTAGTTTTCAAACCATGAGTCCCGTGCTAGTTCTGTAAGTTTTCACAACTTACATTGGTCCCTCCCGAGGTGCTTGAGATGCTTCTCAGGCCGTCTCGTGGCTGTTACACAATTTTGGCCTCTGATGGCCTATTTTCAAGCTTAAGTGTGAAAAAGTGCATTTTTGGACTTAGTTTTCAAACTGGGAGTTCCGTGCTAGTTCCGCAAGTTTTCACAACTTACATTGGTCCCTCCCGAGGTGTTTGAGGTGTTCCCCTGGCCGTCTCGTGGCTGTTACATGATTTTGGCCTCCGATGGCCTATTTTCAAGCATAAGTGTGAAAAAGTGCATTTTTGGACTTAGTTTTCAAACTGGAAGTCCCGTGCTAGTTCCGTAAGTTTCTACAACTTACATTGGTCCCTCTCGAGGTGTTTGAGGTGTTTCTTGGGCCGTCTCGTGGCTTTTACACGATTTTGGCCTCCGATGGCCTATTTTCAAGCTTAAGTGTGAAAAAATGCATTTTTAGACTTCGTTTTCAAACCGGGAGTCCCGTGTTGGTTCCGTAAGTTTCCACAACTTACATTGGTCCCTCCCGAGGTGTTTGAGGTGTTTCTCGGGCCGTCTCGTGGTTGTTACATGATTTTGGCCTCAGATGGCCTATTTTCAAGTTTACGTGTGAAAAAGTGCATTTTTGGACTTAGTTTTCAAACCAGGAGTCTCGTGCTAGTTCTGAATTACGTTCTGTCAGTTCTCACAAGTCCTATTTGTCAAAGGGAAGCTATCCGTGAGAGTCACACGGTCGTTCAGAGGTTGTTTTGAATTTTTGCCCCCGAAAAACTCTTTTTCGAGTAAGTTTAAGGCGTATTCGGCTCTAACTCTCTACTTGTGGATCTGAATTACGTTCCGTCAGTTCTCACAAGTCCTATTTGTCATGGAGAAGCTATCCACGAGAGCCACACGGTCGTTCGGGGGCTGTTTTGAATTTTCGCTCCCGAAACACCCTTTTTCGACTAAGTTTAGGGTGTATTCGGCTCTAACTTCCAACCTATGGGTTCGGATTACATTCCGTCAATTGTCACAAGTCCTATTTGTCATGTGGGAACTATCTGTGCAAGTCACACGGTGGTTCGGGGGCTGTTTAGAATTTTTGCCCCCGAAACGCCCTTTTTCGACTAAGTTTAGAGCTTATTCGGCTCTAACTTCCAACCTACGGGTCCGAATTACGTTCTGTCAGTTCTCACAAGTCCTATTTGTCATGGCGAAGTTATCTGTGTGAGCCACACGATTGTTCGGGGCTGTTTTGAATTTTCGCCCCCAAAACGCCATTTTTCGACTAAGTTTAGGGCATATTCGGCTCTAACTTCCAATCTACGGGTCCGAATTATGTTCCATCAGTTCTCACAAGTCCTATTTGTCATGGAAAAGCTATCCGTGTGAGCCACACGGTCGTTCGAGGCTGTTTTGAATTTTCGCCCCCAAAACGCCCTTTTCCGACTACGTTTAAGGCGTATTCCGCTGTAACTCCCAATCTAGCGGTTCAAATTACGTTCCATCAGTTCTCACAAGTCTTATTTGTCATGGAGAAGCTATCCGTGTGAGCCACACAGTCGTTCGGGGGCTGTTATAAATTTTTGCCCTCGGAAAGCTCTTTTTCGAGTAAGTTTAAGGCGTATTCCGCTCTAACTCTCTACTTACGGGTCCGAATTACGTTCTGTCAGTTGTCACAAGTCTTATTTGTCATAGGGAAGCTGTCCATGAGAGTGACATGGTCATTCGGGGGCTGTTTAGAATTTTCGCCCCCGAAACGCCCTTTTTCGACTAAGTTGCGGACGTATTCAGCTTTAACTTTCTACCTATGGGTCTGATTTATGTTCCGTTAGTTGTCACAAGTCCTATTTGTCATGGGGAAGCTTTCCGTGAGAGTCACATGGTCGTTCGGGGGCTATTTAGAATTTTTGCCCTTGAAATGTCATTTTTCGACTAAGTTTAGGACATATTCGGCTCTAACTCTCTACCTATGGGTCCGAATTACATTCTGTCAATTGTCACAAGTCCTATTTGTCATGGGGAAGCTGTCTGTGAGAGTCACACGGTCGTTCGGGGGCTTTTTAGAATTTTCGCCCCCGAAACGCTCTTTTTCGACAAAGTTTAGGACGTGTTCGGCTCTAACTCTCTACCTATGGGTCCGAATTACGTTCCGTCAGTTGTCACAAGTCCTATTTGTCATGGGGAAGCTGTCTATGACAGTCACACGGTCGTTCGGGGGATGTTTAGAATTTTTGCCCAAGAAACGCCCTTTTTCAACTAAGTTTAGGACGTATTCGGCTCTAACTCTCTACCTATGGGTCCGAATTACGTTCCATCAGTTGTCACAAATCCTATTTGTCATGGGAAAGCTGTCCGTGACAGTCACACGATTTTTCGGGGGCTTTTTAGATTTTTTGTCCCCCTGAAATGCCTTTTTTCGACTAAGTTTAGGACGTATTCGGCTATAACTCTCTACCTATGGGTCCAAATTATGTTTCGTCAGTTGTTACAAGTCTTATTTGTCATGGGGAAGCTGTCCGTGAGAGTCACACAGTCGTTCGGGGGCTGTTTAGAATTTTCGCCTCTGAAACGCCCTTTTTCAACTAAGTTTAGGACATATTCGACTCTAACTCTGTACCTATGGGTCCGAATTACGTTCTGTCAGTTGTCACAAGTCTTATTTTTCATTGAGAAGCTGTCTGTGAGAGTAACACGGTCGTTCGGGGGTTGTTTAGAATTTTTATCCCCGAAACGCCCTTTTTCGACAAAGTTTAGGACGTATTCGGCTCTAACTCTCTACCTATGGGTCCGAATTACGTTCCGTCAGTTGTCACAAGTCTTATTTGTCATGGCGAAGTTGTCCGTGACAATCACACAGTTGTTCGGGGGCTGTTTAGAATTTTCGCCCCTGAAACGCCCTTTTTCGACTAAGTTTGGGATGTATTCGGCTCTAACTCTCTACCTATGGGTCTGAATTACGTTCCGTCAGTTGTCACAAGTCCTATTTGTCATCGGAAAGCTATTTGTGAGAGTCACATGGTCGTTCAGGGACTGTTTGGAATTTTTGCCCCCGAAACGCCATTTTTCGACTAAGTTTAGGATGTATTCGACTCTAACTCTCTACCTATGGGTTCGAATTACGTTTCGTCAGTTGTCACAAGTCCTATTTGTCATGGGGAAGCTATCTGTGAGAGTCACATGGTCGTTCAGGGGCTGTTTGGAATTTTCGCCCTTGAAACGCCTTTTTTCGACTAAGTTTAGGACGTATTCGGCTCTAACTCTTTACCTATGGGTCCGAATTACGTTCCGTCAGTTGTCACAAGTCCTATTTGTCATGGGGAAGCTGTGACAGTCACATGGTTGTTCGGGGGCTGTTTAGAATTTTCGCCTCCTTAACGCCCTTGTTTGTATAAATTTTAATAAAGAAAGCTAC
Source organism: Camellia japonica (assembly GCA_030407325.1). Classification (NCBI taxonomy): domain Eukaryota; kingdom Viridiplantae; phylum Streptophyta; class Magnoliopsida; order Ericales; family Theaceae; genus Camellia; species Camellia japonica. Next base: position 5,464,647 of record JAPPVO010000019.1, read on the forward strand.
ATAAGTTTGTCTCTAGGTATCCAATTCCTTTAATTTAACTTGATATCCAAGTACATTACAAAATATTCCTATTTCTTAACAAATTTCATTTATTTTCTAGAATAGAATGGTGTGCACAATATGCCATAAAGCATTTTATTCATATTTTCTGTATAGTTCTACCGGAAAGATAGAAAAACTTCTCAACCAGTCCGAGGAAATCCTACAAGACCAAATGCCACATATATAAGGAAACTACTACATCTAACCATCACTAACAGGTAACTATCTTGTTGAATTCATAATTAATTTTCTTTTCCGGTTAGTATATTAGACTCGATTGGATAGCAACATATCAATAAACCCATGCTGAAGTCTTGTTACAAAGTTCTATAGATTTGTTAGTTGCTAAATTGATCAACTTCTGTAGATCTTAACAAGAAGGAAATGAAATTTAAGATTTGATTGATAAGAGGAAGTTACTAGTGTTATCTCAAACTGTTCACCAGAGTTCCCCAAGATAAAGATGTGCTCAACTTTGGTCTCATGTTTCAATTTGAGAAAAGCCTGCAGGCAAACAAAGTTCTCAACAACCTTGATATAAGAAGGAACATTATTAAAGAGACAAACCAAAATCAAAATACAAACCTGAAGTGGTTTAAATGGATGCCCAAGTGGAGTGGTCAATTGAAATGATAAACGCAGCTTTTGTAGATGGTTTGCTGATAACGAAAGAGCAGTCTCTCCAGCTAAATCTAGCCTGAAGAAAAAGCATAGCATGATGCAAATTTTAATCTGCTGAAGTAAAAAATATAATGAATAACAACATTAATACAGAAAAATAACACATAAAGATTAATAAGTCATATTTATTTTGATTGTAATAGAAGCATTTTTTTCGCACCAAATATCACATTCGAAGTTTGAAAAGTCTTAATCACAAACTTCAAAAAAAATCAGTAGGGATAGGAAAAACATGGAGATCTTTAGATCAGTAGGAAATGATAATAATAAATACAATTACCTCAAATACAAAAACAAATTGCCTACGTTGACACTCTTTGGCCATGCATCCAAGAAATGGACATCATTTTCTTGATCAAACTTGAGTTCTTGCATCAAGGCAATTGACAAGATCATTAGGATACAAGTTAGGCAAATTATGGTCATGAGCATCTGATAAAAAACAAAAGAGTCACACGCAGCACTTGGCTCTCAATTATAGAAGCATCCTTTGAACCAGAACTGAAAGCTTGCTTGAGTTTTATTGATAGAGATGGCGCTGTAGATCCCAGTATAGTATTCACCCTAACCTAATAAGTAGCACAATATTATACTGATCAGTATTTAACCATATAAGCTAAACTTTAAATTAGATCTTGGGAGTGGTAGATCAAAACTTGAGAGCTAAGAGTTAAAAGCCACTTAATGGAACTCAACTACATCGGGAGAAGAGGGTTATCTATGAGTGGGGGACTGATTATGCACATTACCAGATTAAAGACGTCCAGATATCAAGAAGCCTGGACATGACTGACCCTTTTTTTTAAGGATCTAGCACACTAATGTATGGACTTATGTTGCTAAAATTGCAAAAATCATTCAAAAAAAGTAATTTTGTTCCTCAATCTCTACTATTGGTAGTCATATAATTGGATTTGACATTTATACTTTCGTGATACGGTAGCCTTGTAAATGTGTTTGTATTCTTTCCAAGAGGTTTAGTTAGTCCGACCTATCATAATGAACACACAAAAAAAAAATTGTCCTAACCGGATTCATATATCTCAATTCTTCACCTACCCAAAAAAGAGTGTGTGTTTATGTTGACAAAGAACTCACCATACAAGATATCCAAAACATATGGAGTAAGGAGGGAAATCAAAGTAAACAAGTAATCGAAGTAATAAAAGCACATTCTTAAAATACAAAAAAAAAAACAAATTAATAGAGATGAAACACCTTGAGCTGGTCTTTTCTAGTCAGTGAAAGCACCGTAGCCGGAAAAGATAAAATCAGAGGAATGGAAACCCTGTAATAGAAAGAGGAAAAAAGCACCAGATATTTTTGGAAGAAATTTGAAATACATTCTATACAAGTTCATTACTATAACTAAATAGTTTAGAATTAGAATACCCTAGTCATGTCCTAAATTCTTGCTCAATCCAGCTTGAATTTGGGATTTCTATGTACAAATCAACACAAACCCTATACCAAGTGTGGGAAATCAACACAATATTAACTCAAATTCAACACAAAATTAAACAACAAAAATCATATAAAACCCTAGGGCAAGTGTGAGAAATGGGGAAATAAAGGAAGGGAGAGAGAGAGAGAGAGAGAGAGAGGAAGACCGAGATGCACAGAGAGGGAGAGAGAGCTCCATCGACAGATAGAGATAGAGACTGAGAGCGACAGAGTGAGAGAAACATACCTGTGATTAAGTGGCGCTGGTGCTTTGTAGGTGGCGGTAGCGATGTGCGATGGTCTCTCTCGCCGGTGGCCAACGACGATGGTGAGTGGGGTGAGGCTTGGTAGTGTCGAAAGAGAGCAAAATTTGTTTGAGACAGTATATATCGTGTGTGTGTGTGTGTAATAGACATATCGGGCGCCAAATTATATTGGTTTCTCTCTAATTTTTTTTTCCAACTTTTAGCGACTATTTCACATTTTGGTCGCCAAATCAGCTTGTTCAGCGACTAAACTTAGAATTAGTAGCGTAAAATATTAACTTTTGGTGGCTAATTGTTTTTTAGTCGCCTATAACTATATGTTTCGTGACTAAATTTTATTTTAGTCGCCAAAAAACAATGTATGTCGACTAAATTATAATGGTAGCCAAAATTTGAACCTTTGGCAACTAAAAAAAAAAATTAGTCGCCAAAAGGACTATTTTTGGCGACTAAAATTGTTTTGGTCGCCAAATGTGTAAATTTTTGTAGTGGTATACAAAGCGAGAAACAAAGAGAAATACAGACTGCGAGTCAGGGAGAGAGAGACCGAGAGTGAGAGAGTACCTGTGAGGATGTGACGGTGGCGGTGGCGAGCGACGGTTGTGATGGCGAGCGGTGTTGTGGTCTGTGCTGTGCTAAGGTGAGGTGATGTAGGGTGAGGTTTGGTGATCGAATATGTGTGAGAAGAAGAACCAATTGTTGTATATGCTTGTATAGGCGCCAATATATTTTTATTTCCCTCTAAAATATTTAGCAACTAAATCATTTATTAGTGACAACATTATTTCTTCACCAAAGATAAAAATATTGGCCACAAAAATAGTTTTGTCACTAAATGATATTAAAATATTAAAAATTATTAGTGACAAAAATATATTCGTCATTAATAATTTTATAATTGGTGACCAATTTTTTCCTCACCAAAAGTCTCAAAATTTTGGCACACTCAGAAAAAATTAGCGGAAAAATCTTCGGTGACAAAAAAAATATAAATCATGACGAAAAATAATTTCGTTACCTAATTTTTTTATTATATATTTAGATTGGTGACGAAATTTTATTTTTATCTCTAAAAATGGTACATTTGGAGACAAAACATTATTTTTGTCATTAAAATGTACGTATTTTGTGACAAAATTTATTTTTGTCATTAATTTTCGTCTCTAAAGACTATTTTTGTTGTAGTTTATCTAAAAAGTAAAATATTTTAAAAAATTAATAAATACACAAAAATATGAAAATATAATGAATTTTCGTATTTTTTTTTATATTTTGGTATTTAGTAAATTTTTTTTTTTTTTTTTTTATCAAATTTAAATTTGTTGAAAGATTTAGTGAAAGATTAAAGCTACTCTCTATGAGGAATAAGTAAAATAAAATAAAATATGTGAGACGGATATGATTGAATTTTTTTTTTCTTTATAAATATTTTATAACCAATTAACATATTTTACTGAGAAATAAAAGAATTTTTTTTTCACCCAATTTATAAACTAAATATAAAAATAAAAATAAAAATAAAAAGTTTTCTTTTTCATCCATTCTTTCTCATTAATAAATCAAGCCATACAAACGGATTCTTAGAGAGAAAGAAAGAGGGAAGAAGGTGTTGTGAGGTTTAGTAAAGAAGAAGGAGAGAGAGAGGAAGGTGTGCTTTGTGGTGTTTTCTTTGTGATTTGACACAGCTGAGCTCTGAATGTACCAACGAAGCCGAGGACAAATTCACACCAACACTCATATCTCTGTGTAAATGTGAATGATTAACCCAAGGGGTTGTGGCATTGTGGTAAAGCCTTGGGGTTTAAGCCCCAAGGTCACAACAAGTTCAATTCCCCTCCCCCTTGGGCCAATCTCCTGGGCGAAAGCATTGTTGGTTAGGAGGTTGGACCTCAAGTTGTCTAGTCAGCACTTGGTGTGGGTTCAATACTCCCCCGCTGTGCGAGTCCTGACTTACTGGAGCTTGCCTTGTGAGGTCGGGACAAGCTTCCAGGTTATAGTCTCTTGCTCGGAACGGCCAACAGGACACCCTGGTGATCTCCTCAAGGGGCGCTGCCTTGGACCTGCGGGAGAGTGGGAGGATTTTCCTGTAACAAAAAAAAAAAAAAAAAAAATGTGAATGATTGATCTGCTTTATTTTCTCCGCCTTTAAACTGTTTGATAAAAGGATACTTACATGTAGGTCTTAATAAGTAAGTTTATTGCTTAAGAGGTTTTATAGAAAAAATTTGTCATAAAAAAGTCACTAATTATAAGTTTTAGCGATAATTTATAAAAATCATGATAAAAAAAGTTACTAATTGTCAATTTTTAGCAACATATATAAAAAATTATCACAAAAAAATTATTTTTAACGACAATTTTACCAAAACTTATTTTTAATAGGACTTGACGGGAATTAAGTCTAACTATTAAAACCTATTGATAATTTACCCTTGATAGATAAAATGACCCACCGAGTTAAAGCATCTCCAATTCTTATTTATTATTACCTTGGATAAATTATGCCGGCCACCTTTAGGTTTAAAAAAAATACACCTGACGTGTCAAATCCTATGTGCCACTACAATAACTTAATTTTGACATGAAGAATGAAATTCACTCGATATACCAAATGATGAGTTGGTATTTGGTATGAATTCAACATGTTAAATTGGACATGTTCTAAGTTGTCAAATTTTAATCCACCCAATAAAATTATATAGGGGAAATTACAAAAAAAATTTCAGGGTTTAGCACATTTTTCAATTTAAATCCAAGTTTTTAATTTTGACAATTTGTACCTCACCATTCCACCCGCGTTTCAATCCGATCATCCCGTCCATATCCATCTTTATTAGTTAACGAAAGACTGATTTAGGCACCAAAATTGCCCTAATCTTCATGATTTATGGCAAAAGACATCTCTCCATGTTTATTTACTTTTAGTCAATAGAAAGATGGATCGCACTTGAATGCTAGAGAACTCCATCCTAAGACTAATACCCATTTCCAAATCACAAGTATAAAAATGAAATCCAACCAAGAAAATGGAAAGGAAAATAGTTTTTGGTCTATTGATTCACACACAAATGCCAGAAACGAAACCCGTTCTCTAAATAACCTAATTGCATCTCAAAATTCCACCACAAAAACCTGCCAATTTCTCAAAATAAACCCCTCTAAAACTCATCATCCACAATCAAAACACACACAGACACATACATACACGAACACAAATACAAACACAAAATCATGAAATCACTAGTATCGACTCACATGCCAATAATCGTGATCAATGGTGAGTAATTTTAAGATAGCATACGTGCTCGCAGCAAGAACAATCGTACCATTAATAGCTCTATCAATCAACTTCTCAAAATCCTCTTCTTCACTCTTCCCTTCAATTCCAGCTGAAGAAGAAGAAGAAAAACTCAAAGCAAATCCTTGAAATTCACCAGCCCGTTCAAAAGATAACCTTCTTTCATTCCCAAACCCACCTACCACTTGATTCACAATCTCACCTCCTTCAACTTCCCTATCTGTTCCACTCACTACACCATTTTGTTGGTCCGTACAGTCATTGCTCTATACTGGGATTACATCGAGTTCTTTCGAAACCGACCCAACAATAATTCTTCCCCTCTATTTGGTTCTCGAGAAAATTTGGGTGTGTGTGAAACAGAAGAGGGAAGACCTAGAGAGAACCTTTACGTTGATAGGTTTGGGTTTGGGGGTGTCTTTTGCCCTAAATCGTGAAGATTAAGGCAATTTTGGCACCCAAATTAGTCTTTCATTAACTAAAAGAGACAGAGATGGACGGGGGGATCGGATTGAAACACGAGTAGAATAGTGGGGTACAAATTGTCAAAATTGAAAACTTGGAATTTAAATTGAAAAATGCGCTAAACCTTGGGTTTTTTTTTTTGTAATTTCCCTAATAATATAATAGTAGATTTGACATATCGGGTGGAGTGCTTCTACATAAAATTGATATATGCCAATTTGTCATCTAAACCTTCAAAAAAAAAATTGACACACCAATTTTTGCAAGTTTGGGTGGAAACACAAAAACATACATGCTCGACTCACATGCCAATAATCGTAAACATAGATACAAACACAAAAACATGAAATCACTGGTATCGACTCACATACCAATAATCGTGATCAATGGTGAGCAATTTCGAGATAGCATACGTGCCCGCAACGAGAACAATCGTACCATTAATAGCTCTATCAATCAACTTCTCAAAATCCTCTTCTTCACTCTTCCTCTTAATTCCAGCCAAAGAAAAAGAAGAAGAACTTGAAGAAAACCCTTGAAATTCACCAGGCCCTTCAAAAGATAACCTTCCTTCATTCCCAAACCCACCCACCACTTGATTCACAATCTCACCTCCTTCAACTTCTCTCTCTGTTCCACTCACTACTCTGTACTGGGATACATCGAGTTCTTTCGAAACTGACCTAACAATGACTCTTTCCCTCTGTTTGGTTCTCGAGAAAATCTGGGTGTGTGTGAAACAAAGGAGGGATGACCTAGAGAGACCCTTTACGTTGATGGGTTTGGGTTTGGGTTTGGGGGTGTCTTTTGTCCTAAATCGTGAAGATTATGGCAATTTTGGCGCCCAAATCAGTCTTCTGTTAACTAATAGAGACGGAGATAGACAGGGAGATCGGATTAAAACACGAGTGGAATGGTGGGGTACAAATTGTCAAATTGAAAACCTGGGATTTAAATTGAAAAATGCGCTAAATCCTAGGTTTTTTTTTTTGTAATTTTCCCAATAATATAATAGTAGATTTGACATATCGGGTGGAGTGTTTCTACGTAAAATTGATATATGTCAATTTGTCATCCAAACCTTCAAAAAAATAAAAATAAAAATAAAAATCGACACACCAATTTTTGAAGGTTTGAGTGGAAATGCTTTAAGCTCCACAATTTTGACGTATTCTAATGCTTAGCCTCATTTTCATTTTCATTAATAATTTATTAGTTATATTGATAAAAAAAAATAACGTTTTCATATCCTTTATATAAAAATGTATACTTTATGTTATTTATTTTTGTGTTTTCACTTCATTTGTATTAATTTTGGTTTATTTATCCTTATTGAAACAAAAAGCAGTATAATTATATCAAAATTGTCAAATTTATTGTATTTTTTCAAATCTTGGGTCAATGTAATTTACCCTAAGTATTTTTTGTATTAAACTTTCAAGTGAAATTTTGGTTATGTTTGAACAGGGCAGGAGGAGGATTTTGACTAGGAGGGGCCAAAATCAACTATGATATTTATTACAGAGGTAAATACAGAATTCTTAAATTTTAAAAATGATATATTTGATAAAATACAATGGATGACATGATTTTTGCAGCATTTAAAACAATTGAACGGTGGGCAAAAAATTGTGTAAAGAGACAAATTAGAGAGAGTTAAACTATTTATTTATTTATTTATTTTGTATAACTATGTTGTTAAAATAATATACTATAATGATTATATTATTTTACCATATTTTTATATATATATTGTGTTACTGTTACATTGATAGCAGAGAACAGCGGTGTAACTTATTAAATCAATGAAATTATGATTATTCTTTGGTTTTATATGTTTTTTTTTTTTGATCAGTGGTTTTATATGTTTTTCAAAACATTTACTTTTGGTAAAATGAAATAATATATAAGACAATGTGCGAGCATTATTGATTGGTGAAAATGGGACCACATGATGTGTTGTGCAAGTCTTTGCAAAGGAGACCACATTAAAGATTTTTTTATTTTTATTTTTTTTTAATGAAATATACATTTTTTTTTTTTTTTGGGTGGGTGGGGGCATGCCCGCCCTTCCCTTAGAAGTTCTGTGCTTATTTTTTATTTGTATTTTTTACATTCCAAGTGTTTTTGAAAATTTTTAAAATTATTTTAACTTGAAGAAAGAAAACTATCCCCAATCCTTACTTTTTTTTTTAAAAAAATTTTTAAATTTCATTAAATTTGAGTAAATAAAATATAAGATAAATAGATAATCATTCTAATATTATTGTTAATGAAACAGTTGGAGCACATTTTAGCCATTTTTAGTCAAATTTGCTTTCATCAAATTTGAATTTGATGGCAAAAAAAAAAATGATGAAGACTCTCAGAACCTTCTTTGTGATTTATAATCTCAGTTTCTTGACCTCAACAACAATATTATATATCTAATTTAATAATTATATGTACAGATTGTATTTTGTTTCATGTCTAAATCTAGACCAGGTCTGTTGGTTGAACTGTCTTGGCAGTCAACCAGTGCCATTTACGCAACTGATTCCCAAGACTCTAGATTAGACCACACTACTTTACATCAATCAAAAACGGTCTGACTTTTGTTCAATTTGTGATCAGATTAAAATGTGTTTTTGAACTTGTGAAGGTCTATCACGGGTTTTATTTCGATAATTCAAACCGCTTAATATATGTAAAACTCTTCAATTAGTTTATCCCTATAAAAATTATGTTAAACGGATATCGATAGTTACTTGATCGGATTAGATTTCTGTCAACGGTAAATATGATTTTCAAAATAAATTGTTGACAAAAATTTGATCTGATCAAGTAGTTATCGATATCCGATTAATGTGATTTCGTATAAAAATAAAATACTCAACGAGCTCTGCACATTGAACGGTTCAGATTATCGAAAAAGGATCCATGGTGGGAAACAACATCATCCAGTCCACATCAAAATATATGTATTGTTGAACAAAATCGGATTACTTCTTGGTGGTAGGGTTTGCCACGCTTGTCCGATACCATCGGATGGGAATTTAGGCGCTTTCATATGTTTTGTTCTGTCAATGTCCTTGAGCTCCTCTCTCTCTCTCTGTAAAATATTTATGTGGGAGTTGTTGTTGTTTTTTTTTTGGGTGGCTTTTTTCATCTTTAATGATATTTTTAAATTTTGAATCAATTTTTGGTTAATTTTTAAGCCTGTTTAAACTAGATGAGTCTAAAAAAATAAAAAATGAAAAAGTTAACTAGCGGAAGTTGGGTTTGAAGATTTTTTTGACTAAAATAGGTACAAAAACAAAATAAGTTTTTTAATCTAATAAGACAAAACATCACATCTAACCCATAATCATTACATTCTTTCTCTCACAAAAAAATTAAAAAAAGCTAAAAGTCCTTCCCAAATCAGACTTTTTAATCCCAGGCTAAAATAGTCAAAAAAAACCAAAAAATCAAAACGCCGACTCACTTCCCAAACGAAACCTAAAGATTTTTTTTTCTCTACAAAATTTGGTATTTGGTGGTCTTTTTTCTAATTAATTTTTAATTTTTAAATTTGCATAGTCTAAATAATTAAAAATAAAATAAAATAAAATAAAATTAAAAGCTGAGAAAATTCAACTTAAAGTTAAAACTGGATGCCAGAGGAAATTTTAGTACATCAAATGCAATTTCTTTCAAATTCTCCCATCCATATGCAACAGTGCCTCTTCTCCATGGACATCAGTGGTGAGCATAGGAAAACAATCTAAACATTACCATAGCTTAAATAATATAATCATTTTTATTTTTGCATCTGCTGCAAGTTAATGAGAAGGATTTGGATTTGATTATTTCTTATGAATATTATTTTAAATTCAGGTATACCTTGATATTCTGGCAAATATGTTTAGCTTTTTGCTTCTCAACAATATTGCATTGAGCTGAATCTTCCCTGTTTTTACCAAAAAAAAAAAAAAAAAAGAATCTTCCCTGTTTATTTGTGGTGTGTATGTTTTGTATAAGATACTACAATGTAGATACTACTTATTGTGTTAAGATTCTTTTTGGGGGTGTTTGGGAAGGGAAAAGTAGCCGGGTTTAGGCTATTTTCACAAAAAATTCCAAAAGTCTCACTGTTCACAGGTTTTCAAAAAAAAAAAAAAAAAAAAAAAAAAGGCTGCTGCCGGGACAGTGTAGGCATAGCCTACACTGCCACAGCCGGCCATTGTCGACATCAAGGGCCAAATTATCATTTTCTCCCTTTATATCAATTTAAAAAATAAAAAGTTAGGGATAAATTTGTCATTTTAATTTCAAACATCATTTCAACACATTTTTCAATACAACAACTCAAATAAAATCCATCTCATCTTCCCAAACATAAAAACTAAAATAGCTACTAAAATAGCTAAAAAGCCAAATAGCCTACTAAAATAACCACTTCCCAAACGAGGCCTTTGTTTCGACTGAGAGAAATTAAAACTTCAATTGTTAAGCAAGAACCAATTTGCAAGGAGAAATAGTAAAGAAGAGAAAAGAGAGAGGAAAGAGAGAATGACTGATCAAATGAACAATTCAAATACTAGTGAAAAGTACATTACTTTAAGCTACTCCTACTCCTCCAAAGCAAAATTACAAGTAATGAAATGCTCGAAATGGTAAAGCGATTAAAAACAAACTTAAAGACATGCTGAAAAGGAAAATTACAACTAATGAAATGCTGGAAATAGTTAGCTATGGTAGCAATCAAGCTGGACTTGCTGGTGCCTAGGGTATCGTATAAGAAGTACCCACGTTTCCGTGCCTTGCCAACTCTCCAGTAGAACCCTCCTCTCTTCAAAAACCCGTTCAAGTCATCCATCAGCTTCTTCTTCATGGATGGATCCGTGACCAACGTGTGAAAAGTGGATGGATGGTTCAGATTGACTGAACTCCGTGATCCCTTACATGAGTAGAGCTTTCCTATCTTGTTTTCTTCTTTCATGGCTTTGGACCTCTCCAAGACATATGGCAAGTAAGTGCTCAGTACCATTTCAGTGTATTTCTTGTAGAAGCTGAGCTCAATTGATCTGTACTCGACAATTTCATTGTCGGTGCTGGTCTTTGTTTTCTCAGTGCATATCATTTGCCAAGTGAGTTGGATACCAATGTAAGTATCCACAATCCTTTCCCCTTGGTCCACTGTGACACGGAGAGCCTCTTCTCCCAATGCCTTGGATACCTTAAGCCGTTCAACTGAAGGGCTGATTTTCGCGCACAAATAGATTTCTGATGCCTGGAACATTTCATTGATGGAGACCCCATTAATGTGCTCATCAATGATGAGAGTCATCTGGGAATAATATTTTCCTATGAGGCTTTCTAGTTTGGATAAGAGGAGCTGTTGTGGTATAAGCTTTTTGGTGATGGCCAGGGCTTCATTGAGCAGAGTCCCAACCATCACTGCTAAGGCAGTGAACAAAACTGATGATATTGATATTGAAGGCATGCTCATGTTTTGTGGAAACACAGACATGGGGTTTCTCTAGTGTTGTATTGTGTTTGGTTTGCTTGAGTTCTGTCCACTTTGGGGAGATATGGGAATAAATAAATAAGAGAGGAGGAAGAGAACAAGGGGAGGAAGGTTCTGTGAAAGAGAGAAGAATGTAGAGAGGAAGGTGTTGAACTGAGTGAATTTGGGGCAACTGCTGTGTAGTGACTGTAGTGCGATTTTTGAGACCAACTTCGAGTCAATAATCTGCAAGGGTTTGTAAAAAAGAAGGAAAAAGGGACGAAGGAGAGGAGAAGTTACGAGAAATTTCACATTTCCATTTTTTTATACATATTAAAATAATGATATACTCTACATTAAACTTTCATTTAGTGAAATAACAATATTTATTTCAGAGGGAATTCGGGAGGTGTAGACACTCCATTTTTGACCGACCTTAAGACTCAGACGTCATTGCCAGTACACTCGTTGATTGCGCATGTTTTGCTAGTTTTGAGTGTTCGAAGGTCTCGGCCGAGCGCCTTGTTTTTGAGTCTTTAAACCCTTTGTGTTTTGATCTTGTTTTTAGGCCAAACCTTGGTGCCTCTTGGCTGAAGGAGAGTGGGGCCCTGCGGGCCACTTTTGGCATTTGCCAGCCACTTTTTCTCCTTGCCAGCTAGTTGGAGTGGCCAGTCAGCTAGTTGAAGTGGCCGGTTAGCCACTTGAACTGGCTAGCAACCAATTTTCTTATTTTTCTGATATTTTCAGATCTTTTGAGCCAGCTGTTGGGCATTAAAGCTATCCTCCATATGGAGGGATGGAAACAAGCTTTAAGCTTGTCAAGTAAGCTTTTGCTTGCATTGCCTATATAAGGGGAGGTCCCTCCCCCTTATTTGAGGAGAAATTTTGGAAGCAAATTTTGACTCTCTCTCTCTCTCTTTCTCTATATATATATATATATATTATACTCTATAGTGCTTGAAAGTGAGTGTTCTTGACATATTTGCACACAACCCTCTTAGCCAAACATCTTGACCTTGGAGCTGAGATTCCTTAAGACTTGTTTGGGCCTCCTAAAGCTGGTTTTTGGCTCAGAAGTTGTCATCTTGCTGCTGTGCTTCAAGGGTGAGCATATTCCATTTTTTGAGCTTATTTTTCTAAACCATATTAGCCACCTTTGCATGCTATTTTAGGCTTGGTTGTTAACTACAAAAAGCTCTATTTTTAAGTGTTAAAAATGTTGGTTTGAATCCTTGTTAGGGTTAGGGGTGGTCTACCCTCTTTGGTTGCTTATTTGCTAAGTTTTTGTACCATCTTTTAAGGCTATTTAAACTATCTCTTTTGGCCTTTTAACCACTGAATTCCAGAGGAATTTCAGTGGTGGAAAGGTGGTTTTGAGGTCCCAAATAGAAGGGGGTGGTCCCCTCTCATCTTGTCTTATTTGCATGTGTTGATGGCCCACCAAATGAGCATGTGTTTCTACTTCTTTGTGGCTTTGTTCAAGCATATTTTTGTGACTTTTTAGACCTACCATAACTCCGTTTTTAGCTTGTTTGATCATTGGTTGCTTGCTCTTTACACTTGTAGTGTAATCTTGCTCACTAGCTTTGCATGCTTGCTACTTTAGCCCATCATTCTAGCTTATTTTGGCTATACTCCAGCATGGTTTTACTCATGTTTTAGCATGCTTTAACTCTGTTTTGAGTGGTTTAGGTCATATGAGGCTTGATTTGTATGGCTATAGCATGATAGACTTTAATAGCTTTGTGTTTTGAGTTCTCTAGTATGCTTTGCTTGAGTTGTTTGCATGATTTGATATCATTTAATATGTGATTTCAGAGCATATATCACTGTCATACTCTCATATGTATCACTCTTTCAATGCTTTTGAGAAGTTGAGCCTCATGCCTTGTTTGTGAGTCAATACATGAGCATATCTTTCTTGCCATCTATGCTGCAAGTCTAACATGTTTTTGCTACTATTTCGACCTACCTTAGGTCTGTTTTGAATGGTCAAGGTCATTTGAGCATTGCTTAGTATGGTTGTAGTGTAAGGGTCCTTGACAAGCTTTGAGTTTTGAGGCCTCCAACATGTTATGCATGTGACATTTGCATGGTATGACACCATTTAGCATGTAATTTCAATGCATATAGTGTAGTCACACTCTCATATACTTCACTTTTTCATAGCTTTTGAGGGTTGTGTATTATGCCTTGCTTATAGGCCAACATGTGTCCATGTTCTTCTAGCATTTTGAGCTCCCATTTCAGCATGTTTAGATCATTATTTTGGCATGATTGAGCTCTGTCCAGAGTTGGTTTGGTCATTTGTGCTATGTATTGCATGCCTCTTGTGTATTGCTCTTTACTAGCTTTGATGTTTTTGGTCCTTAACATGTTATGCTTGCATTGCTTGCATGCTTTAAGGTCTTTAGCATGCCACTTCAGCACTAAATATCTGCCACCTTCCTCTTTTCTTCAATTTTTTTTTTATTTGATTTGAGAGTTGGTTGACCCTTGAGTTTGTGTTTGAGCTTGGGATTGAGGCTCGTGCTTAAATGGCTTTAACCCTCTTTTGAGGGTTCCTCCTAGTCAAAGGCATGGTCTCTCCTATGCCTTAAACCATTCTTTTGGTTGACCTCATCTCCTTAGAGGACTTGCACATTGGACTTAACCAATTAAAAAAAATGGATTGGTAATGTAAAATGTGTAAACAAGAATTGAGTCAACTAAAACATGCCAAGATAACATATGTGTGTTGCATCGCATGTGTTTGGATCGGACGTTAATCCAAACACAAGAAATATGGGACATTTCATGCTTGAAGTGATGAAACTTGTCACGTTTCTTGGTCGCTAAGACCCTTGATCAAGCATGATAAGGTGGAGGCTCTTTATGTGTTGTTTGTGCATTCATAAACATGGTATAAGCTTGGTTCTTGGCCACCATGCATTGAAAATGCTTGGTTGGTGGCTTGAGAGCCAAGTGCCATGCTCCTTTGAGCTTGAGACATGATTGGGAGAGTGACAGTGCCTACATTGTCTTGCAAATACATTGTTGTGCCTCTATTGTTTTCTGTTGCAGCAAAACTAGAAGCCTGGAGAAGCAACTAGCCGACCAGCCAGTTTTACTAGCTGACCGGCCAGTTTTAGTGGCTGGCAGCCACTTTTTTTGGTTGGCAGCCCACCAGCAGTTTCCTGTTTTAAAGTAAAGGCAGTCTGGAGGTTGGCACAATTTTCAGAGATCAAGGCAAGTGCAAACAGAGGCAATTGACAACATGGTAATGGATTTCCGAGTGAACGCCAACCGAGCATGCATCTTCAACCTCTTGGAACATAGCTGAGGCAGTATGATTTGTAATTAGCTTTACTTGTTAGTTAGATTAATTTGGTAATTTAATTAATTAGTTTGTTAATTAATTAAGTGTTGTAATAATTAGTAAGTAGTTTACTAGTTATTCGTTTTGTTGTGTAATAATTAATCTAATTAGCTTAATTAGATTGGTTAGTTAGCTTAGCTTAGATTAGCTTAGCTAATTCATTCGGACCCTCCGTCAAGAGGGCAAATGTTGTAATAAGTGTGTGTGTGTATGCATGTCTTCCAACCTCACGTCTTTCTTCCTTTTACTTAACCGCTTTTGATGGTTAGTTTAGGGCATATTTTGATTAGCATACCTTATGCTTGCATGCGTGCATCATCCATTTGTCTTGCATGCACTGGGCTCGGCGTATCATTTAAACTACATTGTATTTCAATTCCTACTTGAATACATGTATCAATTGTTGCATTTCATATGTCATATTAGATAGCCGAGCCTATTTAGTTGCAATTTTTTGCATGTGTTGTATTAGGCATTTCACATAGTTAGGATCATGCATTGATTTCTAATTAGCTTCTGTTTTGGCTCGGAGTACACTGTAAGTGTTTATGCTTTAGCATCCTTGCATGAGTGTAAGTGATTGCCATGTTTAGCGTGATTGCCATGTTTAGCATGCTTGTCATAAGGCTATGTGCTTAAATGATTAACTGCATGAATGCCTGTGGATGAAGACTTCATTACTTGAATTGGAACAATTCATCAAAATGTGAGTTTTAAGCCCACTTGGAGTGGCAAATCATCATGTTTTAAGCCCACCTTGTTTAGTGGCAAATCCGCATTTCTAAGCCCACTTGAGGGTGACAAATTCAAACCATTTTCGAAAACAAACATTGAATTGTTTTGTTCCAATTTAGGTGATCTAGTCTATACTTGTATGTTGTGCGCATCACGTAGTAAGTTAGCTAAATAACCGGAATAAGAACACATGTATTTTCAAAACAACATATCATGTTTAGTAGAGGCCGATCCTTTGATCGGGCGAGCGGGGATGCTCATTTCAGGACCTTCCCTTCTCGTACTCAAGTTCCCGAGCCGAGGCAACTTTGGTGATGACGGACATGTGGCCTTTGGCACGAGTTAGGGTTTCCTAAATTTCTCAAAAAATAAAATATTTAGGTGGCGACTCTGAAATCTGGCAAAGCAGTCCATGTTTGGCGCTTTTTGATTCAAAATTGATTTTTCAAAACCATTTGTCGGATTTGGACTCTTTGGTGATTTATCAGTCTTACATTGTACTTTGTGAGATTAGATTCAGAACCGTGACAGGAGTCCGAACTGTAATAGCTATGAACCCAAATGCGCGCCCTCTCCGAAAGGGGTGCGCGTGGAGGAAGTTCGGGCGGTCTACAGTTTCTGGCGACTCTGTTGGGGATTTAGAGAACTTGACTCGAACATCATGATGTGTTGTTTTGTCTACACTTATGTGTTTCTTTGCATTGCATTTGCATTGGTGCGCTTAAGTCACAGTGTTTGCCATTTGCTATTCTTGAACGGTTTGCCAAAGGCTTGCTTGGAAAAACGTGCCATAAGGCTGACCGGTTACGGGCTCTGCTACGATGGGAACACAAACCTCGGTTATGCCGAGGCACCTTATTTGACCATTCGACCTAGTTGTATATCGGAAGCCTTAGAGACTATTCCAAACTAGGACAGGTTGCTTACCCGAATGTAGGTTGTTTGAAACCGCATGCGTGCGTAGTAAAACCCTAGCTCCTAACAAAATAGGACAAGGAAACCCTACCCCACCATAAGGGTGTTTTGGCTCTTACTTGCTTAATATGTGCTGTTAGAGTGTATCTCTACAGATTGTATGTATCAGTTGCAAGTCTGGGTATCAGTCTGAGGACATCAGTATTTTGGGGTATCAGATTTGAGGCAGTGATTTGAGGTCAGAGATCAGTGTTTGAGAACAGTTTGTTCAGTTTATGATATCAACTGTGTGTTGTCTTTATCTAAGCCGAAATGCTGTCCGTTTCCTTATTATGCTTTATTTATCTTTTTGTAAGGTAGTATTACATCATTGCTTCCGACGAGGCAGATACCCCCCAAGCACCCTGGACCCAGATTGGGAGAATTCATCGATCTGAGGATCTAGTTGACGGACAACCAATGTTTGCTGTATTACCCCCAGTTACAACACGGACGTTATCCAGGCACAGATCATCAGTACAGTGATCACCAGTTCAGCGGTCGTTGTCTACCCCACCTGTGTGCAGTAGGGATCAGGTTTCTGTTTCTACCTCAGAGAGGGAACATACACCGGTTCAGTCAGATCCACACTTTACAGTCGGAATGGAGGACATGATGCGTCAACTCCAAGAGACCATGCAGGCCATGTAGCAGGATGCTGCTCGTCAGGCGGAGGTCACCGCACGTCAGGCAGAGGTTGTAGCTCAACAGGCAGAACTAATTGTCAGGCTTCAACAACAGCAGCAATCACAACAAGCTTCGCATCTGCTTCGCATCCAGCCCCACCCTACCTAGGGTTCCAACACTTGGGGAAATAGCAAACGTCCAGGAAAATACGGACGTTCCAACAGGGCCAGTTCCACCGCCAATTCCACCTCAGATGTCTAAAGCATCGGCTAATCCAGTGGACACGCCGTTCGAATTTGAGGTTGACCCAACCGCTGTGAAAATGAGTAAGCTCGAAAAGCTGTTCAAGCAAGCCCAGGGAGTTAACTTGATCCCGGACATAGAAGATGGGTACATTGATTCAGCGGTGAGGTTGCCGGACAAGTTCAAGATGCCTCACATAGATCGGTTTGACTGCTCGGGCGATCCTATGGTTCATTTGAGGCTGTTTTCTGATATTCTGCGCCCGATGGGCTTGGCGAGACTCCAGAAACTATCACTTTTTGGTCGGACCCTGTCGGGTATTGCGGCCATCTGGTACGCTAAGCTGGAGGACTCAGTGAAAAGAAGTTGGGAGGAGATGGCTGAGGCCTTTGTCGCCCAATATTCATACAACACCCAGATCGAGGTCACAACCCGTGATCTTGAAGCAACCAGGCAAGAGCCGAAAGAGGGCTTTTCTGACTCTGTCACTCGATGGAGGGCCAAGGCCTCCATGATGACAACTCGGCCGCTTGAGAAAGATCAGATAAGAATGGTTGTGCGCAACCTTCAACCCAAGCTGATGCAGAAAATTATCGTCTTACCCCTCCTCACCTTTGCTGATTTGCACAAGATTGGGGTACAGATCGAAGATGCTATAAAGCAAGGTCTGATTGACCACGAGAGAGAGCAGCCCAAGAAGGCGTTTACTCACGGTTCGAATGTAGCTACTAGTAGTAGTGCAGCCGCAAGAACTTCTGACGTCGGCATGGTCACCACCATGCCAAAAACAGCTACGTCATTTACAGGAACCTTTGCACCTAGCTCACAACCTGCAAAAAACCAAGCTCGGGGCCAGAGAGTCTTCACCCCGCTATATATGACTTTGTCTAAACCCTTAGGAGTCTTGATCAGGAAAGGGCATTTGAAGCCCCTGGAGCCGCGGCCATTACCAGACAAACTTCCTTCTTCCTATAACCCGACCAAATATTGCGCTTTTCACTAACAACACGGTCATGACACCGAATTTTGCTACAGACTGCGTCATGAGATCCAAGATCTTATTGACAACAAGGTGATTGCACCTCCCGACAAACCAAACGTCACTACTAACCCTCTCCCACCACATAACAACAACCCCCCTCCATCCAGGTAGATAAACCTGATTCAAACCATGGCCGTCCAGTACAACCCTAGTATATACATCACTCCCTCCCACCTACCCAAGCCTAAGGTGTTCATCCCAGAAAGCATAGACTTGTGCATGATGAGCACCTCCCTAACCTAACCCAAGCCAGTGGTGGTGACTGTCGAAGACAAAGTCGGGGTTATCTTGAAAGAGAATAGGGATATTGATTCAGAACCTGAGGGATCTGGGAGCTTTACTGAGGAAGCATACAGCCCGTGTGGTTATATTGTGTCAACAGATCAGGCTAAGCCGAGGGTAGAGTTGCCAACTGGGGCAGAGATCAGTGTGGTCCAGGAGGATGGACCTAGTCAGGGGCTAGATGACCTAGCGGAGCTGGAGGAGGATATTGCCAATCTGTAGTTCTTTAACGAGCAGGATCCGGGGGATGTGAGCATCAATTGGTTCGACCTGAATGGATCAGCAGATACCACCGGGTGGCTCAGTGACGAGCCAGATGTTGTTGAGGAGCCTCAATCAAAACAAGGACCACCAGAGACGGGAACATCAGTAGTGGCCGGGACGGTCGAGAATCAAGAAGAATCGCTAGAGAGCACCGGTGCGAAGAATTTTGCTCGGGACTTGGGCAGATTGTGTACGGCAGACACTGAACAGGAGGCTGCATTGAAGCGGCTTGAATAAGAGAAACTCGAGAATGACAACAGGGCTAGAAAAGCCAAGGCACCTGAGGGCGCATAATGTATTGTGAGCACAGAAACAACTACAGCGGAACCGGGCAGCTGTCTGTCGGTTGCTGATGGGATATGGTGGGAAGACGATGACTTACATCTTGCCTACACTAACGAGGACTGGGGTCAAAACCAAACAGACGACACCTGGTACACCGAAGAAGTGGACCATATGACCCGAAGTGGACGGTACTTCAAGCCCCCACATTTGGACTAACCGAACGCGTCCGGAAAGGACAAAGAAGCAGAGAGGCAGAAAGAAAAACTGCTAGAGAAGGAAGCTGTGCTGAAACAGTTAAAGAAAATTCAAGAAGACATCTCTTTCTGGGGACTGCTTATGGCCTCGAGGGTGCATAGACAAGCCGTCCTTATAGTCATGGACAGGGCCAAGCTTTCAATTGATACCACACCCGAGCAGTTGATGGGGTTGGTTTTCCCGGGCAGAGCTACACCGACCCTAACCTTCACAGACAAAGAACTACCGCCTGAGGGCTCAGATCATAACAAGCTGCTCTATATCTCTGCGGAGTATTGAGAGAAATGGATACCGGTGGTCCTGGTCGACACTGGATCTACAATCAATGTATGTCCGTCGCGAACGACATATGTAATCGGGTTAAAACCAGTAGATTTCATACCTACGACCCAAGTGATTCGGGCATATGATAACACCAGTCGGGAGGTGATGGGGACGGTACAGATCAAAACTCAGGTTGGCCCGAGGCAGCAGGACATCGAGTTCCATGTCTTGGATGTTCCAGCCACCTTCAATCTACTCCTTGGGCGACCGTGGCTACACCAAGTGAAGGCTATCTCTTTCACCTTACACCAGATGTTGAAGTACCCCCACGGGAAGTGGGTGGCAATTGTTTTTGGGAACTCTTCAATACATCCGCCGCCAGAGGTTTCTACACCAGTTCTGGAGATTAAGCATGGCGTGGAGGATGTATTTTTGTCAGGATTCCTTGGCTGAGGCTCGGGTTGTACAGGATATGCTAGCTGTTGATGCGGGACTGTAGTTCAGTGCACAATCTGTCTACCTCATGAACAAGCTTCAACACATGCCCCAGATGGGATTGGGACGAAGTGGCCAGAAGGGCGTCGTAGCATTGGCCGAAGTGCCGCATAACCCATATACCTTTGGTTTAGGTTACTCGCCTACCAAAGAGGATTGGGCGAGGAAAGGAAGGGAAATGGCCGGAAGAGCCAAGGCTAAGCAAGCCGAGAAGCACTACGAGTTGGTGCATAGACCTATCCAAGGAACCCTGAACGGACGTTTTGTCCGGGAGGGGGAAGACTTCCTGTTTTGCGGCTTTCCAGAGCCATGGTTGAATTCAGAGAAGCGGCGCTTGCCCGGCTTCGAGATCTTCTTTGACCTTCAGTTGTCAGGGGATGAAGTTGCCGAAGAGTAGACAGACCCACCAGCTGAGGCTGAGCAGTGCAAGGAGAATGAGTCCAAGAGCACAGAACTTGAGATTGGGGTAGTGCTGGCTTGTCTCCTCTCAGATCCTCAGATCGTACCGGAGTGCTTGGGGGATAACTTCTCAGTTTCCATGATCGGGGATCAAGCGGCTATAGGCCCATCTTCAGGCATTCTCGATGTATCCATCGCACCCTTCCTCGTCTGGCAATACGAGGAGGGCTTTTTATCGAGCAGTTCTGGGTCAGGTAGTGAACCAGAATCTGATTCCACCGAGTCTATGGAGTCAGAATCAGATTCCAGTTCGTCTGAGTCAGAGTCAGGTATTCCTGGGGGTGATAACCCGGATGCCACTGTCCTGTCCTGGTCGTCTTTTTCTTTTTCCTTTAAGTCGGTTGTAACCAAAGGATCAGACGGACTAGATGTTGTTAATGAGAATTGTACAACTGTGGCTTCTGAGTACTTTTCTGTGCCTTTAGTTTATTGCATTAATCAGGATTTTCAAAATTTTGATGAAAACGACGAGGAAGAAATTCCTCTAGTTTTGAAACGTTTGATTGATCAAGAGCAGGAGAGGTTTGTAAAACCTTTGGTTGATGAAATCACCTTAATTAATGTTGGTATTGAGAAGGACCCACGGCTGGTCCAGATCGGGTCTACGTTGTCTTCTGGGGAACGCGAGTGCTTAGTCGCTTTATTAAAAGATTTCAAAGATGTTTTTGCATGGTTCTACGAAGATATGCCTGGAATCAATCCTGAGATTGTACAGCACCAGATCCCTCTTGACCTAGAGGCCCAACCTGTTAAGCAGAAGCTCCGAAGGATCCGCCCGGACTGGGCTATGAAAATCAAAGAAGAGGTCACCAAGCAGATCGACACAGGGTTCCTGTTAGTATCTGAATATCCAACTTAGTTGGCCAATATAGTTCCGGTGCCGAAGAATGATGGTAGAATTCGGGTATGTATGGACTTTAGGGATTTGAACAAAGCTAGTTCAAAGGACAACTTTCCTCTGCCGCATATCGAAGAATTAGTGGACTTCACTGCTGGGCATGCGTTGCTCTTGTTTATGGATGGGTTTTCAGGCTACAACCAGATTTTGTTGGCACCCGAAGATAGGGAGAAAACTGTTTTCACCACCCCGTGGGGGACCTACTGTTATAGGGTGATGCCATTCGGTTTGAGGAATGCTGGGGCTACATATTAACAGGCTGCAACCACGATTTTGCACGATATGATCCACAAAGAGGTTGAGGTGTACGTGGACGACATGATTGTCAAGTCCAAGAAAAGAGAGGGCCACTACACTGCCTTGCAGAAATTTTTCCAACGGATCAGAGAATATCAGTTGCGGCTAAATCCTCATAAATGTACTTTTGGTGTTACAGTAGGGAAAATGTTGGGGTTCTTTATCACACAAAGGGGTATCGAGGTCGATCCTTCCAAAATCAAGGCCATCTTAGAGATGCAACCACCGAGGACTAAAAAGGAGGTGCGAGGCTTTCTGGGTAAAGTACAATTCATAAGACGGTTTATTGCAAAATTAACCTTGACTTGTGAACCACTGTTTGGTCTCCTGAAGAAAGTAAAGAAGTTCCAATGGGATGACCGATGCCAAGTTGCTTTCGAGCAGATTAAGCAATATTTACAGAACCCACCCGTGTTGTCGCCGCCGGAGCTGGGGAAACCGTTAATTCTATACCTATTAGTGACCGAAACGACGATGGGCTGCATGCTTGCATAAGAATCTGAGGATAAGGTGGAGAAGGCTATCTACTACCTGAGCAAGAAAATGCTAGATTACGAGATCCGCTACACTCCGCTGGAGAAGGCTTGTCTGGCCTTGGTATGGGCTACCAGGAAGTTGAGGCACTACTTGTTAGCTCACTCTGTGATACTGGTTTCAAGATTAGATCCCATCAAATATCTCTTTGAGAAAACCAGCACTTATGGGTAGGCTAGCCCGTTGGTTACTTCTTCTCTCCGAATTCGATCTGAAATATATGACGTACAAGTTAGTGAAAGAGAGAGCGGTAGCGGAGTTCCTAGCCGATCACCCAATGGGCGGGGATGAAGCAGTCGAATATCTGTTCCCAGATGAGGCCATTCTGTAACTTAAAGAAGAAACCTAGACTATGTACTTTGACAAAGCGTCAAATCAGTACGGGTACGGAATAAGGGTGTTGCTAATAGCACCCAACAATTCCCGTATACCTTTAGCTTTCAAACTCCGGTTCAAAGTATCGAATAATGAGGTAGAGTATGAGGCATGTATTGCTAGACTGGAAGCCGCCCTAGAACTAGGGGCAAAACGGTTGGATGTCATCGGGGACTCAAACCTTGTTGTATCTCAAGCTAAAGGAGATTGGAAAGTTAAAGAAGAAAAGATGAAAATCTATCACCAGACCTTGGACGTTCTGATTCCTCGGTTTGACAAACTGAATTTCGCTCATCTGTTAAGAGAGAACAACAAGTTCGCTGATTCATTAGCAACTCTATCTTCTATGATAGACATCCCTTTTGGAGTCCGGATGCGCCCGATCATCATTGAACAGAAATTCGTGCCGGCCTACAAGCTGATTGCGGCCATAGATGAGGTACAAGATCAGAATCCCTGGTTTTATGACATCTGAAACTTCTTGGAAAATGAGGCTTATCCACCAGGGGCAAACGCCAAAGATAAGAGGGCGATACGAAGAATGGCTGCTCAGTTCATCGTCTGCGGGGGTAAACTGTACAAGCGGGGTCATCTTGGGATTCACAAACTATGTGTCGATGCTAAAGAATCTAAGCGCCTGATGGAGGCCATCCACGGAGGAGAGTGTGAATGCACATGAGCTGGGTGATGCTAGCTCGGAAAATTCTTAGACAAGGTTATTATTGGTCAACCATGGAGGAGGATTGTATTGGTTTTGTTTGGCAGTGCCACAAACGCCAGATCCATGCAAATCGCATGAACATTCCACCGTCGAAGCTGTATAACATGACTTCGCCATGGCCGTTTTCAGTCTAGGGGATTAATGTAATCGGGGCAGTCACTCCGAAAGGGTCGAACGGGCATGAGTATATTCTGTTAACGATAGACTACTTCACAAAGTGGGTTGAGGCCCAATCCTATGTTGTGCTGAAGGCATCACATGTTGCTAAGTTCATCAGGAACAACATTAGCTACCGCTATGGAGTCCCGAATGAGATTATTTCGGATAATGGTTCCCACTTCAAGAAGGAGGTGATCGACTTGTTGGAGAAGTACAACGTGGCTTTTCATAAGTCATCCACATATCGGCCACAAACCAACGGAGCAGTTGAGGCAGTCAATAAGAACATCAAGCGCATTCTGCAGAAGATGGTAGAAGCCTACAGGGACTGGCCAGATAAACTGCCATTTGCTCCTTGGGGCTACTGGACTTCAATTCGAACATCTACTGGGGCAACTCCGCATTCCTTGGTCTATGGGATGGAGGCTGTTCTGCCTATCGAAATTGAGGTTCCGTCATTGCAGGTTATGGCTGAGTGCCAAATAGTTGAGGTAGATTGACAGCAGAGCAAGTTCGAAGAACTCATGCTGTTTGACGAGAGAAGGCTGAAAGCACTGTATCACGTCCAGGGTTATTAATGAAGAATTGCCAAGGCTTTCAACAAGAAGGTTAAGTCCAGGAATTTGAAAGAAGGAGATTTGGTGCTCAAGGACAATCGAGCTCCCATCCACGACCCTAGGGGCAAGTTCAGACCTAATTGGACTGGTCCCTACATCATCAAGTCAATCTGGTTGGGTGGAGCTGTCGTTCTTATGGACTTAGATGGCCTTGAGTTCTTCCAGCCGATCAACATGGACAAGTTGAAGAAATACTATCCCTGAGTGGCTCGCTAGGCCGAAAACCCGAAAGGGCAACCTAGGCAAAAGTTAGAGCATGAAAAATTTGAAATAACAAAAACTGAGCTTGCAAGGTTGAAAACCCAGAAAGAGCGGCCTTGGCAAAAGTTAGAGCGCAAAAGGAGAGTGTTAATACACGAGTGAACCTGAACCGAACTACGTAAGGCTTGATTTCCATCTTTGGGATACGTAGACAACTTCATTCTGAAGTCCAACCACAAACACTTCCAAATCAACTTTGTCCATGTGATCATGTTGGTCATCTTTGTCTATTCTGTGTTCAAGAGCTCGGTTGTGATCTCCAGTGCAATGCTATTCAGACTAGGACAACTTTCCAGTTATTGGGATTCAGTGTTGTAAATCTCAAGGATAGATCTTAGGCGTGTCCAGTTGTGATCCATATCGAAAATGGTTTTGAAAAGTTTTAATAAAAGTTGATTTTGTCCAAATTAATCTTTTTACAACTTAGACCATTTTTGGACCATAACGGAAAATTTTCAGTACCTACAACCTTCAATTACATTGATTTCAGTACAGAGTTCTCATACTCTTGAATACAAATTGAAATTGCTTTTATTACATTCATAAAGAAAACTTGAAAGTACAGATTAAAGCAATAAACTCAGGGCATAGTCAAGTGTTCCTGCGCCCCCTCCCAGAGCTTGTGGAAGCCTCTGATTCCAAAGTAGGCTCGGTCTGCACCTCTTCATCCAGCCAAGCTATGCACTCGCCAGAAAGGACATAACTGAAAGTAGGAGCAGGGGCCAGAAGCTCTCTCGTCCTCCATGTTATTGCATACCGGGCTAGCTGTGCACCTTGGATCAGAAATGAAGCTGGGTATTCTATCATTTCTTCCGGGCAAGTCTGATCATGCCCAAACTGACGCCGAAATCTGAATGGGAAGTAGAAGACACAGTGTGTCAAGCCAACCAACTGAATGCCCAACTGGCGAGACATGCTGTAGCTCATCGCCGGCAGGTTGAGCTAGGGGCAGCGCCAAGCAATATTGACAGCGGATAGGCTGCACATCCATTCGCACCACCATCCCTCATCTGGGGCATCAACTAGTTGTTGTCGGAAGAAATAGCTGCGTGCTGAATATGCTGGGCAGAAGTCCACCACTTTCAACTTATCCATCAGCCATATCTGGGGAGGGATGAAAAATAAGAGGGATTAAAGAATAGAGAGGTGTACGTGGGGAGAAAAGTGAGAAAGGGTTTTGAGAGAAAAACAGAGCCTGAGGGCCGAGTGATGTGAGAAATACACATGTGAGGAGGGTAAGAAACATTACCTGTAAGAGTAGTGGGCTCCCTGCGAATCTTGTTGTCTCCCGACGATGGAAGGCATCCAAACCCATCAAAGTCTCAGCTAGTGTCATGGCAATGCAGCTCTTACCCTCTTTTAAGCCTTGGGCAACCTCAATCAAACGGACTCTAGACCCTCCGAAGCCTGGGGCAAGCAAAAAATGAGACAACATGCACAAACAGAGCGCGTGTCGCCGAAAACTCTGCCAAATATGGTCACCGCGGTCACCGGCGTTAGAAAACCGATGAATCAAGCTCGGAATGTCCAGTTCTCCGTCGCGAATCGAAGACCGAGCGTCCTGCAAAGTAAGCCCACACATCCGTCCTAAGGCTTGGATGTAGCCAAAACGGAGCTGGGGCAAGATCTCTTCATCGCCCCGAGATTCCATCAAAACTTGGAAATCTTCAAAAGTGGGACATATCTCTTGTCCGCCAAAGCTAAAAACATGAGTTACCAGATTCCAACACCTAGCCGCGGCATGGAGGAACAGAAAACGCAGCGGGGTACGGCTCAACGTGAATAGTGCATTTATTCCGAAATCCCAGAAATTCAACTTTTCCGAGCCATTGAAGTTTGCAATCCAATTTGTGAGGTTTTGGGCAAGAAATGCTTCCATTTGGGGCAAGAACAGAGTTGAAATGAAGGAACCACGAAGCTGGAACCTTTATAGAAGATAAGGCACTGAGTGGAGGACAGATGGCAGAAATTTGGAGATTCCCAGCTTATTGGCCGGCCAGCCAGTTTAAGTAGACGACCAGCCACCTTAACTAGCCGACCGGCCACTTGAAGTGGCCGGCAGTGATCAAAAGTGGTCGACAATAAGCCTAAGTGGCCAGCAGCCACTCCTTGTCTCCAGCAGTGAGATTTTAGCCTTCTTGTGTGCTGAGGATGCTGAAAACCTAAGTTTGATTCTACTTCAGATGCATTCTTTTGTTCTGTTTATCGAGTTGTTGCGATCTGTTTATCGAGCAGTTGCATTTTGTTTATCAAGTTGTTGCAATTTGCTTATTGAGTTTGTTGCAATTTGTTTGTCAAGTTGTCGTTGTTTTGCTTATTCAGTTGTTCTTTAAGTTATCTTATTTGTTATGTTTGTCGTGTCGGTTCATTACCTGACTTTGCAATATACGAATGTTCAATGTTCGTCAATCTCATTTTTGCGTAAAATAGTGCGATGCGATGCTCAAAATACAAAATGTAACACTTTTTGAATCAAAAAGCCGTTTTCATTCCATCATGGTTTCTCTTTACAAAGCGTACAAGTTTTAAGAAAATAAAACTGCCTAAGGCTGTACAATATGCTAATACTAAAGCAAAAAGAGAAATAAAGCAAAAGCATCTGAATCGATGCCATCTAGCTCAGGATTGAGAGGCCCTCTTCATCCTCTTCTTCGGCTGAGCAGACTTTACACCATCACTGTCGGCACCGCTGTCTGAACCAGAGTCACCCATGCTCCCATCCTCAGAGCCCTCCTCGGCATCGTCGCCACCCTTAGAACCTGAGTTGGTGCCGTCGCCTCTGCCCTCGGATGACTCTGACTGGGGACTCGCCATTGTCATCGCGTGTGGCAGGCTTCTGGCATCTCCCTCGGCTGTGCGCCGGAATCTCTCTCTCTACTGCTCGAGAAGGCTCAAAGGGTCCTGTCTGCAAGGGTGTGACCTGAAAAGACATTTTGAATTTATCAGCAAGTATCAAGTACAAGTGCGGTATGCAGAATATGTGCAGAAGTCAGATACAATATGTGTATGCAGTGTGTCGTGTCAGATGTGATCTATACATACAGTGAATCAGTGCAATGAAGTGTTCAGTTTTAGTATATCAGCAGAAGTATGTTAAATGCAAGGAAACTGAAAAGTACCGAAATGTCGTGGGAGGTCAGCATCATCTCTCTCCGCAAGACGATACCCTCAAGTGAGGCCATTGCCTCGAGCAACCCCTCGACATATCCTATGGAGGGTTGCAAATGCAAGGTGAAGCCATGAGTGAATGAGTGAACAAATATCTGAGCAAAGTTAAAATGCATAAAAGCTGTAAAGTATACTGGTGCTGAGTCAAGTGTCCTCACATATCAATGATTAGGCAATGGGGGCTCAAGCGGAATCTGATAAGGTCCTCTACCAAGCCGCCAACCTGTCAGCTCAGTCGGAGGGTCCGGCCATCCAACACACTGCCTAGTAGAAGGCATCCCTCTGACCTCACCCCTCGGCGACCGAGTCCTGTTCGTCCAGGGGACGTCTGCAGCCCGAACCCTGCCTGATGAAGCAATCTCAGCTGTTCCCCTCGTGGGAGCACGAACACCCGCCAATGGAGCCATGAGGTATGTCTGGATGTAAGTCGTGTAGTCTCCCTCCCCAATGTACCAGTCAGCATCTGTGCCTCGCATGACGTAGATAAGCTCCTGAGCGGAGAGGCTCTCTGTGGCCCGCATAGATGGTAGATGTGGCAAAGGAACCGATTATAATGGCAAGCCTAATGTCTGGCGCATGAAGCGCTCGCCTAAGAACCAGGCGCGGCCTACCGGTCCCTCGAACAAGATCCGATATCGGAAGGCACCCCGAGCTTCGGCAAAATAAAACCGGGCAAACTTTGGCATCGCCGCCCAGGGCTGCCGTGTGATCTGCAGACAGCAAGTGCATAGACTGATAAGTTGCCATTAGATATGCAAAGTGGATCGAAATTGAAAGTAGGAAAAACTGTGAGTTTTGGATTACCTTTGTCGTCCTCAATGTGTCAAAGTACTACCGCAAGTGTGAGAGGGTCTCCCGGGGCCTAGGCTAGCACCGACCGTCATATCGACGTGAGTAAGGGACCTCGAGAGGTGTCTCAACCTCCAGCTCAAGAGCGAGTACTGGGAAATAGGCGCATACCCATAGCTGTGAAAAATGAGAGGATGGCATTGAGAATACAGATAAACACAGAAAATGCAGAATGCAACAAATACAGAATACAAAGAATGCAGAAAGCAAGGTGCATGGCATGGTGTATAGAAAATACAAATGCAGAACAGAGATTAGATTTTGTATGTGTAGTGTACAGTATACAGAAATGCAAAGCAGAAAGCATAACAGAAAATGTAAAGCTGAACAGTAAAGCATACCTCCTAGGCTCTCCCATAGCCGCCTACTATGTTCCCGCTCCTGCTAGAGGTCGAGCTCATATAGCAGTAGAGGGTAGCAAGGCCGGCGCCCCCCCAATCATAGTGCCGCACCTGGGACAGCTCCACTAATGCGCTCAGCAAGTATAGCCCCACTGTGTTCGCTCTGTTGGCGAACAGGGTAGTGCCGAAAAGGAACATAAGGAAGCCTCGAGCGTACTGCTATGTCTCCCTTACCGTCGTAGGCGTTCTCCCTCTGAAAAGGTCGGCAAACTAGGTATATCGGACTGAGCCCGATGATCGGTAGACAGGTGGGTGTGCTCCCAGTAGATGCGTCCAAGCTGCCTCCCACTCACCCATATCAGCATCATATGGGATCGGCTGGCCTCCGACCTCAAGGCCTGTCAGCATCGCGAAGTCGAACGGGGTCATCGTCATGTCCCCGGTGGTAGAGAAATGAAAGGAGTTGGTGGTGTCCCACCATCTCTCTACCAATGCGCCCAAGACAATCCGACCCGCGAAGAGACGCGAGAGCCCCGAACAGAACAGGCCAAACCCCGCCTTGTCGATGATTTGCTGGACACTGTTAGGGAGCTCCAAGTACCACTCCCTCATCGTGGTGGATCCGTACCCACGGGTGAAACGGGAGTCAACCTGTATGGATGAGCAAAGATACAGTATGAATATGTTCAGAATGAGCAGGAATACAGTGTATAGTATGAGTATTCAGAATGAGCAAGAATATAGTGTGTGTATGTGTTTCAAAATGAGCAGATGTGTCACACCCCAAACCCGCCCCTAAAAGTTTGGGCATGACCCACTCGCAAACGGACACAAAACCTGTTATACATATCATATGGGGCCTGAACGGAAGCATTCAATAATATATAATAGCGTAAAATAACATCCATTGAGCTATCACTACTATGCCAGGACCGTAGACAGAACATAATGCAGATAATTATACAGTGATGTGTATCTGAAGATAGTTATGTACATATACATCTTCCTCATAGACATTTGGGTATAGACTAAATACAACTTTAAAACTTAACAAACTCCAAAACTTGAACGGTTAACACCTAACAGCTTAGACACCCAGGGCTTGGCAACTAGTATCGGAAGCCACAGGTTAAGATTGACCTCCATGTGAGTGCCTACAGAGACAGACATAAAATAAAGTGAGTCAAGCTCAGTGAATAATAGTACGTAAATCATGTAATGTTCCACTAAAACAATAAAGTATATAATTGCAGAAGTATATGTTTATTTACACTCTGTAAATATCACGAGTCCAGTTTCCTTAACAACGCAGTTTAGTATGTACAGAGGATTCAAAATGTTCATATTTTTAAATAACAGGATAGCCATCAGTCCCAACAGTTACAGAATAGCCTTTCGGCCCAGTCATAACAGAACGGCTTATCAGCCCAGAGATAACAGAACGCATAAAGCGTAACAGAACGCATAAAGCGTGAGGGTACAGAACCAGTAGAAGATAGTAAGTTTTGAAACCAACAGACATATCATGCTAAATCTTAAACGGAACAGATCAATAGACAATGTATAACCAGAATAAATAAACAGAGCAGAACCATCCCAAAGTCATCTGAATATCGCCAGACCATAGACAGAACAATAAACAGAGCAGAACAATCCCAATTGTTACATATACAACATCATTACTGACAGAAAGCTGAATGTTATAAACAGACATTAATAGTAACTACAAACATTAGCAGCAATTAAACATACATCTGACGTATTAGTACTCACATTTCACTTGTTTATCGTGGACAACAGAATGTGTACTTTATCTATCGAAATAGTTGTCTCATAATTAACAAAGATGATACCAATTGCTTACAGATGCCAGAGGATTAATATACCATATAAATAGAACAGAATAGTTCCATAAACATACCGTTGTATGTAGCTTCCTCAACATTCATACTGATTTCTGATTAACTTAATGTTAATGAAATCATTTACACAGAACAGAGCGTTAATACCATAATCATTATCAGAAAATAAAATGTACATGTAGCGTACTATTACTCACAGTGATTAGACGCTTGGTCCGCCTCTGTAATTAACCCTACACAATTCATAATACACATAGAAATCGGGTCACATATCATTATTCCATTTTCAACTAGTTTATTTCTCTTTATCCCATTTACACATCATTTGGCAATTCAACATGAATCAAATTAAATCTTTGAATCTCATTTCAACATTCCACACCCAAGTTCATGTCATCCATAGTCTTAATACATTATTTCCTTAATTTTTCCCTTCCATTATAGCATAAATTCCAATGTTTATAACAAAGTTCATTCGCTAATATTTTTACATAATTTCGAAATATCTCAGAAATCCAATTAAATTTATACATATACAATTCAACATCTCAATTTCCTTATTCTACCTTCAATTTGGGCCAATTCACTAGTTATCACCATTAATCAACTTAGGGTTTCAAGACAAAAATCCAAACTTCTCAAACCATTACTTCTTCTTCCAATTTTCTCCATCTAAAGTTCATAATCCATCACCTTAATCTAGCAATTGCATCTCTAACATAGTAAACCCAAAACCCCCAAATCACAAATTGGACATAATATATACAAAACTATAGATTTGTAGTCATATACACAAAATACCATAAATCTACACCCAAAATACCATAAATCCATCAATCAATATAAATAAGATCTCCTACCTCAAGATTGAAAGCAAGGAAGCTAGGTCAAGAGTATCACTTCGAAATTCCAAAATCAAATCGGTTGGAAACGTTCATCTTCTTGTCTTCTTCACTTCTTGGTGGAAGATCTTGATCAAAACAAAGAGAAATGGTGAGGATTTGGGATCAAAACCCTAGGGTTTTCGGTCCTAGGGAAAAAGGAGAGAAGAGGGGAAAAGAATGTGTGAAAAATGATCCAAAAATCTGGTTTAAAAGCTGCTGTCCCGTAATTCCCGCTCGAGCGGAGAAATTCCCGCTCGAGCGGACCTGCTTTCAGCACAGATCCCGAAACTTTGAACAGGTATAACTCTCTCATTCGGACTCCGTTTTAGGTCATTCTTGTGGTCAAATTGAAGCCCCGGAGATAAGCTTTCTAATGGTTCTAACCTCACATCCAAATTCAAAGTGTGGAAAAAGAAAAGGGCAAAAGAGTGACGGTTGGTCGTAAATGAATTATTCAAATTAAGGTTTTTGGTCCAATCTTACTTTACCCTCATCTTATCATCTCAATCAATAACCCAAAATAAGGTAAGAACATTTCAAATACACTGAGAAGAACATCAAAAATGAGTCCACATGCTTCAGAATCAAACTTAACCAGGCGACCCGCTCGAGCGCCCAACCTTGCGCTCGAGCGCGCAGACCAACAAAGTCGTCCGCTCGAGCGTAAACTCCCCCGCTCAAGCGGAGAATCACAACTCCCAGAATCTCAGGCCGTCTGAAAAATTGCTGGAAACCCCAAAAGTCCGCTCGAGCGGCCACTCCTCCGCTCGAGCGGAGGAAAGGATTTCTGGGTCGTTACAAGATGAGCACAATGAGCAGATGAAATACAGTGCAAAAATGCAAACTATGCAAGAAATGTAAATTACTTCGCAGAAAATGTAAAAATGTAGTGTGTACCCCTGGTGCATCGTGGGATAAATGGGACTCCGGCTCCCGTAACAGTAGATCCGTGGGTGCACGCCATGCAAAGTCAGTGAAATGACGGACCGTACTAGGTGGTAGCACATGTACCTCAGGATGGTACGTTGTGGGGTCGAATGGCCGGATCCTCGGTGGTAACGAGATGTGCTCTGGCTCCCCCTCCATCCTTGGAGGACCTCCACTGTGTGGTGCGTCATCTGCCATCTGGAAAGTAGGTAAAAAATAGGCGAAAATGAGCAAAATGGGGCGAAAATGCAAAAAGTCAACAAAAGTCAACTGTCGGGAAGAGAAAAAGTCAAAAAAGTCAAAGCCCGGGAAAAGGGCGCCAAACTCAAGTCAAAGTTGAGAGAAACAAACCTCAAATGGTGAAAATAGAGAAAAAGGCTCTGAAAACAACTTTTGTTCGATTCAAAACGAAGAGAATCGAAAGTTTTTCGCGAATCAACTTCGCGAGGGGCGTTGGAAAACGCATAAAAAGCCCGGATCTAAGGAGAAAATGGGTCTAGGAAGGAAGTGCAGATTTCGGCAATGGGTGTGTGAGGAAAAGTATTTTGGAGTTGGGTTTTTAAAGATCTCCATGTGAAAAGCCCAAACTGCCCCGACTTTCCCTAACTAGCCGACCGGCTAGTTTTTCTGGCCGACTGGCCACTTAATTGGCTGGCAGCTTTGGAGTGGCTAGCAAGCTTCCAGGGTGTTTGGCAGGTGCCTGGTATTCCCCCCGTGTGTTCTCAGATTGTTTTGAGTCCTTGGTTCCCAAGAAAGTGCAAGAAAAACCCACTTTTCAGCTCAAAATGTTTCTGCGGAAGTTTCAACTCATGTCTTTGATGCGTAGCTCATCGTCATTTGGCATGCACGAGGTGTATCCTTTTTGAAATATATTGTAACCCCTCTGAGAGGTAAATCGGAGGTCACAACTAAATCGGTCTTGCCAAGACGCACATTTCTTCATTGAGCATATTGCATCGAATATGCATTGATTATTGTGCACATAATATATTATGCACCTTTTCACTTGCATTGTTATGCACCTTTTCACTTGCATTGCTATGCACGTTCCACTCGCATTGTTATGCACCGTTCTACTTGCATTGTTATGCACTGTTTCACTTGCATTGTTATGCACGTCTCCCATGCATTGTTATGCACCTTTTCATTTGCGCATTGTATATGTACACGTTTATCTCGTATTGAAATTATATATTGATGTAACGTTAAACATGTGTTTCTACTATATTGTACCTGTCAAAGTTTCTCTTTTGTGTAGGTACGATATTGTATGTACGGTTCATTTGAAGCTGGCACAACCAGACGATGTTGTATGTGTTTCAGTCAGAGGAACTCTAGGTAAGATCATTCCTGCCCCCTCGAACTCTCTTGGTTCGGTTAGAAACATTGGGACGAGTACCCAATGTTCGTACCACCCTCTGGTGTTCGCACCGCAGCCTTTCTCCTCTCGCGTTTGACACGCGTTTGGTTACCTTTCTCTTCTCGCGTTTGACACGCGTTTGGTTACCTTTCTCCTCTCGCGTTTGACACACGTTTGGTTGCCTTTCTCCTTTCGTGTTTGACACGCGTTTGGTTGCCTTTCTCTTCTCGCGTTTGACACGCGTTTGGTTACCTTTTCTCCTCTCACGTTTGACACGCGTTTGGTTACCCTTTCTCCTCTTGCGTTTGACACGCGTTTGGTTCCCCTTTCTCCTCTCGCGTTTGACACACATTTGGTTCCCTTTCTCCTCTGGCGTTTGACACACGTTTGGTTACCCTTTCTCCTCTTGCGTTTGACACGCGTTTGGTTACCCTTTCTCCTCTCGTGTTTGACACGCGTTTGGTTACCCTTTCTCCTCTCGCGTTTGACACGCGTTTGGATGCCTTTCTCCTCTCGTGTTTGACACGCGTTTGGATGACTGTGCTTTCTTGTGTAGACCTTTTCCTTTCGCGTTTGATACGCTAGGAGGTGTTTCGTTTGAGACTTTGGGTGTTCCCGATAGTCACTTTTAGTCTTTCCTGCGTGAGCCGTAGTTAAGATTACATAATTTTCTTACATCATTTCTGCATGAGATGTGGTTTGGTTTGTGTTTACTTGTTTGTATGCGAGTTTGCGGTAGCATTTCTTTGCATAACATTTGCCTCTAGATGCTTCATTACCGTCATCTTTGCATAATCATAAGTTGTGCTCTTGCATTGTGTATGTCATTTGCATTTTGCCCTTGCCTGCGGGCGTATCTGTATTGTTATCTTGCTTGTTTGTCTAAGTCTTCGGCCTTGTCAAAAATGGGTCGTCTCTGGGCTTTGACATTCACTCCCATCATTTCATGACTTCTGAGTTTTGTCAAAGAGGGGCAACTGTAGACACCCCATTTTTGACCAACCTTAAGACTCAGACGGCATCGTCTGTGCACTCGTTGATTGCGCATGTTTGTGCTAGTTTTGAGTGCCCGAAGGTCTCGACCGAGCGCCTTGTCTTTGAGCCTCTAAACCCTCTGTGTTTTGGCCTTATTTTTATGCCAAACCTTGGTGCCTCTTGGTTGAAGGAAAGTGGGGCCCTGCCGGCCACTTTTGGCATTTGCCAGCCACTTTTTCTCCTTGCCAGCTAGTTGGAGTGGTCGGTCAGCTAGTTGAAGTGGCCGGTTAGCCACTTGAACTGGCTGGCAGCCAATTTTCTCATTTTTTTGATATTTTCAGATCTTTTGAGCCAGCTGTTGGGCATTGAAGCTATCCTCCATACATGGAAACAAGCTTTAAGCTTGTCAAGCAAGCTTTTGCTTGCATGGCCTATATAAGGGGAGGTCCCTCCCCATTGTTTGAGGTTTAGAAATTTTGGAAGCAAATTTTGACTCTCTCTCTCTATACATATATATATATATATATATATATTATACTCTATGGTGCTTGAAAGTGAGTTTCTTGACATATTTGCACACAACCCTCTTAGCCAAACATCTTGACCTTGGAGCTGAGATTCCTTAAGACTTGTTTGGGCCTCCTAAAGCTAGTTTTTGGATCAGAAGTTGTCCTCTTGCTGTTGTGCTTCAAGGGTGAGCATATTCCCTTTTTTGAGCTTATTTTTGTATACCATATTAGCCACATTTGCATGATGTTTTAGGCTTGGTTGTTAACTACAAAAAGCTCTATTTTTAAGTATTAAAAATGTTGGTTTGAATCCTTGTTGGGATTAGGGGTGGTCTACCCTCTTTGGTGTCTTATTTGCTAAGTTTTTGTACCACCTTTTAAGGCTATTTAAACTATCTCTTTTGGCCTTTTAACCACTGAATTCCAGAGGAATTTCAGTGGTGGAAAGGTGGTTTTGAGGTCCCACATAGAAGGGGGTGGTCCCCTCTCCTCTTGTCTTATTTGCATGTGTTGATGGCCTACCAAATGAGCATGTGTTTCTACTTCTTTGTGGCTTTGTTCAAGCATATTTTTGTGACTTTTTAGACCTGCCATAACTCTGTTTTTAGCTTGTTTGATCATTGGTTGCTTGCTCTTTACACTTGTAGTGTAATCTTGCTCACTAGCTTTGCATGCTTGCTACTTTAGCCCATCATTCTAGCTTATTTTGGCTATACTCCAGCATGCTTTTACTCATGTTTAGCATGCTTTAACTCTATTTTGAGTGGTTTAGGTCATATGAGGCTTGATTTGTATGGCTATAGCATGATAAGCTTTAATAGCTTTGTGTTTTGAGTCCTCTAGTATGCTTTGCTTGAGTTGTTTGCATGATTTGGCATCATTTAATATGTGATTTCAGAGCATATATCACTGTCATACTCTCATATGTATCACTCTTTCAATGCTTTTGAGAAGTTGAGCCTCATGCCTTGTTTGTGAGCTAATACATGAGCATATCTTTCTTGCCATCTATGCTGCAAGTCTAGCATGTTTTTGCTACTGTTTCGACCTGCCTTAGGTCTGTTTTGAATGGTCAAGGTCATTTGAGCATTGCTTAGTATGGTTGTAGTATAAGAGGCCTTGACAAGCTTTGAGTTTTGAGGCCTCCAACATGTTATGCATGTGACGTTTGCATGGTATGGCACCATTTAGCATGTAATTTCAGTGTATATAGTGTAGTCACACTCTCATATACTTCACTTCTTTATAGCTTTTGAGGGTTGTGTATTATGCCTTGCTTATAGGCCAACATGTGTCCATGTTCTTCTAGCATTTTGAGCTCCCATTTCAGCATGTTTAGACCATTATTTTGGCATGATTAAGCTCTGTTCAGAGTTGGTTTGGTCATTTGTGCTATGTATTGCATGCCTCTTGTGTATTGCTCTTTACTAGCTTTGATGTTTTTGGTCCTCAACATGCTATGCTTGTATTGCTTGCATGCTTTAAGGTCTTTAGCATGCCACTTCAGCACTAAATATCCGCCACCTTTCTCTTTTCTTCATTTTTTTTTTTATTTGATTTGAGAGTTGGTTGACCCTTGAGTTTGTGTTTGAGCTTGGGATTGAGGCTCATGCTTAAATGGCTTTAACCCTCTTTTGAGGGTTCCTCCTAGTCAAAGGCATGGTCTCTCGTATGCCTTAAACCATTCTTTTGGTTGACCTCCTCTCCTTAGAGGACTTGCACATTGGACTTAACCAATTAAAAAAAATGGATTGGTAATGTAAAATGTGTAAACAAGAATTGAGTCAACTAAAACATGCCAAGATAACATATGTGTGTTGCATGGCATGTGTTTGGATCAGACGTTAATCCAAACACAAGAAATATGGGACGTTTCATGCTTGAAGTGATGAAACGTGTCATGTTTCTTGGTCGCTAACACCCTTAATCAAGCATGATCGGGTGGAGGCTCTTTATGTGTTGTTTGTGCATTCATAAACATGGTATAAGCTTGGTTCTTGGCCACCATGCATTGAAAATGCTTGGTTGGTGGCTTGAGAGCCGAGTGCCACGCTCTTTTGAGCTTGAGACATGATTAGGAGAGTGACAGTGCCTACATTGTCTTGCAAATACATTGCTGTGCCTCTATTGTTCTCTATTACAGCAAAACCAGAAGCCTGGAGAAGCAACTTGCCGACCAGCCAGTTTTACTAGCCGACCGGCCAATAGCACTAGCCGACTGGCCAGTTTTAGTGGCTGGCAACCACTTTTTTTGGCTGGCAGCCCACCAGCAGTTTCCTGTTTTAAAGTAAAGGCAGTCTGGAGGTTGGCACAATTTTTAGAGATCAAGACAAGTGCAAATAGAAGTAATTGACAGCATGGTAATGGATTTCTGAGTGAACGTCAACCGAGCATGCATCTTCAACCTCTTGGAACAAAGCTGAGGCAGTATGATTTGTAATTAGCTTTACTTGTTAGTTAGATTAATTTGTTAATTTAATTAATTAGTTTGTTAATTAATTAAGTGTTGTAATAATTAATCTAATTAGCTTAATTAGATTGGTTAGTTAGCTTAGCTTAGATTAGCTTAGCTAATTCATTCGGACCCTCCATCGAGAGGGCAAATGTTGCAATAAGTGTGTGTGTGTATGCATGTCTTCCAACCCCACGTCTTTCTCCCTTTTACTTAACCGCTTTTGATGGTTAGTTTAGGGCATATTTCGATTAGCATACCTTATGCTTGCATGAGTGCATCATCCATTTGTCTTGCATGCACCGGGCTCGGCACATCATTTAAACTGCGTTGTATTTCAATACCTATTTGAATACATGTATCAATTGTTGCATTTCATATGTCATATTAGATAGCCGAGCCTATTTAGTTGTAATTTTTTGCATGTGTTGCATTAGGCATTTCACATAGTTAGGATCATGCATTGATTTTTAATTAGCTTCTGTTTTGACTCGGAGTACACTGTAAGTGTTTATGCTTTAGCATTCTTGCATGAGTGTAAGTGATTGCCATGTTTAGCATGTTTGCCATGAGGCTATGTGCTTAAATAATTAACTGCATGAATACCTGTGGATGAAGGCTTCATTACTTGAATTGGAACAATTCATCAAAATGTGAGTTTTAAGCCCACTTGGAGTGGCAAATCATCATATTTTAAGCCCACCTTGTTTGGTGGCAAATCCGTATTTCTAAGCCCACTTGAAGGTGGCAAATTCAAACCATTTTCGAAAACAAACATTGAATTGTTTTGTTCCAATTTAGGCGATCTAGTCTATATTTGTATGATGTGCACATCACGTAGTAAGTTAGCTAAATAACCGAAATAAGAACATATATGTTTTCAAAACAACATATCATGTTTAGTAGAAGCCGATCCTTTGATCGGGCGAGCGGGGTACTCATTTCAGGACCTTTCCCTCTCGTACTCAAATTCCCGAACCGAGACAACTTTGGTGATGACGGACACGTGGTCTTTGGCACAAGTCAGAGTTTTCTAAATTTCTCAAAAAACAAAATATTTAGGTGGCGACTCTGAAATCTGGCAAAACAGTCCATGTTTGGCCTTTTTTTATTCAAAATTGATTTTTCAAAATCAATTGTCGGATTTGGACTCTTTGGTGATTTATCAGTCTTACATTACACTTTGTGAGATTAGATTCAGAACCGTGATAGGAGTCCGAACTGTAGTAGCTATGAACCCAAATCCACGCCCTCTCCAAAAGGGGTGCGCGCGGAGGAAGTTCGGGCGGTCTACAGGAGGCATTGTGTTGTGTGTCCGTTGGGGTATTTTCCTAATCTATTTTGATGATGTGAACTATTCATATTGTAAAGTTTGTCGAGTAAATCATTCATACAAAAAATCAAATCAATTATAACGAGACCAAATTTATGTTTGAAAAAAAATAAACAGTTAACATAATTTTGATAATTTTTTTAAAAATAATTATGATCCGATCATGGAGTTACACATGTCTGATTAACCTCATTTTTTATGTGAATAATATATTCGACGAATCCTATAATATAACGATTCAAATTATTAAAATAAAGTCTATACAAACCTCAATCAGGCCTTTACAATAGGGTGTTATAACTGTACCCTCCCCAAGTCCATTCTGAAATAGTGTGTATTTTGAAAATACAAATTCACAAAACAACGTGAATTTGGAAAATATTTTTTAAATTGCTTGAATTTCAGAAATGTAAGTTGACCCCGCTAGTTTAGCCTAACAAGTTGAGGTTTAAGACTTACTTTTTGAATTTTTTTCACTTTTTTTCCTAGTTACTTTATAATTTTTGACGAACTCAAGGGCCATCCAATAGGCAGGTGGTTCAACAAGTTGGGCCGGGCTTCAAACCCAACCCAAGTCCAATCCATGCCGCATTCAAGATAGCCCGACTTGCCCAGGGTCCAGGTTTAGGCCAATCGGCTCTAGATTAGGTCGTGAGCCTTCAGACCAAATAATAATCCTTATTGTTAACCAAGTTGTTATATTATGTTTTAAAAGTGCAATTTTATGAAGATACTTAGATATGAGAAATAAATTTAAAATTATTTTGTTTGGTTGAGTTTTTTTATTTTTTATATTTAATAAAAACAAAACTAGTTTGATAAAAAAAATAAAAAATAAAAACGCTTTTTATTTTTCTGTGATTTTATATTTTGGGGTGAAAATAATTTTTAAAATTATTAAAACGTATTTTTTATGTTTATTTTTGTCAAAATAACTTTTAATTTATTAAAAAAAATTAACAAATTCAAACTAAAAGTCACGAATCCTCACAGGAGAGCACCGTCCTCCCACTTTTTATTTTTTATTATGATTTTTAACACTTACGTCTTGTTCCAAAAAAATAAAAAATAAAAAATAAAAAAAAATCTAATTTATCGTCATATGTTCCTAATCTTTGAATCAAAACATGACGTCAAATGTCTTCTAAACTGAGCTGTTTTGTTTTTCCATTGGTGGATTTTTCTTTTTGGTATAAAGATTCAAGCAATCAAACACAACCCAAAAGTTTGAACCATGTTTTCTCTGTCAAACATGTCTTTAACAACATGAATTTTATCATTAGCGTTGTTTGGTTTTAATTTCAGAATCAGTTTTTTGAATTTTTTCAGAAAATATAGAATTTATTTTGACAAAAATAAACAAAAAAATATTTTGAAAATTTTAAAAATGATGAGTGATTTTGATTTTATTATTTTTTTCATTGAATTAGTTTTTATATTTTTCAAAAAAATTTAGAAAATAGTTTCTGAAAAACAAACTATAGGCTTTCACCAAAAAGCTTATACCCCAACTGGTCGTCGGCTTGGGCCTGATGACCCATTAAGCCTGTCCAAACCTACTTATGATTTGTAGGCTTAAGATAGTATGCATGCCCAAAAATTTGGGCAGGGCAAACTTTTTAGGCTTTATTATTGTGTGGGTGGGCTTCAGAAGAGTGTTTCAAGCCCAGCTCAGGCCCAACCCATCCATAAATCATAACACGTATATGTTTTATATTATTTAACTTTAATTTTTTTTTTTATAAACATAAATTATAGGAGTAGATCACTAGTCATATGAAAGAATTGATTATCCTTTCCGAGGTACCAAAAAAAAAAAGAAGACAAAGAATTGATTAGAAAATTTTAACTACCAACTTTGAACAGGTTAAAGAGGCACCCATACCATTAAATTAAAGTAACTATATATATTAATTTGATAATAGAATAAAAATATTATATTATATTCATGGGATGTGGACAAGCTTGAGATTTTTAGATAGTGTTTGATAGAGTTTTAGAATTATGATTTGATAATAGAATTGTATTTTGAGTTTGTGAGTTTTAAAATTATGATTTGAGTGTGGAAAATTTATTTGATTATAAATTTTGAAAAGAGTTTTAAATTGAGTTTGAATTGAGTGATGTGACATATGATATTTGATACAAAAAATTATAACTCATAACCAAACACACAATCCAAATTTTATTCAAAGTTCATAAAAAAATTTAAAAAAATTTCACAAATATTTTTTTTTGTAATATAAACATAATAGGTGCAAAAAAAAAAAAAAAAAAACTGAACACTATTCCGGTCAACCGGCCAGACGACCGATGGGACGATCGGTTAGTCCAAATTTTTCCGCCTTGAAAAGAGTTTTCAAAAGTGAGTGTGGAATTAATTTTTGAAAACGCAAATAAACACCACACTCAAAAGTGAGTGTGGAACCATATTTTGAAAGCTCTACCAAACGGAGCTTTTTTGGGATGGGTTTGGCAATATACTATAGGCCCGATTTCTGATCAGACCGAATTTGAAAAATTATTTTTGATTGTAGGGATTAGAGTATGGGATTGAAATTATTAATTTGTGGATTCAATAATTCTGTATTTGTTTTGAAATTTTGTTTCAGGACTATTAATCCAATAGATAATTAATCCAACAAATGTGTAAGATTATTAGTAATGGAGTAGAGGTGAGATTATATATCCTGAGTTAGAAAATAAAATAAAAAGATTCTTTTACCCTTGACTAAAATTAAAACACTTATTATTTTTATATCTATATAATAAGGTACAAAGGTTTTTGAAAAATGTATCAAAATGTATGTGAGATACATTTTGATCCAATGGCTGAGATCAATTCTAAGAATATATTAACGGTACAGATCATAATAAAGGACAAGGATTTTTGAAAATGTGAGATATATTCCCGCTCAAATATCTCTCTCCCTCAGCCTTTTACCTATCCACGTCTCTCTCTCCCTTTCTGTTCTCACCCACGTCTCTCTCTCTCAGCCTTCCACCTACCGACGTCTCTCTTAGCCTTCCCTCTTTATCTCTTTCTCCCTCTCTGTTCTTCTTCTTTCCGCTTCTCGCTCTTTGTCCTTCGCCGCTGGTCATCATCACCACTCGCAAGGGTTCGATTTCGCTCGGTTCGCAAGGTAAGACGCTGCTCATCATCACCACTCGCAAGGTTCCCTCTCTCCTCTGTTATTGAAATATTTTTGTTACTGCCTTAGGGTAGTCGATTTTTGCTTTCGCTGCTGCTCATCATCACTACTCGCAAGGGTTCGATTTCGCTCGGCTCGCAAGGTAAGATGTCCTCCATTTCTGTCTCTCCCCCTTTTCCCTGCTCTATTTTTTACGATTTCCCTCTCTCCTCTGTTTGATTTTTAAAATGGAAAACTATTTGTAATGGAAAAGTATCTATTGGGTTTTATTCTGTAGCAAATGTGTTCATTCAAACCTAACAGATTCATAGCAAATGTGTTCATTCAAAGTTCGATTTCTGCATCTCGATTTCTGGTTTGTATCTCTCTAATCCTAACATTATTTTCTAATCCGAACATTATTCAAAGTTTGTATTTAAAGTTTGATTTTTTTTTTTTTAATTTAGTATTCAAACAATCTGATCTATTTTTATAAATGGAAAAGTATTTGTAAATGGAAAGTATTTTGTTTTCCAAACTTAGAATCTGTTAGGTTCTTATTTTGTATTCATCTGCTATTTGTTCAAAGTTTGATTTTTTGTATTCAAAGTTTGATTTTTTTTATATTTTGTATTCAAACAATCTGATCTATTTTTATAAATGGGTATTTGTAAATGGAAAGCATTTTTTTTTTCCAAACTTAGAATATGTTAGGTTCTTATTTTGTATTCAAACAATCTGCTCTATTTTTATTTTGTATTCAAACATTCTGCTCAATTTTTTTAAATGGAAAAGTATGGAAAGTATTTTTTCCAAACTTAATCTGTTTCGGCGGCTTCAAGGTTCTGAAAATCGAATCGCAACCCTCCCTCTAGCTGCTCTCGAACTCAGCTAGCAAGGTAATATCGATTTCTGCCTCTCCCCTTCTCTCTCTGTTTCGCTTTGGTGCCTCATTTGATTCATGGTGTAGTCATCTGTAACCCTCGCACTTTGGTTCTTATTTCTTTGGTAACGTTTGGTAGCCGTCACCCTGCTCTACCTTACCACCACCATCGGCATCCCCACTACTCTCAATGCCACCACCCACAACTATTATCATCACCACTATCTAACAGCCATAAATGTGCATATTCAGAAATATAATATATAAAAAAAATGTGCATATTCAGAAATATGCACCAATCTGTCACCACCTCTAATAAATGTGCATATTCAGAAATATAATATATAAAAAAAAATGTTTAGGTTGAGTTTATGGTTGCCGTATATGATATTCATGT
Source organism: Camellia japonica (assembly GCA_030407325.1). Lineage (NCBI taxonomy): Eukaryota > Viridiplantae > Streptophyta > Magnoliopsida > Ericales > Theaceae > Camellia > Camellia japonica. The sequence goes on from JAPPVO010000019.1 coordinate 5,508,508, forward strand.
TATAAAGGAAAGTTTTTGTTTAAGTAACTATTTAGATTTATGAGTCTCTTACTAACAAGTGCCACTAAAGCACATGAAAAATATAAAAAGAAACATAATACACTATTTATTGAATTCAATATATATTTTCTTTAATTCAATTACACTTTTCACTGAAATTAGAACACTTCCTAACCATTTCACCTATTTTCACAACACTTTTACTCCAATAAAAGATAACAAATAAAAAAAAAAAAAATACCATATCTATATATTCACCAAATATATATAATTTTGTTTCAGACTTTAGGTGTCAGTGAATCACTCAGCAATTAAATCTCCTTAGGTAGTTGATAAGTTTGAAGTTCATTTAAAATTTTCTCACCCTTATATGGCAACATAGATGGAAACCCAACAAAGCATAAAAGTAAGAAGGAATATACTCTGTAAATCAAAATTGATGGCATGAAGCATGTAACTAATGTATGAAGGTTTTATCACAGACTTCGACGTTCCAACGCCTGAGGAGCTCCCGTTTGAAATTCTATCATCATTTGATACAAAGAATACAACAGCATACCCAAATGAACTCATTCGCAAACCTGCCAACAAAGATAATCCATAAGTAGTACTAATAATAATAATAATAATAATCCTCCTCCTCCTCATAATAATAATAATAATAATAATAATAATAATAATAATAATAATGACAATAACAACAATGATGACCAACTCCAATACTGATATTCATTGGTTTTATTTGCAGAGAATTTACGGAAGGATAAAACTCCACCGGCCTTGTTTTTCAACATTGCCAGTCCCTAGCCTAGACAAAGGAGGAGGATTGTGTGTTAACCAAACAACCAACACATCAAAGTCCTATAAGATTTTGAACATGAATCTGAATATGAACATGCAGGTAAAGACTATGGCTGAATTTACTTAATTTACTTGATAATCCTGATTTTTTATTAGTTGGCTCCGTGCTTAGTTTTATTTGGTATATTTAGAATACTTGATAGTTTTAGAGTTTAGACTTTCATCAGTTACAATTTTTATTTAAACTTTTCATTGCATTTTCAATGTGTTGGGTTAGATTTTTTGAATTCCCAATACATTTCCCCCCGTTTATGATAATTTATGATAATTTATTGCCTATAAAACCCACCATAATCACTATAAAGTGTATTGCTTTGTACAGTGATTAACAGTTTAACAATTTTAATTGTGAACCTCAATTCAAAACTTCCCCCAAATGGGTTTATTGTACACAAAGTGATATGATATCTGGGTGCTTTAGTTTATTACTTCCCTGTGTGCTCTATTTGTTTTTGGCTCTCCTTTCTGGGATAGCTCTGTTTCTTTCTATAAAGAACTTTTTCTATTGGTAATATGGAGAGTTCCTAATTAAAAGAAAAATTTCAGAGACTTGGCATTTTAACATTTATGTGTAATATGGCAAGAGATTTTATATATATATTTTTTGCACCTTTTTAAGGGAGTATAAAATTACTATAGTTGCCTTCATGAAATAATTATTCATTATTGTTTATAAAATGGCTTTGTTATCTATTGATTTTTTTTTTTTTTGGCATAAATTTATGTTTGGATTTTCCAAGTGATAAATGGTGAACTATAGTAATTTATGATTATAACGGGTTTTGATTTTGGTTTTAATTTCATCTCTAAAAAATTGAAGTCGGTTAGAAAAGAGAAGAGTTCAAATTTGGACAATTGTTGTGCTCCGATTTTAATTTTATAATTTTAATGTGATTGTTAATATACATCTATTCTAAACATTGGGTTGGCCTTTTTTTTTTTTTTTTTTCCTTAGATGTTTATTTTTTTATTTCTTCTCCTCTTGATTGTAGCCCGTTAAGCATTCTCTATCCATGGCAGTTATTTATTTAAATAAAATTTTGAATTTTATTATCTGATTTGGTAGCAACTGATTTGGAAATAACATTTCATTGCCAATGAAATCCATGTTAACTTTTATTATTGCTAATTTTTTGTTTCTTGGTGTCTAAAATTATATAACCAAACAGTAGGTATGGTTGTTTTTTCATTAGTAATCAAGAAAGCTTTTTGGGAAATGGTAACAAAGAGGTAGAAAAATAATTCAAGCTACAAACAAGGCATGTTTCTTTCCCTGATTTGTGGTTAATTATATCCACAAACAGGGTATGTATCTTTCTATGATTGTGTTATGCATGGATTTGGCATGTATCTTTCCTTGGTGTATGTTTTCATTTGACTGTTGTTTTGGGCCAATATTTATTTTTATTTGACTGTTGTAAATTTTCTACCTTCCATTTGTGCACCAAGTTTTTCATTTGACTATTTTGGGCAAATAAGCCTAAAATTTTTCAAATAGAATGATTATTTGATTAGGATGTCTTTCTTTTATTTTATCAAGCAAAAGAAGACACAACATAACATAGTATATTGCCTTTGTTGTCCTATTGTTCTTTTTATTTGGGAGTTGATTATTTTAAAAACATGGTTTTGTTGGCCAGGAAAACATGTGTGCTCATTTTTTGTCAAGCGCTTCGAAGAAGGTAGTAAAACTAGAGGAGGAAAACATGTTAAGATCATTTTTCTTTCTTTTTATTTTTTTTAGGTACAACAGAAAAAATAAAAGGCTAAGCCCTCTCCTCTCCACTAGTGGTTCATTGACCACCAAGATGTCTTCAGGTTGCTTCGCTCCAAATTTGGCCAAAGCATCGACACACAAGTTCCCTTCTTTGTAGATGTGGTGTATAGTATTGATACTATAAAGCCTATTGGGTTTATACTAGCAACAGTTGATGGCAATTGGATGACTTTAAAATCTTTTTAATTTGGCTATTTTTTTAAATCTTTTTATTTTTATTTTTTTTAAACTAGTGTGCTCTATTGGTTTTGGTTAACACTCTTTTTCTCTCATTATTTCACACATAAAGCCTATTGGGTTTTTGTCACTACATGCACAATTGGATACTGATTTTTAATCAATACATATGTTGATTTTTAATGGGTAAGTTGTATTGATATTTGATAGCCTGAAGAGTGGTGGTTTTTTTTGGGACATACTATTGCTAGGACTAATAAGAAGGAATTGGGAGTAGTTGCATTTTACATTGAGGTTGGTCTGGGAATTTTGTTTTGTCAACATTATATTTCTTGGACTATGTTTTATTGGATTGAATTGTTCTTCTATGCAACGGTCACCATAAAGTTACACTTTATCTATAAGGCATTGGTATAAGTTGGGATTAGAGTATATTTGGGAATGGATTTAGTCACAAGTAGATTATCTATTGGATGGCTTTGGAAGCCTTTTACTTTGCCCATTTTTTAGGAAACAATTTCGATTTCTTTGTTAAGATTTTCCATTTAATAAATATGGGAGTGCCTTTCTCCCTTTAATAATTAGTTTTCCTAAATTTCAGTTTGTTTCTTTCTGCCATTTTCATGTTGTGTTGTGTCTTTTTATTGTAGGTTATCAATGTATGGGTTTTCAATAAATCAAAGGTATGAACTCTAAACGATTTTTTTTTATTATATCAGTTTCATTACTTTAAAATTTTAGCAAATTTATTTATTTTTGGGTCTATTACTTATTGGGTCTTTTGTTGGATCTTTTGGTATTTGTGCTCCCCCCCCTTCCCCTTCCTCCTCTTCTCTCCTTTATCTTTCTTTCTTTTGAATGGTGGAATTGTGGAAGTCTTTGTAGCTTTCCTATGAGTGGTTTCGGTAGATGTTAGAGTTGTATAATGAAATAGAATGACTTTTGCATGATATGAGAAGCCTATTATAACAGCATCATTAGAATGACTTTTGCATGATATTTTGGTTTTTGTATTTTGCTATTTGTTATGACTCTGGGCTGTGAACTCCCTAGCATAGTTTCCCACCCATAAAAAAGTGTTGGCTTGACTATTTCATATTTAGTGGTTGGTCTTTCATTCTTAACTGGATGATTAGTTTTTTTTGTTTTTAATAAGCAGCAATGATTATTCTTTTGTGCCAAAATGTTCATTCACCATTCCTCTTATGTGTGAAGTTTGTCATTTTGAATTGATTTGTTATAATTGAGTTCTATAGCACAGTGAAATTGTTGTCATTCTGAATTGATTTATTTTAATGGAGTTCTATAGTGCAGTGAAATTGTTGTCATTATTTTAATTGACCTTCCGTTGAATTAATTTATTTTAATTGAGTTTTGTATTGTGTGCAGTGAAATTCATTTTAAATTGATTTATTACAATTGAATTCCATAGCACGTGTGGTACCAAAAAAATTATTGACCGTGCCTTCAGGCACGAGTTATCCCTAATCTGAATGAACCTAGGCTTTGATTTGTGTATTTTGTTAGTGTTTATAATTTTTTTGATTTACTCTTATATTTTAATTTGCAATATTGGTGAACATTATAAATCTTATATGTTTGTTTCTTAATCTGCATTAAGGCTAGGGGAGTTGTTATTTTATTTGAGCTCTGTAGAGCGTGTGGTACAAGTAAAATTGTTACAAGTTCTTTAAGAAGAATAGTATTTCTTCATATTTTTTCAATAGTTTTATCAAAAAATACTACAGATCCCATAAATCTCAACATGATACGTATAAATTATAATTGTATTTTGATCACACCATTATTTACACTGTGCCTTCAGGCACGGGCATACGCTAGTAATTTTATATTTCAAAAGGCTAAAAATAATTTTTAAAAATTAAAAAATATTTTTTGATATTTACTTTGTCAAATTAGTTTATATTTAAAAAAAATAAAAAACAAACCAAACATGGCCTCTGTATTTTGTATTTTTATTTTGTTTTTATTTATTTATTTATAATTTTTTTCAAAACCACGTTTATGAAGAAATTTTGATAAAGTAGAGATTGTGAATAAACATTTATGGAGGGTAAGATTGAAAAAGAAGATAAATATAATTGTAATCTTACATTCATATATTTTATTATCTAATGCAAATCAAACAATAGATAAAGAAATAATTTATTCTACTAATCTAATTAAATAATGAATACCACACTAATTCAATGAGATTATTAATATTTTCACTAAACACAACCTTTAAGTATTATTGTATAGTGTAGGCCCGGCCATGTCCACCCAATAGCTCCTAGAGAAAATCTTATCCAAACTGGGAGGTCTCATAAGAAGCTCTTCAGCCCGAATGACACCTCATTGATTAGTCTAAGACTGTGTTTGTATTATGAATTTAAATGGGGATTTAAAAAAGGAAACAAATAAGTTAGAAAAAATAGAGAAAAAAAAAAAAAAAAAAACTTAAATTTCTAAATAAGTTAGGAAAAATAGAGAAGAAAAAAGAAAAGAAAAACTTAAATTTCATTCATTTTTTTTTTTTTACTTTTTTTTAATTGTGAAGAATAAAATAACAAAGAGGAGAGAGCAAGAGGGACGGAAGTGAGAAAGAACGAAAGAGAAAGGGGATAAGAGGAACTATACACAAAATATATTAACATATATTTTAACATTTCTATTATAATATTCACGTATTTATTAAATTTGTTGGATCATTTTAATATCTTTTATTTATTTATTTATTTTGATCTTTTGTTTTATTCATGAATTTTATTTTGTTTGGTGAATGGAGATTCAATTTAATTGATAATCTTTTGTCTTATTCATGAATGAAGATTAATTATAAGGTCATGGACTTGGTGGTGAGTTAATATTTGGAGACTCTCCATTTTTTCTAGTTTAATGGTCATTATTTTTTTGTGTAATTTGTAATGTCCTAGTGGCCTATAAATTGTTCCTTTCATCAACTCTTTTCTACACCAACTATAATTTTACATTTGAGAGATTACTAGCCAAAGAAGGGTGTTTTTCTTGGTGGAGCTTTGGGTTCACCATCTTGTGCAGAGTTGGCTTGAACCATACGACAAGTGATCGGACTGTTGTATCCTGGAGGAGACAAGTCATAATTTAGTGACTGTTGCATTGGTATTTGGGTTCTTCTTACTGCAATGAGCTTGATCTCCTTAAAGAAAACGAGATATCCATGTCTCAACCTGATCTATTTATATCTCATTTTCTTTGCATTATTTATCAATAAAATATAATTCTTCTGGTATTTTCACTAATAATTTTAAGGAGATCAAACATGGAACAAGTACTAGAAAAAACCAATGATGAAATTAGAGATTTCAACAAACCTTTCAAGTTCAAGGGAGTTCATTTTAAGAGGTGGAAAGAAAAAGTTATTTTTTACCTCAGCCTTTTTAAAGTTACTTATGTTCTTACCGAAAAGAACCCAAACAAAATCTCAACCAAGCAGATGAATGACAAAACCTACGAGGCATATGAAGCAAAAGTGGCTTCCTACAATACAGATGAGTATAAATGTCGTTTTTATCTCTTAAATTGGCTTGCTGATTAATTTTATTATTACTATGACACTACTTACACTTTGTTTTCTATTAATTTTTGGCATGCTCGCTTGTGTCATATTAACAGTAAATATGTGGGAATCATGAGTAGTTTAGGATTAATTCCTAAAGTGATAAAAAAATTTGAGAAATGTGAAGTTTGCAGTAAAACAATATTACTAAGAGGCCTTATAAAAGTGTTGAGAAAAATACCAAATTGCTAGAATTATTTCATACTGATTTGTGTAAGTTTGAAGGAATTTTATCGTGGTGGTAACCGATATTTTATCACTTTTATTGATGATTTTTTAAAATATACAAACGTATATTTATTAAAAAATAAAAGTGATGCTTTTGAGAAATTTAAAGAATTCATTCTTGAAGTGAAAAATCAATTCGGTAAAAAGATTAAGAGAATTAGAAGCGATAGAGATCGGGAGTATGAATCTCTTGGATTCAACTCTTTTGTTCAGTCATTGGGAATTATTCATGAGACTACTCCACCATATTCACCTTCATCTAATGTCGTAGCTGAAAGAAAAAATAAAATGTTAATTGACTTGACGAATGCTATGCTTATTGATTCAGCTCAAATCTTTGGGGCAAGGCTATTTTGACAGCTTGCCATGTGATAAATAGAGTGCCACACAAAAAAACTAAAATTGTACCTTATGAGTTGTGGCGGGGGCATAAACCAAATCTAGGTTATTTGAGGGTTTGTGATTGTTTAGCTTTTGTGAAGCTTGCAGATCATAAACGACCTAAATTGAGTGAACGAACTACCACTTATGTTTTTTTTGGGTATGCGTTGCATAGTACAGTTTATAGATTTTTTGATATGAAAAATAATATTATTTTTGAATTAGGTGATGCTATTTTTCATGAAAATAAATTTCCTTTCAAATTTAGAAATAGTAGGGGTCAAATAATTTCTGAAAATATTTTATTCATGCCTAACTCTTCTACTCCATTTCAAGTTTTTCAAGAACAAGAAAATTCTCAAATCTAACTAAGGAGGAGTAAATGAGTTAGAGTTGAAAAATATTTTGGCCTTGACTATTAACTTTACAATGTGAAAGAAACTCTTCTTACGGTGCAAGAAGCTTTATTATTACCTGATGCTATTTTCTGAAGAGAGGCTGTAAATGATGAGATAGATTCATTACTTTCAAATAAAATATGAAAGCTAGTGGATTTACCTCCAAGTTGTAAAACTATTCAGTGTAAATGGGTCCTTCATAAAAAATTTAAACCGAATGAAAATATAGATAAATATAAAGTGAGGCTTGTCGCTAAAGGTTTTAAGCAAGAAGTTAATCTTGATTTCTTTGATACTTTTTTTCCGGTTACTAGAGTTACATCCATTAGACTGTTGATAGTAGTGGTTGTAATTCATGATTTAAAAATTCATCAAATGTGTCACACCCCACTTTTTATTACTCGAAAACATTACCAAAGCCTGTAAATTTAGGTCCATATTTTTTTTTTTATATATACATTTACAAATGTCTATTACACTTGAGTAATAGAATCACAAAGATACATGTTCTCCCTCTCTCAATAAATACAACAACAATAATACATGCCAAACTTCTGTCGCGAAGCTACAAATAAATAATTACAAATACAACTCCACTACCTTTACATCTACTAAGAAAGCTATACAAATGAACTGAAGAACTCCATAAATCTTCAATCAAATAACCCAAACTTTCTTCCTGTAAAAAGATTAAACAACGACGGGGTGAGCACTAATGCCCAGTAGGAATCTCATAGTTCTAAATCAATAACGAACACACAGATAGAAATGATCATGCATGCGGGGTGATACAATATAGTAGGGTGACATTTCATAATCTCAAAATATCATAAGTAAGGTATCTTTTTCTCAAAAACAATTTAAACGCTTGTAAGAAATACCTTCAGCCATTAAAATCATCCCTTAACTTTAGAAAAAACATAGATCCTTGTGAAACAACCATATTTAAGAAACAACATCATTTAAATGTTATTAACCAATTTCCCAAACATTTCTCAATTAATTTTCCATTGTTAATACTCTTCTTTTCCTTCCATTCTTCTTTTCTACTCTTCACTTTTAACTTAAAACCCCATAATTTCAAGTTCAAGTTCCTTTTTGACTCGCCAACAATTCTCTTCTACTCATTTCACCCCGTTAATTACATCCGCAAAGTTTCATTTCAAGATAACACAATGTTAATAAACCCTTCCAAGCCAATCCTTTATTTAATTAAGGAACAACTCTCACAATTTACTTTTATTAACACAACTATTTCGTTAAGTTTATCATCATAATCTATAATCCTTATATCTATTTTTTTTTGTTCCCATTATTTACAAATAATGCCCATGCACATTTCCTCTTTAAACCAAATTATACATCAATATGAAATTTCACAAATTCATCACAAGCAACAAAAAAAAAACATCATCAACTCAACTTACCTCTCAACACATAGCTCAACACAATCCACCTTTTGCCGGCTTACTACGGCGGGATGTGAACTCCCAAAAATCATTTTCGAAAACCAACCATTCTTTTAAAATAAATTTCCAAGTTTTGTAGAGTATTCTCACAAAGTATGTACATAGTTATGCTTTTTCCTCAACGCAAAAGTAAATGTAAATGCAATGCTATGCCAAGATAAATCAATGAGGAAAAACATCCGTTCCAATGCATTGTTTCAAAATCACCATGTTCTCAATGTCATGTGATTCAATTTCAATTGTTCAAAACTTAACAATTTGTTTCAAGGGCGGTAAATACAACTCTGGTAATCTCTAGGTCAGTGTCTGCAAGTAGACTATACAAGTACTACCAATTTGTCATTTTTACCAGTATCATCTGGAGGGCTCGACACCCATTCTTTGTCATTTTTACCAGTCACAAGCTGGAAGGCTCGATACCCATTCCTTGTCATTTTTACCAGTCACAAGCTGGAAGGCTCGACACCCATTCCTTGTCATTTTTACCAGTATCATCTGGAGGGCTCGACACCCATTATTTGTCATTTTTACCAGTCACAAGCTGGAAGGCTCGACACCCATTCCTTGTCATTTTTACCAGTCACAAGCTGGAAGGCTCGACACCCATAATCCACACTACCTGTCAAGACTTACCACCGTATTTACCCAAAAACCATTTCATGAAAACTCATTTCTCAACATTCTTTCTCAATGCAAGTTTTCAAATCAACTTTCAAAGTTTAATGTAATCAAATGATTTGATATGACAATGCAACCATAACAATACAATGCAACTATCATTGTGATCAAAATTCCCATTTCTCCTTTCTATGCAATTTCACAAGATGAATAAATATACATTTATTTCAATTAATCCAAGGGATAGCATAATTCCCACCTTTCAAACATTTCCCACAACTTAGTCACTTCAAGACTATATCAATACTTTCAAATAACAATTTCCAAAGTGAGTAACAATTCTCATACTTCTTCAAAATTTAACATTTATAAAATATAAACAAGAAATTTTCCAAACATCATTTATTTTACATTTAAAATAAATATAGCAATATCAACTATGGATTTTTAACTTCTCTTTTAAAAATTCCAAATTTCTAGGTTTCTCACCAAAACCATCCATCTTCAAATATTTGACAAGATTTCACCAAAACATCTCCCTTTCATCAACATAGTTCCAAAAACCCCCAAATTTCTAGTAAACCCACTTTGAAAAGCACTCTTTTTCTTAAATCAACAACAAGTTTTCAAATATAACCAAATTCCAATTAAACTTGTACACATGTAATTCAACCTACAAATTTCATGATTCTACTTTCAATTTGGGCCAAATAATTGATTATCCTCATAAATCAACCTAGGGTTTCTAGATAATCTAGAAATTTCAAGAAAAATTCCAACTTCTTAATCCATTATTTTCTTCTTCCAATTTTCCCCTTGATTATACATCCTAGGTTCCTAATCCATAATCTAAACCCAACAATAACACCCCAAACTCTTCAAATCCGAAATCCCCCAAATTTCCATAATAGAATTCTATATGCTCAAAATGTAGATTTTGCATTTATATACTCCAAAATACCACAAATCTATCTATTAATGTAAGCATTGAAGGAGAACTAGGACCCCTACCTTAAGAACCAAGCAAGAAAAGCAAGCTTTGAGAAGAATCCTTCGAAATCCCGAATTCCAATCGGTTGAAAGTGTTGATCTTCTCTTGTTCTCCATTCTTGATGCAAGAACCATGGTGGATTGTTGATCAAAGTAGAGCAAATCAAGGTTTTGGAGGCTAGGGTTTCGGACATGTAGGAGGGGAGAAGAAGAGAGGAAAAGAAAATGCAAGAAATGATCAAAAAATACGTTTTTGAGCTGCTGTCCCGCTATTCCCGCTTGAGCGTCCATATTCCCGCTCGAGCGTACCTGCTCCCAGCACAGATTTCAAAACTTCGAACAGGTATAACTTTTTCATACGGACTCCGTTTTAGGTCGTTCTTGTGTCCAAATTGAAGCCCCGGAAATAAGTTTTCCAATGGTTCTAACCTCACATCCAAATTCAAAGTATGGAAGGAGAAAAGGGCAAAAGAGTGACGGCTGGTCAAAAACTCAAACTCCAAACTTGGGGCTTTTTATCTAATCTTATCCAAATACCTTGTTAAGACTTCAATTAAGGTTCCAAACATCACCCAAGGGTCCTCAATTATAATATTTAAAGTCCACTCGTCAACCCATCAATATCAAGAGTCCAACAACCGTACAAGTTTTAAGGTGACGGGCACCACTTTTCATCAATCCAAAGTGAATCAAGATCCGAGTCATTACAAAATGAATGTGAAAACAACATTTTTAAATGGAGATCTAGATGAGGAGATTTACACGGACCAACCTGAGGGCTTTATGGAGCCTAGCCAAGAAAGCAAGGTGTGTAAGCTAACTAAATCCCTTTGTGGTTTAAAACAAGCACCTAAATAGTGACATGAGAAATTTGATTCCTGCATGCTTGAGAATGGCTATAAGACTAATGAATGTGATAAGTGCATATATTATAAAACTAGTGAGAATGCACATGTGATTATTAGCTTATATGTAGATGATCTACTTATCTTTGGTCCTAATTTGCATATTATGAATGAGACTAAAAATATACTTAATAGCTACTTTGATATGAAAGATCTTGGTGAAGCCAATTTTATTTTGGAAATTAAAATTACCAAGACTAATGATGGTATTTTTCTTAATCAATCGCATTATGTTGAATTTTTTTTAAAGAAATATAATTTTTTAAACTGTAAACATGTTGATACTCCTTTTGATACAAACATACATTTATCTGTTGTAACAAATGAAAAAGAAGTGATTAATCAAAAGGAATATGCTAGCATTATTGGTAGTTTGAGATATGTTACTGACTGTACTAGATTTGATATTGCATATGCTGATAGAGTACTTAACAGATTTACTAGCAGGCCAAGTCGAGATCATTGGCTAGCAATGGGAAGAATTATGAGATATTTATCTAGTACCAAAAATTATGGTTTGTTTTATAACAAGTATCCTACGGTAGTTGAGGGATATAGTGATGCCGATTTCAACACTTTGTCAAGTGATTTTTTCTGTACCTCGGGTTTTATTTGCACCTTGGGTGGTGGTGCTATATGTTGGAAATCTAAAAAATATACTATAATTGCTAATTCTACAATGGAAGCTGAGCTTATAGCGTTAGCTTCAGCATGTAAGGCAGCGAGTTGGTTGAGAGATTTGTTACATGAAATCCCTTTTTGGGGAAAACCAATTCCTCATGTGTTAATTCGTTGTGATAGCACTACTGTTATTAGTAGAGTGAATAACCATTTTTATAATGGTAAATCCAGACCTATTTGAAGGAAACACAATAATGTGAGATCCTATTTGAGTAATGACATCATAATTGTGAATTATGTAAAATCTTGTGATAATCTTGCGGATCCGTTAACCAAGGCCTTAGTGAGAGATATGGTCTAGAATACATCGAGAGGGATGGGTTTGAAACTTATAAAATCATAAACCATGTATGAGGACACCCAACTTGGGGACCAGGAATCCTATAACTAGGTTCAATGGGAAGAACGAATCATATGGTGGTTGTAAAAAATGCACTCCTTAATATGTCGTTGTCCATCCCTATGATGTAAGTGCATTTGTCCTGTAATATTGGAGGATTGAGTTTTTATACTCTTAATGAAATTCTGTAGCTTTTGTTGAGTGAGATGTGTAGATTACAGGAACATCTTTGACAGATTTCACCTATGTGAGCATGGAAGTAGGGCCACTTTCTATGAGAATAAGACTTATTCTCAAATATGCTCATGAAAACTGGGATAGGCACAAGGCCATAATGTGCTAGCTATTAAAAACTCATGTCAATACCTGGATTATTATGTGTGGGCAATAATACTTTATTTCCCCTAAGTAGTTATAATTCAAGTCTGAGACCATTACTGACTCTGGAGTAGAGGTTGCTATTTTACTAATGAAGGTTGAATGCAAAGCACACCTTCATGATGCATATTGGTTTATCTTTGTTTGGTAATCTCTCTTGTCCTTGTTGATATTAAAATGAGTGGAGGATTGTTGGACCATTTTAATATCTTTTATTTATTTATATATATACATATTTTGACCTCTTGTCTTGTTCATGAATCTTGTTTTGTTTGGTGAATGGAGATTCATTTTTTTTGGTGACCTTTTGTTTTGTTCATGAATAGAGATTAATTGAAAGGTCATGGGCTCGGTGGTGAGTTAATATTTGTAGACTCTTTCTTTTCTCTAGTTTAATGGTCATTATTTTTTTGTGTAATTTGTAAGGTCCTAGTGGCCTGTAAATTGTTCCTTTCATCAACTCTTTTCCACACAAACCATAATTTTACATTTGAGAGATTACTAGCCAAAGAAGGGTGTTTTTCTTGGTGGAGTTTTGGGTTCACCATCTTGTGCAGAGTTGGCCTGAACCATACAACAAGTGGTCAGACTGTTGTTGTTGGAACAATCTTCTGTGTAAAATAAATAACTTGAAACCAAATCAAACAAATAAAAATAAATTACTTACAAAATTTATTTATCAAAATGAATAAGTACAAAAAAGATTAAGTCAAGTGTGTGACACTATGTCTTTAAGACAGATTCGCCTCGCTTTAATGCTTACAAATAAATGGCATCTATTTCCTAGGATACAATGATCTACACAAATTGTAGTAGCACTCCAAACAATCTATATGGCAAACTTAGATCTCTATGTTTTATACTCTCAAAATTTTCCTAACAATAATATGAAGAATATATCTATGCAAGAGAGCACAAAGAAGAGAAGAAGAGAATTTTCGGAATTAAAAATTTGCTGGAAGAGGATCTGTTTTTATAAGCAATTAGGTGCCTTTTCAGAACTGGTATTTTTTCGAAATGAACAGATCTGATTTTGAATTGAATAGCTACATAAAACTGTTTGAAAACAGTTTTGAATTTGTCTGGGAAGAAACTGAATCTGTCCAGTGCAACAGGTTGAAAAGCTGTTTGAACCTGCACTGTTTGGACAGAAAATTTAAATTTAAATTTAGCGCAAAATTTGAATTAATTTTGTTTATATAAAAATAATTTTCCCGCAAGAATTTTTTGGAAAAAAATTAATATTAAGACGGACCCGACCCACACTTGCGCCTGGCTCGGCCGAATGGCGACGCGCGCTTGTGGTGGTTTGAGCCAATGCCCATTTTGTCCATAACTCCTCCCTTCTACAAACTTGGCCATCCCAAGTATTGCCACCTAGAACTTATATACACACATAAGTTCTCTTAAGTTTTCAATGTGGGACTATCATTTCAAGGAAACCCACATAATTGTCCATTCCACGAATCCGAAAATGACGTCAACTTTCAATTCACTCATAAATGGTTTTGACGATCCGTTTGCACTGTGTGACTCGTCACGCGGCAAGGAACACATCACCTCTTTGGACCCACCCCAAAAGACGTGTGAGACCCACTCAAATTTGGGCCAAAATAAGTCTATAAAAAATCATAATTCCAACAGTTGTATCCTAGAGGAGACAAGTCATAACTTAGTGACTGCTGCATCGGTATTTGGGTTCTTTCTACCGCAGTGGGCTTAATCTCTTTAAAGAAAACGAGATATCCGTGTTTCAGCCTAATCTATTTGTATCTCATTTTCTTTGTTTTATTATTAATAAAATATAATTCTTTTAGTATTTTCACTAACAAAATTAAACAAACCTTAACACAAAATTAAACTCCATTTTTACTATTTTTTACCAATTAACACACGTAATGCTAACATGATCTACATTGGAGATACTCTTATAGCATCTATGGTGGTGCATTTATGTTTCTTTTTGTGTAACAAGTTAGTTGAGTTTGTTTGTTAAAGAGCAAAAAAAATACTCCAATGAAAGTGTTAGCTTGTGTTAAAGAGTTTGCTTGGGGTATGTTATATAAGCACGTTTTTTATCTTTTTTATTTTTTAGTCACATTATCTTTTTATTTTTTTACACATTTTTTCATAAAAAAAAATACACTTATTTAAATCATATTTTCGTAAATGGTTTAGATGTTGCTATCTTTTTAACTGTGAATACTTCACGCAATTGGAAATGCTGCTGTGCAGGCTGCGTAGCAGCGCTTGTTGTGCGGCGAAATGGGCCCATTTCGGGACCTATTTTGATAATCTGAACCGTTCACATTTTAAAATACATTAAGTAGAATATGTTTGTAAAAAATCCAATTAATCGGATATAGTTTACCCATTCATTTGCTCACATTTATATCTATAAAAATAAATAATAATTGTGATTTAAAATATTAAAATAAATACAAATATGAGTGAATGAATAAGTAAACAATATCCAATTAATTTGATTTTTTAAAATCATATTTTATTTAATATATTCTAAAATATAAACCATTTGAATTATTAAAATAAATCCATTTTATCATTGCTGCGCTGCTGGCATAGCAGCATTCCCACTTCCCTTCACAAACATCTCACATGGGACAATCGTACTTTTTTGTATGATTCCACCATTTTGTTTTCTTTACGCATCTATCTATACACACTCATGTCGATCCAGTGCATGCACGGGACAATCGTACTTTTTTTTTTTGGGTATGATTCCACCATTTTATTTTCTTTACACGTACGCATCTAAACACACTATAAATTTTAGATATTTTTGCAATATCCATAAAATATTATCACTAAATTAATCAAACCTTAAAACATAAAATTATACTACGGTGCTAATACACATAATTTTAATTGGGGAAATAACCGTATAGTGATATAGTAAAAAAATATTAGAAAATCATAAAATAATATATCATTTTAATTATTAAAGTGTATAAATTTTACCACTGATTTGTAATTTATTTTTTTTAAATCCATTGGCAAGTAATTCTCCCATTTTAATATCTCCATTAAAATTAATTTTAAAAATTACTTTGACAATACCATATTTTAGTATTTTTTTTTTAAATACTAATTTTTTTTTTATCATTTTTCCTTTTTTTTTAAAACAATCACTAAAAACATAACAATTCCTGAAAAAACATTTATTTTGGGCAGAGTTCCACCACTTGGGTAGAACTTAGGGGCTCACCTCCTATGTACAATCAAGGCCGGCAACCTTGACCATGGACCATACTATATGCAATTTTTAGTTTTATTTGTTCTAAAATTAGAGCACATTTTTGGTAAAAAAGAGAATTGAGAGAGACATCTTACAAGTGAAGTGTTCTGTGGGATAATGAATAAAAAAAGTTCTTTCCAAATGATTTTTTATGCTCAAATATACATTTTGAAAAAGACCTCAAACCCTTTGAACATAATAAAAAATTATAATGCGGTTTTATTTTTCTTTTAGAAGGCTCACTTTGGAAAAGGCCTTCACACAATAAAAAACAAAAAAAAAAACATTCTATTTTTTAAAAAGTTCACACTAAAAAGGGCCTTCATGAATTCTGAAAGGTATTCAAAAGCTGGAAATAATTCCAAAATTTTAGTATAAAGAATTGAAAACAAAAATAGATTTACATAATAAATTACAATATAAAATAAGGACATATAATAAATTTTTTAAAAAAAGCTTCTCATTGACATTTGACCAGTTTAATGTAACTTCTTGCAATAATAAAAAATAGAAGTTAAAAAGCATCTCTCCCTCATTTTTCCAATAATAAGTTTTTTAAACTTATTTAAACAGAAATTAAAAGTGTGAGAATATATTTTCTGAGTACCAACACGTGGAAAAGGTGACGCCGACGTGTCAGCCGAGGTGCCACGTGTCCTGGTCGTGATGCCGAGGTGATCTCGGCAAGGCCGAGGTTATCTCCGAAGATATCAGAATCCGAGATAAGCGGATAAGGGACAAGAGTCCTGGAAATAAGGAAGGACTTCAGGATGGATAAGGATAACACTCTTAGAGAGTCTATCCTTATCTCTTGAAGAGTCCAAAGTAAGCACTAAACAGGAAGCCATTGAAGCTAGGCTTCTAGTGGGACTAGGACTGAGTTAACTATAAAAGAAAGGCACCCCGATGGGTCTAAGATATGCAATTTGTATTCTGAACAGTGAGATTAGCACTATTAATTATCTTTGAGAGATATACTGACTTGATCGTCGAAGTGCCCCCGGGTGGACGAGCCACCGCCGGAATCTTCTCTTTCTGTTGCAGGTTAGCCAGGTGTCATCTATTCTGCCAGTTCTCTCCAGCTGATTTCTGTTGCAGGTTAGCCAGGTATCATCTATTCTGCCAGTTCTCTCCAGCTGATTACTGAGTTGGCAGTGTGGTCGGAAAATCACTCACACAAAAAATAATAAATTATATCAAACACTCTTATATAGATTTTCAAAATTAATATATATCTATAGGTTTTGCTCAGGATTAAGCTGGACCTCATCCATTGGAATTTTTTTTTTATTTTTTTTATTTTATATTTTTTAAAATGAAAAAAATAAAGAAAGAATGGAATTGTCATGTTATTGATTCCACGAGGCTACTTTCAACTTTCAAGCTCCTTAATGCTTAAGGCACCTGTAAAGAATAAAATACAATAATAATAAGATTCCATTTCAATCTCCAATAAATATATAAATAAAAACTCAACTTTCGGCTGCTTCGGCTTTTTTAAAATGAACCCATCTTGCCTCCAATTCAGTTTTTGCACCGGAGGGTCCAGTTTTTACCTTTGTGGGCACACTTTGAATCCGTTTCGGTGCAAATTATAACACCTATTGTATAGATCATTCATGAAAAAAATAAATTAATCAGATATTGAAAACTAATTCATTAGATTGCATTTCTCTTTAATAAAAAATGGACTGCTAAGTGCGA
This sequence comes from Camellia japonica, assembly GCA_030407325.1. Classification (NCBI taxonomy): domain Eukaryota; kingdom Viridiplantae; phylum Streptophyta; class Magnoliopsida; order Ericales; family Theaceae; genus Camellia; species Camellia japonica. Next base: position 5,526,269 of record JAPPVO010000019.1, read on the forward strand.
TTTCAGAAATATTGTCAATTTTTTTACATAAAAACTTGAATTTTTACATGAATAAACTGCTCAACAGATTTATAATTTAAATGGCTTAGATCACCAAGAAGACAGACTTGGAGTGGTCCACAACTAGAGAAACAGGACCCTCCAGTCCAAAAACTGGGAGGTGGGTTCTTCTAGGTCTCCTCCACAAAGGCACAAGTCCTCACGGCACCTTCCTCCTCCTTTCCTTTTTTCTTTCTTTTTATTTGGAGCACAAATCTCAAGTCTCACCTGTTGAATCTTACATCATAGGTCTTACATCATCATAATGTGCAAAATTTTTCTATAAAATCAATCTCCCCAAAAAAGACAGGCATTCATTCAAACAACCAAAATACAATCCTAGAAAACAAAGTTTGAACCATGTTTTCTTCTCTACCAAACATGCCTTCAACAAGCTCAGTTTTATCAACATACACCACTTTCACTGCCTCAGCAATGCTGGTCAGGTCTGTGCTCAGTGAAGTCCAGTCCATTACTTGCCAGCTTATACCAAAGCAACTCCAAGAGAAAATCATATCCAAACTAGGAGGCCTTATAGGCCACTCTTCATCCCAAATGACTCTCTACATTGATGAGTCCAACAGTGGGCAGCCAATCAATCAAATGTTCGAGGCATCGGAGATCTATTTGCGTGCGAAAATCAGCCCTTCCGTTGAACGGTTGAGGGTATTCAAAGCACCGGGACAGAAGCACATCTGTGTCACAATCAAGCCAGGGGAACAGATTGTGGATACATTCCAAGATATCCAACTCACTTGGCAATTGAAATGTACCAAGACCCAAAAGACAGGTCCTGATTATGACTCTGACGACGATGAGGACTTCATCCATTCTGAGCGCAGATCATTTGAGCTCAGCTTCCACAGGAAATACAGGGAAATAGTACTGAGCTCTTACTTGCCATATGTATTGGACAGGTCAAAAGCCATGAAAGAAGAAAACAAGGTAATGAAGCTCCACTCATATGGGGGATCATGTAGTTCAGTCAATCTAGACCATCCATCCACTTTTGATACACTGGCAATGGATCCAACACTCAAGAAGGACGTGATGGATGACTTGGACAGGTTTGTGAAGCGAAAAGACTTCTACAGGAGAGTTGGGAAGGCATGGAAACGTGGGTACTTGTTGTACGGGCCACCAGGCACTGGCAAGTCCAGCTTGATTGCTGCCATGGCTAACTATCTCAAGTTCCACATCTATGATGTGGAGCTCACAAGGCTCCGGTGCAATTCAGATCTTAGGAACCTTCTAGTCTCTACTGCAAATCGATCGATTCTGGTGATTGAGGATATTGATTGCAGCAGAAACTTTCAGAACCGACAAGCTGGAGGAAACAACGATGGTGACAAGCAAGTGAGTATTTAGGTTTTCTCTCCATTGCATTACATTACCTGCAATAATTTAATGGATGAAGCAAAACTTTAATGTGATGCAAGAAAAAACAAAAACTAACTACATTTTGCTCCCAGAAACACCCTATATTTGTTGAACCAAGCAAAACTTACAATGGCTGTCTTAGCTAGTAGCATAGACTATGAGGGGAGGGTGTGGGTGGAACAGAGGATGAGGGCTTTCCACTAACCTAACTTCAAGTCTCTCTGCCCAAGCTTAAAAAATACTAATTTTTATTTTTATTTTTATTTTATTTATTTATTTATTTTTTTCCGCATACACTAGCTTCTTACTTTCTCTTTCTTATTGACAGTTGACACTATCTGGGCTACTAAATTTTATGGATGGACTCTGGTCAAGTTGTGGTGATGAGAAGATAATCATATTTACAACCAATCACAAAGACAGACTAGACCCTGCATTGCTGAGACCGGGTCGCATGGACATGCACATCCACATGTCCTACTGCACTCCTTGTGGGTTTAAGATCCTTGCTTCTAATTACCTTGGCATAAAGAATCACTCTATGTTTACTGAAATCGAGAAGCTCGTGACGGAGGTGGAGGTTACCCCTGCAGAGATTGCAGAAGAACTCATGAGAAGTGAAGAAGCAGACAAAGCCCTTGGAAGGCTCGTCAAGTTCCTAAACGTGAAGAAAACAGAACATGATAAAGCCAATGCTGAAGGAGAACAAGAAGTCGGCGAAATAGAAAAAGAAGTCAGTGAACAAGCAAAAGACAGCCCAGGAAACAAAGTAGCTGAAAATAAAGCGAGGAAAAATAAGGGAAAGGCAAAAAAGGGAAGAAACAGAAGATGAGGGCTTCCAGAACATGTGAGCATTGTATTTGCCTATGCAAGCCAAATAATATTTTATGTAATAATTGCAGGCACTGATAATTAGTATAATTTTGATTAGTGAAGTGAACGATTACATAGTAGAAGAAGCAGAGAGACCTCTGTTGAGAAGAGTAAGTAAACAGCCTGACAAAATGAATGTCAAATATAAAAGTTGGGTAATCGTCTAAACCTGCTGGTTGACAGCCTACTGTGCAAGTTGTTGATACTATAAGAGAATACGAGGCTGATTATAAGACTGACTACAGATCGTTGTAATGTATTCTGCAGAAAATTGCAAGACTTCATTAGCACTATTTCAATCCACAGCCGCCAACAGTGAGTCAGAAAAATGTAGAAAAAATGAAAAGGAAACATTTAGTTACTACTTAATACATGGCCAAAGAAATTTAGTTCAAGGTGCTCCAATGAGGATGCGGTTCAAATTTTGCATCAAGTATCATCATTGAAATTTCAAAATTTACCTAGTCGTAATTCATGCCTTGATGACAAATTATGAGAATGATGGGGGAAAAAAACAACATGCAAAGTAGTATCTGCATTATAATACCTTATGCAAAACGTACACATCACAAATGAATAGAGAAGATGATTATAACAACGAACACAATGCAATTTTTGTGGTAGCTCAATGCAATATTGTTGAGAAGCAAAAAGCTAAACATATTTTTCAAAATATCCAAGTAAAGCCGAACTTAAAATATTCTTCACAAGCAATCAACCTTCTTATTAACCTGTGGTGTCTTGGTGGAGATGGGTTGAGTTTTGAATACTTAGAATGCCCGCTCCCCCCCCCCCCCACCCATACTTGCGCATACATAACCCCTCCGTTTGTAGAGCATAGTGCAAATAAAGTAAAGGCAAAGTCATGGCCACAATTGATCATATAAGATTAGTATGCATTTTAATAGATGCTTTTACATGTGAAAATTAGACCCACTTTACAAACTTAATGATGTGCCAATAAATTAGATATCTATGGCAACACTCTCACTCATGTCTTCTCTAATTATTACCCAATCATCTCACTTACACATCATTGCGTCTAGAAAGTGAGTCTAAAAAGTGGACAAGTATATCATTTTCCAAACATAAATAAAAGAAAGGTATAGGAAATTAATGTATTGATATTATTGATACATATTTGATTGATATAGAATGACTACAATGACTCTCCTATATATAGGAGAGGAAGAGAATATACTAACACACTACTAACACACTTACCTACCACACTACACTCACCTAACACACTAACATAAAATATTCTAACACCTAACACACTAACATAAAATATTCTAACACCTAACACACTAACATAAAATATTCTAACAAAAGGTCCAGATATTACAACTTCAAATATGGAGCATTTGAAGGGCTCTTCAACGCATCATAGTGTCTGTAACCATGATAAAGAACATGAATTGGGTTTTTCTCTCCATACTCTTCACCATTATCTGCTATGATTTTCAGACAACAAGACCTTTTATCTCACATGTAAACTGTGATAGCAACCCTATAAACAGAGAAATATGTTAATGTGGAAAAGGCTTTGCAATGCATCTATGAACAGGCTTCACAAAGAAAGTTTGAGAGAGTACTCGTATGGGCAGTTTAAGAGAGTACTCATACGGCATGTTATGAAGCAGTTTAAAGGGGCACAAAAAAATAAAGCAGACCAATCACATCTTTCTACACAAATCATATATCCATGACAATGATACCAATGTATATGTCAATCAGAAATATCAGGGTGCTTAGAGCATAGCTACCACAAATTATGACATAGGCTCCACCACTTGGGTAGACCATAGGCGAGTGCTCTTGCTATTTCACAAAGTGGGATTCTAGGTAAGAAATGCACAACAGAATTCATGTCACAGCATACAATTCATTTTCAGAGTACTACCAAGATATTTTCATGGTACATAGCTTTTCCGCATAGAAAAACAATCTGACTTCTCTATAGTTGAAGGGAAGCCTGATTCTATCCACTTGGACCTGTGGGCTCCACCACAGTTTTACTTTGGTGGTCCAAACCATTTATCTTGTAATCTATAAGAAATCAACAAAAAAAAAAAAAAAAAATACATTAATCTGATAATCGTAACCACATGATATCATCATATTTTTCTTAAAAAATGGATGGTTATCTTCAAAACAATACTTGTCATCTATTTTTTCTAAAAACAAATTTGTTGAAATTATGTACCTATAATTATAAGATCAATCTCATTTTTCATAGATGATCAATGCATATAGATCTACAAAATGAGCTATTTAAATCATTAGAGTGGGACTTGTGGTGGGATTCATAGGCCCAACTGGACAGAACCAAACTTCTTTCCGGTTCCTAGAAAAATACCATACCACATAAGACATGAACAGGTCAGTCAAGAAGTCAACCAAGACAGCTTAGTCAGCTGGGGTTTTTTTTAAATTTTTTAACCTCATGGTGGGCTAGCATGCTTGACCTTGTCATCCTCAGCTTCCTCAGCAATTTAATTGACTTGCCTTGTTACCAAATTTCGAACAGCTTCCAATGGAAGCTCAGAGTCCTGCAAATTTCTCCTATAAAATCCATCTCCCCAAAATGGACAGGATTCAAGCAAGCCAAATACAATCCTCAAAAAAAAGTTCAAACGATGTTTTCTCTATCAAACATGGCTTCAACAACATCAGTTTTATCAACATACACCACTTTCACTGCCTCGGCAATGCTGGTCCGGTCTGTCATCAATGAAGTCCAGGCCATGACCAAGCAGCTTATACCACAGCAGCTCCATGACAAAATCTTATCCAAAATGGGAGGCCTCTTGCTAAACTTTTCATCCCAAACGATTCTCGTCATTGATGAGACCAATGGGCTCTCCATCAATGAAATGTTCGAGGCATCTGAGATCTATTTGCGCCTAAAAATCAGCCCTTCAGTTGAACGGCTTAAGGTGTCCAAAGTGCCAGGAGAGAAGGACCTGTGTGTCAGCATCAACCAAGGGGAAAAGATTATGGATTCATTTGAAGGTGTCCAACTCACTTGGCAAATGATATGTATTGAGACACAAAAGACAAGCACCGACTATGAAGGTGGCTTTGAAACAGAAATTGTGGCACGTAGATCAATTGAGCTCAGCTTCCACAAGAAATACAGGGAAATGGTGCTGGGCTCTTACTTGCCATACGTATTGGAGAGGTCAAAAGCAACAAAAGAAGAAAACAAGGTAGTGAAGCTGAACTCATATTATGGAGCATGGAGTTCAATCAATCTAAACCATCCCTCCACTTTTGACACATTGGCAATGGATCCTACACTGAAGAAGGAGGTGATAGATGACTTGGACAGGTTTGTGAAGAGAAGACACTTCTACAGAAGAGTTGGCAAGGCTTGGAAGCGCGGGTACTTGTTGTATGGGCCCCCAGGCACGGGCAAGTCCAGCTTGATTGCTGCCATGGCTAACTATTTGAAGTTCCATATATATGATTTGGAGCTCACAAGCCTCAGAAGCGATGCAGAGCTTAGGAGACATCTAATCTCTACTGCAAATCAATCAATTCTGGTGATTGAGGATATTGATTGCAGCAGCAACTTTCAGAACCGACAAGCTGGAGGATACAGCAATAGTGACAGTCAGGTGAGTCTGAAGGTTTACTCTCCAAGAAACACCTATAGTTCTTCAACCTGCTACAACAGCTGCCCTAGCTAGTATGATGAATAAGAGGGGGCACAGGTCCCCAAAATCCGTGCCCCCAATCCCAATGCACCCCTAGCCATACGACTGTGTCTTGAAATTCCCGTGTTTTCGTGACTCCAATGGTCAGAGGATCCCTGGCCATTGGAGGAATTACCATAAACCTAATTTCAAGTCTCTGCCCAAACTTAAAACACTCTTTTCACCAGCTTCTTACATTTATAACTTAATAACTGTTTCACTTTCTTCTTGACAGTTGACACTATCTGGGCTACTTAATTTTATTGATGGGCTTTGGTCAAGTTGTGGTGATGAGAAGATAATCATATTTACAACCAATCACAAAGACAGACTAGACCCTGCATTGCTGAGACCGGGTCGCATGGACATGCACATCCACATGTCTTATTGCACTCCTTGTGGGTTTAAAATTCTTGCTTCAAACTACCTTAGCATAAACAATCACTCCATGTTTTCTGAAATCGAGAAGCTCGTGACAGAGGTGGAGGTAACCCCTGCAGAGATTGCAGAAGAGCTCATGAAAAGTGATGAAGCAGACATAGCCCTTGGAGGACTCATCAAGTTCCTACATAAGAAGAAAACAGAACATGATAAAGCCAATGCTGAAGAAGAAAAAGAAGACAGCGAAAATGGAGAAGAAGTCAGTGAACAAGCAAAAGAATGCCCAGGAAACAAACGAGCTGAAAATAAAACGAGGAAAAATAAGGGGAAGGCAAAAAAGGGAAGAATCAGAAGATGAGGGGATTCAAGAACATGTAAGCATTGTATTTGCCTATGCAAGCCAAATAATGTTTTATGTAATAATTGCAGGCTCTAATAATTAGTATAAGCAAAACCACACAGGATCCATAGAGTTAATTTTTGTGTGAACACAGTTTATTTCTTTCCTGTTTGGTGCCTAACATGAACAATACAGACCAAACAAATTTGATGCTCATATAATTTTCTCTCCTAATTTCTTAAAACTCCAAACCAATATCAAGGACTCACACATGTCATCCAAAACTTCATAAAATTCCTAATATCAATGAAACCCCATTGCAATCAGCAAAACCACGAGTACCACAAAAAAATCATAGACGGGATAAGGAAGTACCCCCACCATATTTCTCTCAGCTAGACATTTTGTGAAACACCTAAACTACAAAACTAAAATTACTCCTTCAGACATGAGAATTGGATATGTACCACGTACAATCATAGAGACAATAATAATAAAGTAAAGCACCAGATTCCTCTCAGCTAGACATTCTATCAAATACCAAAACAACAAATCCAAACAACTCCTTCAGGATTCAGAATTCAAACACCAAATCGAAAATGAGAAATTTTGATATTTACCTAGTTGTTATTCATGCCTCGATGACAAATAATGAGAATGATGGAAGAAAAAAACACACAGAAAAAGTAGTATCTTCATTATAATACCTTATACAGAACATACACACCACAAATGAACAGAGAAGATAAATATAACAATTAACACAATGCAATTTTTGTGGCAGCTCAATGCAATATTGTTGAGAAGCAAAGAGCTAAACCTATTTTCCAGAATATCCAAGTAAAGCCGAACTTAACGTATTCTTCATGAGCAGTCATCCTTCTTATTAACATTTGGTGTCTTGGTGGAGATGGGTTGAGGTTTGAATACTTAGAATGCCCAAAATTGCAAATAGTGCAACTAAAGTAAAGGTGAAGTCATGGCCACGATTGATCATACAAGTTTAGTATGCGTTTTAATAGATGCATTTACATCTGAAAACATTAATAAAAGAAAGGTCCAGATCTTGCAACTTCAAATATGGATCATCTGAAGGGCTCTACAACACATCATAGTGTCCGTAACCATGATAAAGAACACGAATTGGGTTTTTCTTTCCGTACTCTTGACCATTATCTGCTATAATTTTCAGACAACTGGACTTTTTATCCCACTTGTAAACTGGGAAAACAACCCTGTAAACATAGAGAAATATGTTAATGTGGAAAAGGCTTTGCAATGCATCCGCCTAAGTTGGAGCATTTTGAGAGATTACTCATAGGGGCATTTTGTCAAGCCGTTTAAAGGGGAACAAAAATGCAAAAGCCACTAGCACAAAATAAACAAGATCAATCACATCTTTCTACACAGATCTGATTATATCCATGACAATGATACCAATGTATATGTCGATCAGAAATAGCAGGGTGCTTAGAGCATAGCTACCACAAATTATGACATAGGCTCCACCACTTGGGTAGACCTTAGGTGGGTGCTCTTGTTATTATTCACAATGTGGGTGTAGACGTGCCTCGCGAGAACTCTCCGATATCCGCGCGCGATGGGCGCGAATCTCGTTTTGTTCTCTAGGCTACTACAGTTCGGATTCAATGTCACGGTTCTGAATCTAATCTCACAAAGTGCAATGCAAGACCGATAAATCACCAAATAGTCTAAATCCGGCAAATCATTTTGGAAAACTGATTTTTATAAAGAAATGCCAAACATGGACTGTTTTGCCAGATACAGAGTCGCCACCTAAATGTTTTATTTTGGAGAAATTTAGGAAACCCTGACTCGTGCTTAAGGCCATGTGTCTGTCATCACCAGAGTTGTCTCGGCTCGAGAACTTGGGTACGAGAGGGAAAGGTCATGCAATGAGTACCCCCGCTCGCCCGATCAAAGATCGGCCTTTACTAACATGATATGTTGTTTTTGAAAACACATGCGTTCTTATTCCGGTTATTAATATAACCTTACTATGTGATGTGCACAACATACAAGTATAGACTAGATCGCCTAAATTGGAACAAAACATTTCATGTTTGTTTGTTTGAAAATAGTTTGAAGGTGCTACTCGCAAGTAGGCTAAGACGTGGATTTTGCCACCTTCAAGCGGGCTTAGGAAAATATAATTTTGCCACTTCAAGTGGGCTTAAAACTCGTATTTGATGAATTGTTCCAATTCAAACAATGAAGCCTTCATCTACAGGCATTCAGGCAGTTATATCATTTAAGCAAATAGCCTCATGACAAGCATGCTGTCATGGCAATCAATAACACACATGCAAAGATGCTAAAGTATAAACACTTACAGTGTACTCCGAGCCAAAACAACAACTAATTAGAAATCAATGCATGATCTTAATTATGTTGAGAATGCCTGATGCAACACATGCAAAATGCAACTAAGATAGGCTCGGCTAGTCTAAGATGTCATGTGAAATGCAACTTGATAATCATGTATTCAAATTGGTATTGAAAAACAATGCAGTTTGTATGATGCGTTGAGCCCAGTGCATGCAAGACAAATGAATGAATGCAAACATGCAAGTATAAGGATGCTAATCAAAACATGACCTAGAACTAACCATCGTAAGCGGTTAAGTAAAAGGGAGAAAGACGTGGGGTTGGAAGACATTCACACACTCACGCACACTTATTACAAAATTCGCCCTCTCGACGGAGGGTCCAAATGAATAATACAAGCTAGCTACGCTAAGCTATTTTAACTAATCTAATAATCTAATTATTACATAATCAAAATGAATAACTAGCTAACACTAAGCTAATTATTACAACACATTAACTAATTAAGCAAATTAACTAGTTTAATTATTACACAACAAATCAAATAATTAATCATTCAAACTAATCAACAGCAGTGAAATGGCCTTGCGGGCGAAGAAGAGATGCATGCTCGGTCGGCTTTGCTCGGAAATCCGTTGCCATGCCTCATGTTGCCTTTGTTTGCACACTTATGCACCTCTGAAAATTATGCCAGCTTCTGTGATGCCTCTGAACCACCCCATGGACACTCTGAGAGGCCATCGGCTAAAAGGTTTGGTCATCGGCCAAGGAATAAGGGTCATCGACCAAATATGAGGATATCGACCAAACATTGTTAGCCGATCGGCAGACTAGATAGCCGATCAGCCATCTCTTCCTGCAAACTTCTCCTTTTGTTGCAACAGAGCACAAACAGAGGCATGACAATGTATTTGCAAGAAAATGTTGTGCAACTACACCCCTTATCATGTCTAAGGCTCAAAGGTGTGTAGTGCTTGACTCTCGAGCCATCAATCACGCATTTCGATGCATGATGGCCAAAGAGGCCGGGTTGCACAAATCAATATGGATGAAATTCACATAAATGCCTTAACCTCTATCATGCATGATCAAGAGGGTCGGCGACCGAGAATTGAGATACGTTTTATCACTTCAAGTATGAAAGGTCCCTCGTTTCTTGTGTTTGGCTTAACACCCAAACCAAACACAATGCAATGCATGCAACATGGAGATGCTATGCAATGCAACATAAGCATGCCAAATACAATGTAACAAGCATGCAAAATACAATGCAACCTAAACATGCAAAACATGCAATGCAACATGAGCATGCAAGCACTATGCAATGCAACTAGCATGCAACAACATGCAAAGATAGACTTAAACCAAAATGGACATATCTCAATCATGCCCAAATCAGTGGCCAAAATGCTATGAAATGATGGCATGAAACGCAAGACAAGCATGTATGCCAATTGGCCTATCAATTAAGCATAAGAACACAACTCTCAAAGGTGCTCGAAGAGCGACAAATGCAAGTGTATGACCACACTATAAGCTCTGAAATCATGCATGGAATGATGCCAAATCAACCAAACAAAACAAGTATAGCATATTAAGAGGCTCGAAGCTCAAGGTTAGCAAAGGGACTTACACCATGGCCATGCAAAGCAAGCCCCAAATGGCCAAGGACAACCAAAACAGTCCTAAGGTAGGTCAAAATAAGACCAAAAATATGCTGAGATGATAACCCAAAGGCCTAAGCATAGAGGCATGCACAATGACTTATGTTCAAGGCTTAAAACACAAACCTCCCAATGCATGGAAAAGGTGACAAATGTGAGTGCATGACCACACTATATGGACTGAAATCACATATGAAATGATGCCAAATCATGAAAATGGTCTAAGCAATGCATGCTAGTGACTTGGACATTCAAAGCTAACAAGCTAGAATGCACTATGGCTATACAAAGCATGGCATGCATGACCAAAAAAACACAAATCAGAGCTTAAGCATGGTAAAACAAGGCTAAAAGCTTCTTGGAGTTGAGCCAAAATATGCAAGAATGATGGTCCAAACACAAGATGCATATTAAGGCAATAAAGAGGATTGCACTACAAGTGCATGGTGCATGCAAGAGGCTATCAAACCAACCTTAGACAGAGGTATAACATGCTGAAATAAGGTCTAATACATGCTAATATGGAGCCAAAAGAAGCTTAACAAACATATTACTTTTATGAGCCATCAATGTAAGCATATGAGACATAATGAGAGGGGATGACCCCCTTCTATTTGGGACATCAAAACCACCTTTCCACCACTGAAAATCCTTTGGATTTCAGTGGTGAGAAGGTCAAAACAAGGTGGTCCCAAAAGCTCAAAAGGGAAGGCACAAAACAAGGCCAAACAAGGCCTAAGAGGAGATAGACTACCCCCAACACAAAAGTGACCTTAAACAAACATTACAAGCTTGAAAAATCAGAACTTTTTACAGTAGAACATTAAGCTTAAATCAGCATGCAAATAGGTCCAAAAGCTTAAGCCAAAATAAAGGTTTAAAAGCTAGTTGACTCACCCTTGAAGAACACCTTCAAGAACACAACTCCAGCACTCTTTTCTGACCAAAACCAATCCAAAAACACTAAAACCAACTTCAAGAAGCCTCAACCACAAAATGTGGTGTTCTAGTAGGTGCTTTAGTGTAAAAGTGTGAAGAATTTACACTTTTGAGCACAAACAAAGGCAAATATGGAGAGAGATGTAAAATATATAGAGAGAGAGAGTGATATATGTTTTGTATCTCAACTTTTCAGAACCTCTGGAAAGGGAGAGGGGTCTCCCTTCTTATAGAAAATCAATTCTCAAGCTTGTTGAACAAGCTTGAGTCTTGATTCAATCCCTCCATACACGTGTATGGAGGATGAGAATTGTGCTCACCAGCTGTCACAGCTGGCACAAAAATATCTGCAAAAGCAGGTGGAAAGGTCTCGGCCAAGAAATATGGCCAATCGACCAAAAAGAGTGCCGATCGACCAAAAATAGTGCCGATTGGCCACCACTTATGGCTGATAGCAAGAAAACAAGGCCGATGGCACAAGGCCTTAGCCGATGGGTTGCAGGGATGGCCAACAAGCCATCCTCTTCCCTTAGAAGCAAAAATCACAAGTCCTTGGTCCACAACCAAGCACAAAACAGATAAGTTGAGAGATCCTAAGGCAAGGCGCGCAGCCGAGACCTCCGGGAACTCAAAACGAACACGAGCATAGATGATCATCGAGTGTTCAAACGATGACGTCCAAATCTTGAGGACGGTAAAAAATGAGGTGTCTACAGTGGGATTCTAGTTAAGAAATGCACAACACAATTCTAACTGGTGGCACTGTGGGAACAACAAAACTCTTGCAGAATGGATCAAAACCAACATGAGAATGAAAGACCAGCTGGCAGAAGTCAAATGGCCTATCATATTCTTGACAACATTATGGACTATTTGGAAGGAGAGGAATAAAGAAGTGTTCGATAACCTTACTTTCCCCCTTCACATCACCATTTGTTCAATCCCGAAATAGGCTCAAGAAACTCAAGCTGCCTTCAACAGCATACTCCACCCAAACTATTTAGAACCTAAACTAACTACTTGGCTTCTTCCTCTTGCAGGTAAACTCAAGCTTAATACTGATGGATGTTCCAAGGAAGATCCCGGACAATCAGGATATGGAGGCATGCTTAGGGATGAAGCTGGTAGCTGGATATGGGGGTACTGTGGCTACCTGGGTAATTGCACCAGCCTAGAAGTAGAGCTATGGGGACTGTATAGAGGCCTCACCGTTATTATGCAAAAGGGGCTTAATGAAATTCAGAAAGAAACTGACTCCCAAACTGCAATGCAATTAATCAGTAATGGAGTGGAAGGAACGCATCCCTACAGAGCACTAATTGAAGATGGCACTTTTATACTGAAGAGATGTAGATGCACCATTCAGTATGTGCCCAGAGAAGCCAATCAGAGTGCTGATGCACTAGCCAACATGGGTGTCAACCAAAAAGAGCATTAGAGCATCTCATATTTCTTGATGAACCTCCTAGCAATGTAACTTCTTTTCTTGTAACAGATTTGACATCTGCAAATTCCATGAGGGCTTAAGCTTCTGCCCTTCTGTTTTGATTGTCACACTGTACTTGTTAGTTTGTTTTCATTTGAATTAGGGGTGCAACTCGGGCAGGCTCAACCTGAGCAACCCGTGCCCAGCCCGAGTTTTTTTAGGACTTGAGCAACAATATCTTGCAATCTGGATGAGCCTAGGAAGATTTTTGATGCTCAAATGGTAATTCGGGCCAGGCTTGGGCAGAGTCTGTGGCTAACCTAAGCAACCCAAACCCGAATTGCATTTAATATATTATATAAATTATATAATATATGTATAAAATAAATTAAGTAGCATCTTTTATTTTGACCATTAGATTAAAACTAAAAACAAAAGCCTTTTTTTTATCTATTCTTTCTTCTCCCTCTATGAGACTCTTATGACTGGGATGATGTTTAAGTTTGTTGTATGGACTAATGGACTTATGTATATAATGAAGCACTGTTTGTTGCATGGAAAATTTCAGAATCTGTTTGTTTCCTTGTGAAATTCGGGCAATTCGGTAACCCGAGTTTGAATTGTGAAGCTTAGTCCGGGCTTGGGCAGCCATGCTCGGGTTGATGGTCGGGCTTGGATGGGCTTGGGCACTGCCAAACACAATTCGGGCTGGGTTTGGGCAAACCTCCAACTCGACCGAACCTGCCCGAGTTGCTCTCCTAATTTGAATAAAAAAAAAAAAAGGAAAAAAAAGCACAACACAATTCACGTCACAACGTACACTTCATTTTTAGAGTATTTTCTAGGTATTTTTCATGGAACATAGCTTTTCTGCGTAGAAAAATGATCAGGCTTCTCTTTGGTTGGAGAGAAGTCCGATTATGTACAATTGGACCCGTGGGTTCCACTACAATTTCATATTCAAATAATTTATCTCGTATAAGTAGATTATCTACTTCCTTCATTTCAAAATAGTAGTATTTTTTAGGGAATTTAATTTTTTTTGGTAACACAATTATTATACTTTAAAAACATTATTTTTTCAAAATTACCCTTTGATAGTATATTTTTTTAGGAATATCAATTGTCATAATTGTACTTTTTGTATTATTAAGGAATTTTAAAAAAGGGTAAAATAGGAAATTCATATTATTTTAGTCCTTGATTTTTGAAAATACACTAATATTTTGAGATAATGAAAAATGGAGTAATAGACTAATATTTTGAAATAGAGGGAGTATAAAAAATTAGGGTAAATTACATTGACACCCCCTAAGGTTTCTGTTTAATACATATCTTCTCTCATATTTGAAAAATTACATTCCCTACCCTAAGGTTTATAATCTCATTACAAATTGCTCCTAGATTGCTGATGTCATGTTTTAAAATTTTCTAAATGACCATCTTGTCATTTTTCCTACCATTTTTTATTTCTATCATCATGACTACATGTTACAGCTTTCCATCATTAAATTTTATTTGAACATATTCTTATTGAGTGATGATATACAAATATAAATTTTATATAGAATTTTCAAACACATTTCACTTTTCACTTTAAAACAAATATCCATAAACATGATTTATATTTACAACAATATCACTATCATAACATTTTTATGATATTTTTTGTATAAAATTTTATATATGAATATAATTTTTCATTTTTATTTCCACAATTATATCTAGATTAGATCAATTTAAATTAGATATATTTAAAAATTTTAAAATTTGTATAAAAAATCTTTAAAAAAAATTCATTGAATATAACAAAATAAGATAATATATTGAATTTTTATATTTTTTTTTTTTTTTTTTGTATTTGGTGAATTTAAAAAAATCACAAAATATTATACTCCTTAAGTATATCTAGATTAGGTGTATCTAAAAAAAAAAAAGAGCTTAAAATATTAAAAAAATTCAATAAAAATAAAAAAACACAAAGAATAAAAAAATTCAATTTTTTTATGAGTTAAACCAAAGAAGATGATTGTTATTTCTCTTGAAATGACATGAACAAAATATCTATATTATTTTATTATTTTATATGTATAAAGGTTAAGGAGCAAATATTTAATTTTAATCTGACAGGAAGGTAAGTGTAATTTTTCAAATATGAGGGAGAGATCTGTATTAAACAGAAATCTCAAAGGGTGTCAATGTAATTTATCCAAAAAATTAACAACAAAAAAAAAGGACATTTTTATCAGACTTCTCTATAGTTGTAGTCGCATGATATTATCATATTTTCCACACAAAAAAAAAGGGACAGCTATTTTCAAAAAAAATCTGATGAAATTATGTACTTGCAATTATAAGAGTTCATAAATGATCAATGCATATAAACCTACAAAATAAACTATTTAAATCATTACAGTGGAATCCGCGATGGGATTGATAGGCCCCAAACTTCTCTCTGGTTCCTAGAAAAATACCATACCACAGAAGTCAATTGGGAATTTTATTTTATTTTTTAACCTCATGGTGGGCTAGCCTCCTGAGAATTGCCGCAGAATTTAGTGTGCTGACCTTGTCATCCTCAGCTTCCCCAGCAATTTAAAAAATGGAAGCTCAGTCCTGCAAATTTGTCCTATAAAACCCATCACCCCAAAATGGACAGGATTCAAGCAAACCAAATACAATCCTCAAAAAAAAAGTTTGAACAATGTTTTCTCTGTCAAATATGCCTTCAACAACATCAGTTTTATCAACATACACCTCTTTCACTGCCTCGGCAATGCTGGTCTGGTCTGTTCTCAATGAAGTCCAGGCCATGACCAAGCAGTTTATGTGAGAATTAAAATAATATTAATTCAGAAAGAAGAATACCTCCTGCTATGATGTTCAAGTTTTTGAATCTTGTTCTTGAATGGTCAAATCTTAAATGTATAAACAAAACTCACTCATTGAACACTTTTACAGAACTATAAAGGAATACAGTTTTAAGCCTATTCTATTCACAAAACAACGTCTGTATTTGATGGCTATCACAAACATACATACAGATAAGCTTGGATCTATATCCAAGTGTAACTCCTTATAACTTCCCACCATTAGAGAAGTTGTAAGGTCTC
The DNA here is from genome assembly GCA_030407325.1 of Camellia japonica. Taxonomy (NCBI): domain Eukaryota; kingdom Viridiplantae; phylum Streptophyta; class Magnoliopsida; order Ericales; family Theaceae; genus Camellia; species Camellia japonica. Next base: position 5,542,477 of record JAPPVO010000019.1, read on the forward strand.
ATGAAATCACTATATGAGATAGTGAACAGACGTAAGTTACCCATTAACTATTAAAAGAATTAAACATATATAATAAAATATATATATATATAATATAAATAAATAAATAAAACAAACATGTGCCATATGGACCACTTTATGAATATTCTTACAGCTTATACCACAGCAGCTCCATGACAAAATCTAATCCAAAATGGGAGGCCTCCTGGGAAACTTTTCTTCCCAAAGGATTCTCGTCATTGATGAGACCAATGGGCTCTCCTTCAATAAAATGTTCGAGGCGTCTGAGATCTATTTGCGCCTAAAAATCAGCCCTTCAGTTGAACGGTTTAAGGTGTCCAAAGCGCCGGGAGAGAAGGACCTCTGTGTCAGCATCAACCAAGGGGAAAAGATTGTGGATACATTCGAAGGTGTCCAACTCACTTGGCAAATGATATGTATTGAGACACAAAAGACAAGCACTGATTATGAAGGTGGCTTTGAAACAAACATGGTGGAGCGTAGATCAATTGAGCTATACTTCCACAAGAAATACAGGGAAATGGTACTAAGCTCTTACTTGCCATATGTATTGGAGAGGTCAAAAGCAATGAAAGAAGAAAACAAGGTAGTGAAGTTGAACTCATGTTATGGAGCATGGGATTCAATCAATGTAAACCATCCATCCACTTTTGATACACTGGCGATGGATCCAACACTGAAAAAGGAGGTCATAGACGACTTGGACAGGTTTGTGAAGAGAAAAGACTTCTACCGGAGAGTTGGAAAGGCATGGAAACGCTGGTACTTGTTGTACGGGCCCCCAGGCATGGGCAAGTCCAGCTTGATTGCTGCCATGGCTAACTATTTGAAGTTCCATATATATGATTTGGAGCTCACAAGCCTCCAAAGCGATGTAGAGCTTAGAAGACTTCTAATCTATACTGGAAATCAATCAATTCTGGTGATTGAGGATATTGATTGCAGCAGGCATCAGAACTGACAAGCTGGAGGATACAACAATAGTGACAGTCAAGTGAGTCCAACTATTTACTCTCCAAGAAACACCTATAGTTGCTGAACCTGCTACAACGGCTGCATTAGCTAGTACCACGTATAAGAGGGGGCACAGGTCCCCAAAATCCATGCCCCCTATCCCAATGCACTCCTAGCCATACGATACGACCGTGTCTTGAAATTCCTGTGTTTTTGTGACTCCAATGGTCAGAGGATCCCTGGCCATTGGAGGATTTGCCATAAACCTAACTTCAAGTCTCTGCCCAAGCTTAAAACACTCTTTTCACTAGCTTCTTACTTTTATAACTTAACAACTGTTTCACTTTCTTCTTGACAGTTGACACTATCTGGGCCGCTTAATTTTATTGATGGGCTTTGGTCAAGTTGCGGTGATGAGAAGATAATCATATTTACAACCAATCACAAAGATAGACTAGACCCAGCATTGCTGAGACCTGGTTGCATGGACGTACACATCCATATGTCTTATTGCACTCCTTATGGGATTAAGATACTTGCTTCTAACTACCTTGGCATAAACAATCACTCCATGTTTGCTGAAATCGAGAAGCTCGTGACAGAGGTGGAGGTAACCCCAGCAGAGAATGGAGAAGAACTCATGAAAAGCGATGGTGTTAGATCTATGGGTGGTGTTTGTGTCTATCTCTAGCTTGAATGAGGGGTTTATGTGTTGTTTTGGTGATGGAATGTATGGCTGAGAAGAAGACGGTGATTACTTTATGATTTTAGGTGTTTTGTGTCCAGTTCTCATGCTCAAATGAATTTATCAAGGTTTGTAGTTTTGGTGGTTGATGAAATGTCTGGCTGAGAAGAATATCAGTGGTGAGTTTTTCGAATTATGTATTTTTGGGATTATGTACGCAATAATACTAAATACCCAGAATATTTACTCAAAAGAATCGTACCATCTTTGAATTTTTCGGTTTCGAGATACTTTTGGATAATTCTATAAGAGGCCCAATTTTTAAGAGTTTGCCTAGGGCCCCAGTGAACTCAGGGCCATCCCTGGTGTGTGCGCCTGTGCGCACTTGTAGGTTCATGACATGATGCCAGTTAGCGAATTTAACTGTCTATTGTGTTGCAATTGAACTTTGTTTGACTTGTCAAAATATCTACTCTTCCTGTGAGGCCTCATCTTCTCTTTTAGTATATCAACAACTTGCACAATGGGTAGCCAACCAGAAGTTCTGGATGGCATTCATTTGAGTTTCATTTTTTCAAAAATCTTTATTAGATGATTCGTTTTTTCAGGATGTCTACTTACTCTTCTCAAAAAAGGTGTCTCTGCTTCTACTATGAAATTATTCACTTCACTAATAAAGATTTCAAACTAATTATCAGAACTTGCAAATATTACAGAAAATATTACCACACGCAAATACAATGCTTTCATGTTTTTGAAGACCTCATGATATAGAGCAGAACAGGGAAATAAAAACAACAATAAGGCAACCTAATTCTCACGATATTACGAAACCAAATGGGGCCATAATACAGTGAAAAACTTGTTATTTATATAAGCTAATAACCATAACTAAGGGATGCACTGTCACCTCATCTTCTGTTTCTTTCCTTTTTTTGCCTTTTATTTTTCCCCGCTTTCTTTTTCAGCTCCTTCTTTGTTTCCTGGGCTTTCTTCAGCTTGTTCATTGACTTCTTTTTTTCCTTCAGCATTAGCTTTATCATGTTCTGTTTTCTTCGTGCATAGGAACTTGATGAGTCCTCCAAGGGCTTTGTCTGCTTTATCACTTCTCATGAGTTCTTCTGCAATCTCCGCAGTGGTTACCTCCACCTCTGTCACGAGCTTCTCAATTTCAGTAAACATGGAGTGATCTTTTATGCCAAGGTACTTAGAAGCAAGGAACTTAAACCCACAGGGAGTGCAGTAGGACATGTGGATGTGCATGTCCATGCGACCCGGTCTCAGTAATGCAGGATCTATTTTGTCTATGTGATTGGCCGTAAATATAATTATCCTCTCATCACCACAACTCGACCAGAGCCCATCAACAAAATTAAGTAACCCAGATAATGTCACCTGTCAATAAGAAGAGAGAAATAATTATTGAGTTATAAAGTAAGAAGCTGGTGTAAGTGCAAGCAAGATTAAAAAAATGAGTTTTTCAAGCTTGGGCAAAGACTTGAAGCTAGATTTATAGTAATAGCCAGGGATCTTTGTTCTCAAAATATCTCCCTTGTCCCCAATGCACTCGAAGCCGCACGATGTGGTGAAAATCTTTAGACACAATCATACAACTGAAAGTGCATTGGAACACGGGGATAGTGATCTCAAGTTAGAAACCTCCGAGGTGCAAACAATTTCTTGGGGCCAGTCCATATGGAGCTTTACCTCGACTTTAATTGGGCCTCCACTAGTAAATGGTGGGATTGGTCCTCCAAATGAGTCAATCCTTGGGACCCGACATTGAGTTATCAAAGCGTTCAACAACTATTAGTGTTTTTGGAAACATAACTAATGTAGTTAGCTTTGTTTTCATGCATTACACTAAACTATTGCAGTTATTGCAATGGAGAGTAAACCTACAAACTCACCTGCTGGCTCTTCATGCCAAACATTGGTGGCATGCAAACATTGTCGTACTCTTTATTTTGTCGGTTATGAATTTTTTTGCTGCAATCAATATCCTCAATCACCAGAATTGATTGATTTGCCGTAGAGACTAGAAGGTTCCTAAACTCTGAATTGGACTGAACCCTTGTGAGCTCCAAGTCATATATATGGAACTTCAGATGGTTAGCCATGGCAGCAATCAAGCTGGACTTGCCCGTGCCTGGGGGGCCGTACAACAAGTACCCCCGTTTCCACGCCTTCCCAATTGTCCGGTAGAAGTCTCTTCTCTTCACAAACCTGTCCAAGTCATCCATCAGTTCCTTCTTGAGTGCTGGATCCATTGCCAATGTGTCAAAAGTGGATGGATGGTCTAGATTGACTGAACTCCATTTTTGTCTCCCATATGAGTAGAGCTTCAGTACCTTGTTTTCTGCTTTCATGGCTTTTGACCTCTCCAATACATGTGGCAAGTAATGGCGCAGTACCTTTTCCTTGTATTTCTGGTTGAACCTGAGCTCAATTGATCTATGAGTTGGTGGATACCTTTCAGGACTACGATTCATCATTTGCCAAGTGAGTTGGATACCTTGGAATGTATCCATAATCTTTTCTCCTTCTTTGATGCTGACGCAGATGTCCTCTTCTCCCGGTTCCTTGGATATGTTAAGCCGTCTAATTGAACCGTTGATTTTTGAGCGCAAGTAGATTTTGGATGCCTCGAACATTTGATTGGTGGAAAGCTGTTTAATGGGCTCATCTATGAAGAGAGTCATCTGAGAAAAATAGTTTTCAATGAGGCTATTCAGATTGGATGAGATTTTATCATAGAGTTGCCGTGGTATAATCGTTTTGGAGATGACCAGGACTTCATTGAGCAGAGTCCCGACCAGCATTCCTGAGGCAGTGAATAAAACTGATGGTATTGATATTGAAGGGATCCTGTTGGGCCAAAATGGAAGATATTGTTGCATGTATGATAGAGAAAACATGGTTCAAGCTTCGTTGTTTCTAGGATTGTGTATTTGGTTTGGTTTGGTTTGGTTTGCTCTGAGTCCTGTCCACTTCATCGAGTTGGGTTTTATAGAACATTTTCAGTAATGAGCTTCCAAAACAACAGTTCTCTTTACACCTTTGTCACAGCACCTTCCTCCCTCTTTCTTTCTTTCACAAACCCTTGGAACACGTTGTAAGGCCATGTTTGTTACGACGGACCGAATTAAATTGGTTTAGCATGCCTAAGACTATATATTATTAATCTCTTTTGATTGTGTATTCTATTTAATGTTTAGATGGATTATAAGAAGCTTATCAATTTTGTATGACACCACCCATTGGTCTCCTATAAATACTATATCCAAATGAATTATTAATCCGAACCCAAATTTTCTTCATCAAATATCGGATTATACATTTTGTCGATTATTAATCCAATCCCAAGTCATATCTGTCCAAATAAAGATAGCCTAAGGATTTGTAAAAGAAAAATGAAAGAAAGGAGGAAGAAAGCCCTTACTTGTAAAAGAGAAAAGGAAAGAGAGAGCGAGGTTTCTTAAAGAAAAGGGAAAGGAGGAATCGAAGCCGAATTCACCAAGCAATAGCAGAGAAGATACTGGTGGGGTTGCCGTCATGGCCAAGACATGACATGAATATAATTTTTATATTAATTAATCTAAACTATCATATTCCATTTCAAAATTGAAAATAAATTAAGATTTAATACTAAACTAATACATAAAAAATTAAGGGTAAGGATATTGTGTGCATCCCTAAAAGAGTGCATATAGTATATCTTTTATAACAATACTACAAAATTTTGTAACATAAATAATTATAAATGACTTAACTTTTCTTTTCAAAAAAAAAAAAAAAAAAAAATTATGACTTTTTGCTCACTACTAAAAGAATAACTTTCACATTAGGTTGCATAGAATAATATATATGTATCAATTAGTATACTAACTAGTGTACCAATTGATGATGTGACATAATTTAAGAGGTTTTTGGTATTTGTAATGTGATTAATGAGTGGGGTCAATAATAATGTCATAACTAGTATTGGTACACTAGTTAGTACACTAATTGGTGCATGTAGCATAATCGGGTTGCATATCATAATTTTGTTATTTTTATCTTTTATCACTAATTGAAATAATACATATCACAAACATTTATATTTTTCTTGGAAATGTACATTTTAATTGAGATTGACCATCTCTATCTTCTACTTTTTTTTAATTAAAATAAAAAATAAAATAAAAAGAGAGATCTGATGATCAACATGTATAATTTTTGTACATTATGTATTGAGATTTTTGTACGTAAAAACTTATATAGTAGATTTTTTTGTACTATATTTTTATATCTAATGAAAAAATTATTATGCAACATATTTATATGAAAAATTATACAATAGTTCTGGAGTACCATGTGTCTATAATCCCTCACCAATCGTTATTCATTATGCCCTCCTCATATTCCTCAATCACCCAACATATATAATTAAATACTTCATTTTCTTCACCAATCATACTACCATGAAACACCTCATTACTATACTCCCGAACTACCAAATAATTACCTAGTTTATATTTTATTTAGTATATTCAACACCACTCATGAGATCAACCTCTTTTAATTCAAAGTACTCACGACCAATATCATGCAAGGGGCCAATCCAACTAAACATACATATTAACTGTGAAAGCAGTATAATATATATAGGACTTTCCAACCTAAAGGGGCCATGGCCCCTCATAGTCTCACAGTAGGTCTGTTCTTGATTGCCATTACATAGCTAGGAAAGTTGATTGAAAAACCAATATGCAGTTATAGTGGTCTTTTATAATTTTAGAGTCAGAAACGAAAAAGATAGATTTTGTGTTGGGTTACTTTTATATATAATGTATATTTAATATGATCTAACAATTTAAATTATTTTAACATCATTCAATAGCTAATTATTTATATATATATATATATATATAATATTTTTATATATAATTCAGGTTTTGAATTGCTCAGGTTGTTCGGTGTCTTTGTTCATGCCCATCCAAATTTAACTTAGACTTTTGAATTTTTGCCTAAACCCACACCAAGTTAAAAAATATTAGAGAATTTGACAAACCAACAAAGTGAGAGACACAATAGAGTTAAAAATCTAAGATCCAATGGAATCCTTCAACTAGCAAACGTACAAAGACATAATGAATTCAACTCATTGCTTCAATTAGCAAACTTGTAAAGCATCTTTATAGCATTTCTGGTTTTGGCCCGACCCGTTTTGTATTCCGGACTCGAGTTTCATAGCTTGTTATTGTTGTACTTGTCTTTCCCCCTTATTCTTCCTTAAATTTGGTTATGGGATTGTTGTGGTTGTGTTTGTATTTAGAACAGGTTGGTTACTTAGTTTTTAAGCCTTTGTTGTCTAGATTTTTGGTCCTCCGCTCGAGCGACACATCTTGCACTTGAGCGGGCTTTGCAAACTCTCAGTACTTTTGCAGGTCTGCAAAACTACTAGGAGAGTGTATTCTACACTCGAGAAGTGGTTACTACACTCGAGCGGGTGGGCGCTCGAGCGGCCCTTTTTGCGCTTGAGTGTTGGTCTGTTGTCTATAAAACTACTGGATGTATGTATTCTGCGCTCGAGTGGAACAATTTATTGTGTTTGACGCTCGAGCGTCACTTCTTGCGCTTGAGTGGACTGTGTGTATATCAGTCCAAGAAAGTTACTTTTTACATCACTTTTTCACATCTCTTCTTCTCTCTACATTTCAAAAACCCTAGATCTTCATCCTCTCTCTCTAAAACAAACTCTCTCTCTCTCTATACATTTTCTCTTTGATCTAGTGGGTTCTCTACCCTAGTGCCTTTTTAAAAAAGTTAGAGCGTCACAAGGGCTCCGTTTTGATCCAATTGAAGTTTGGTTTCAATATCCTTGAAGTTCCCCCATCTCTTCCTTTGGTCTCCCAACTTTGAGGTAGGGATTTTTTACACTCTCTATGAGTTTTAACTTAGTTATTTTGTGATGTGTGAGAACATTGGGTTTTATGGTGATTTTGACAAACCTAAGGTTTGGGGTTTAAATTCAAAAGAGGGGTTTTCAAAAAGAATGTCTTGGAAATAGTTATGGGAATAATTATGAGCTTGTGATGCATTAAATTTGTTGTTTTCAACATTTGGGTTGGACTTTGGGAGAAATGGGGATTTTGCCCTAAAATGTCTCAAACGTTTATTTTGTATAAATAATGGAATTGGCATTGAAAACATGGAATTGAATTGGTGTTTATATAAATGGTAGAGTTGGATATGTATTACCTTTCACCTATTGGAATTTGAATAATCTATCTGTTGTGAGATTATATATCTGTTTAGAAATAACTGTTTTGGACTATCGGTGAAGGATAATTATGATTGTTGTAGAAATTGCGTGAGGACTAGGTGAATTGAAACTAATCTCTTATTGGTTGTCGTTGAATATGACTATGTTTTAAATACATTGTATATGCATATTGTTGGGAGGAGAAATGGGATGTACTCCATGTTTGGGAGGAGATAGGGTTGGATTCCATTAAATTAAGTTGGCCGGAGTGTCCAGGGTGAAAGTCCCGAAAACCGCGCGTATACATGGGTGCCGATCCCGTGGATGAAATTTTTGTAAAATGGCAAATTGAAATGTTTGTATGTAATGGTTGTGTGATAAGAAAACCACCGAGTTGTAGTCTGAGTTGGGTTGTCTGGATGACAATGAATTTGACTCAGGAATTGAAGAAATATTAAATGATATGAAAGGAATTGATATGGGATGAATTGTGGTATAATACTTGGTGTAGCATGGTTTTGAAAAGAGAGTTGTAAATGTTTTTATTTTTTTTTGTCATTGAGTATTGAAATATGTGCATCATATTTATAACTCTATTAAAGTTTATATATTTGTCAACCGCTTGAACTCCGTTCTGCGCGTGACACGAATCGTGGTTCTAGCTACTACAGTTCGGACTCCTATCACGGTTCTGAATCTAATCTCACAAAGTGCAATGTAAGACTGATAAATCACCAAAGAGTCCAAATCCGGCAAATCGTTTTGGAAAACTAATTTTAATCAAGAAGTGCCAAACATGGACTGCTTTGCCAGATTTCAGAGTCGCCACCTAAATATTTTGTTTTGGGAAATTTAGAAAACCCCGACTCGTGCCTAAGGCCATATGTCCGTCATCATCAAAGTTGCCTCGGCTCGGGAACTTGGGTACGAGAGGGGAAGGTCATGAAATGAGTACCCCCGCTCGCCCGATCAAAGGATTGGCCTCTACTAACATGATATGTTGTTTTTGAAAGCACATGTGTTCTTATTTTGATTATTAGCTAGCTTACTATGTGATGCGCACAGTATACAAGTATAGACTAAATCGCTCAAGTTGGAACAAAACATCTCATGTTTGTTTTTCGAAAATGGTTTGAAAGATGCTACCCTCAAGTAGGCTAAGTCGCGGATTTGCCACCCTCAAGTGGGCTTAGAAAACATGATTTGCCATAATCAAGTGGGCTTGAAACGCACATTTTGATGAATTGTTCCAATTCAAGCAATCAAGCCTCCACCCACAGGCATTCATGCAGTTAAACACTTAAGCAGTTAGCCTCATGGCAAGCATACTAACATGGCAACATACACATCTTATGCAATATGCTAAAGCGTAAAAGCTTATCTAGTACTCCAAGCCAAAACAAAACCTAGGTTAGAAATCAATGCATGACCCTAGCTATGTCAAGAATGCTTAATGCAACACACGCAAAATGCAACTAAGATAGGCTCGGCTATTCTAAGATGGCATATGAGTGCAACACTCGATACATGTATTTAAATAGGAATTGAAATACAATGCAGTTTGTATGATGCGCCGAGCTCGGTGCATGCAAGACAGATGAATGATGCACGCATGCAAGCATAAGGATGCTAATTAAAACATGCCCTAAACTAACCATCGAAAGCTGATAAGTAAAAGAGAGATAGACGTGGGGTTGGAAGACATTCACACACACACGCACGCTTATTACAACAATATGCCCTCTTGACGGAGGGTCCGAAATGAATAAGCTAAGCTAGCTAAGCTAAGCTAATTAACTAATCTAATTAAACTAATTAGACTAATTATTACAAAACAAAATTAATTAACTACTCCTAGTTAACTAATTATTACAAAATGAATCAATTAATTAAACGCATTAATTAATTAATTACATCACTTTTATGAATAAAATAACAGTTTATTCCAAGTTAACAAAAGCACTGAAATGGCCTCATGACGAGGGATGCACGCATGCTCGGTCGGCTTCGCTCGGAAATCCACTACCGTGCCTCGTGATGCCTCTGTTTGCACTATTTTGGACTTCTGAAAATTGTGCCAACTTCCAAGATGCTTCTGATCCACCTTAGGAACATGCTGAGGGGTGGTCGGCCAAGAGGAATGGCCATCGGCTAGAGTTTATGGCTATCGACCAATTTTGATAGCCGATCGGCAGACTAAGTGGTCGATCGGCAGCTCTGATGGCCGGTCGGCCACTACTTCCTGCAAATTCCTCCTTTTGCTGCAACAGAGCACTAACAGAGGCATGGCAGTGTATTTGCAAGAAAATGTGTGTGCAACCACACTCCTTATCATGTCTAAAGCTCAAAGGAGTGTAGTGCTCGACTCTCGAGCCATCAATCACGCATCTCAATGCATGATGGCCAAAGAGGCCGAGTTGCACAAATCAATGTCAATGAATGCACACAAATACCACATAAGACTCGATGAACCTCCACCTTATCATACATGATCAAAGATGTCGATGACTAAGAAATGAAGCACGTTTCATCACTTTGAGTATGAAACGTGCGACATTCCTCGTGTTTGGATTGACGTCTAACCCAAACACAATGCAACACACAACATGCTAACACAATGCAATGCACACAACATGCTAACACAATGCAATGCAACAACATGCAAACAACAATGCAATGCAACAACATGCAAACAACATGAACATGGCAAGGGCTATGTAATGCAACACTCAATGGACCAAACCAACCTTAAACAAACCTCATGCATGCCAAGACAATGGCCAAAACATGCTGAAAATGAAGTCCAAAAGCAAATACAGGCTTGCATATACATTGGTTTGCAAACAAGGCATGAAGATAACAACTTTCAAACATATTGAAGGAGTGGAAAATGTGAGAGTGTGGCAATGAAATAGGCTCTGAAATCATGTAAGGAATGATGCCAAATCATGCACATAACACAAGTATAACATGCTAGGAGGCTCAAAACTTAAGGCTAGCAAAGGAACTTGCACCATGGCCATATCAAGCAAGCCCCAAAGGGCCAAGATGACTCAAAATAGTCCCAAGGCAGGTCAAAACAAGACCAAAAATATGCTTGAACATAGCCAACATATGCTAGAATGAAAGGCCAAAAGCATGAAGCATGTATGAGGAGGATTACATTACACATGTAAGAAGCAAATGAGGGATGCTCTAACCAACCAAAAACAGAGTTGTATCATGGCAAAATAACACCAAAAACACACTGAAATGACATCCTAAAAACTTAGGCAAGATGGCATACATATTGGCTCATGTTTAAGGCATACAACACAAACCCTCCAAAGCATTGAAAGAGTGACACATGTGAGTGTATGACAATGAAACATGCTCTGAAATCTCATATCAAATGATGCTAAATCATGCAAATAGCCCAAGCAACGCATGCTAGTGACTTGGAAACTCAAAGCTAGTGAGCAAGAATGTACTATGGCTATACAAAGCAAGGCATGCATGACCAAAAAAACATAAAACAGAGCTTAAGCATGGTAAAACATGAGTAAAAGCTTGCTGGAGTTGAGCCAAAATCATGCTAGAATGATGGTCAAAAGCATGATGCATGTTAGGCTAGTGAGTGGAGTTGCACTACAGTGTAAGGAGCATGCAAGGGGCTATCAAACCAACCCTATACAGAGCTATAACATGCTGAAATAATGCCTAAGACATGCTAAGATGGAGCCAAAACAAGCTTAACAAACATGCTACTTTGATGAGCCACAAGTAGGATTACACTACACATACAAGAAGCATGCAAGGGGTGACCAATATAGCCAAAAACAGAGTCATGGCAGGTCTAAAAGGTCACAAAAAAGTGCTCAAACAAAGCTTCAAGAAGATAGAGATACATGCTCCTTTGATGAGCCACCAACACAAACAAATAAGAGAAGAGGAGGGGGGACAACCCCCTCCTATTTGAGACCTCAAAACACACTTTCTACCACTGAAATTCCTCTAGAATTCAGTGGTAGAAAGGCCATGCAAAGGCTAAAACAAAAGCCTAAAGTGATGGCACAAAACAAAGCCAAACAAGGCACCAAAGGGGGTAGATCACCCCAAACACCAAAGAGGCTTCAAACAAACACTTTTAATACTTAAAAATGAAGTTTTTTTTAGTTGAAAGCTAAGCCAAAAGAAGCATGCAAATAGGGCCAAATAAGCTATGAAAACAAAGCTTTAAAGAGGTAAGAGACTCACCCTTGAAGAACCTCTTTAGAACAGCAACTTCAGAGGCAAAAACCAAGCTTAAACTACTCAAAAGCAACCTCCAAGAACCTCAGCTCAGTAGTGAAGGTGTTTCACTAGGTGCTTTAGTGCAAAAGTGTGAAGAAATGACACTTTTGAGCACAAACAAGTGCAAATATAGAGAGAGGAGGGGGGGAATATATAGAGAGAGAGATATATGTTTTGTATCTCAAATTTTCAGAACCTCTGGAAAGGGAGAGGGGCCTCCCTTCTTATAGAAATTCAAGTCCTAAGCTTGTTGGACAAGCTAAAGGCTTGGTTCAATCCCTCCATACATGTGTATGGAGGATGAAATCTGTGCTCACCAGCTGTCACAGCTGACACAAAAATATCTGCAAAAGCAAATAAAAAGGCCTCGGCCAACAACCATGGCCAACCGGCCATAAAGGGTGCCGACTGGCCACCACTGATGGCCGATAGAAAGAGGAAAAGGCTGATAGGCATAAGGCCTGGCTAATGGGTTGTGGGGTTGACCAACAAGCCACCCTCTTCTCTCCGAAACAAAGCCACAAGCTCTTGGTCCACAACTAAGCACAAAACAGACAAGTTGAGAGGCTCCAAGGCAAGGCACGCAGCCGAGACCTTCAGAAACTCAAAACGAACACGAGCATGGGTGATCATCGAGTGTTCGAACGATGACGTCCAAGTCTTGAGGATGGTCAAAAATGGGGTGTTTACAATATTGTGTTAGATTGTTTCTACTGGACTTTGGCTCACCTTATTGGGAAAAACCATTTTCAGGTACTGGTGATGTGATGACCTAGACTTGCTAATCGTGAATTTAATTAATTAATTATGTGTTAAATTCTAAATGAGATATGTGCCATGTGATTTAATTGGTTCATACCTGTCCTAATTGAGAAACTATCTATTGTGAGCTCGGTTTTGAAACTGAAATTGACAGCCTTAATGGGTTCAGAAACCGAAATTAAGTACATGGATATGCTAATGAAAATTTTTAGAGCCATTTGGGAAGTTTAATTAAAAATTTATTTCGTCTGATTCGTTAAGGTGTGTTTGGGTGGTTTAATTGCAACTTTACACTGCAAATTGAAGGTCGTAGAGGCTTCAGAAACTAGAACGGAATACATAATTATAATCAGCATGATTTTTAGGATTTAATATGAAGTTTTACAAAAATCTGATTCAGAATGAATTAATTTGATTATATTAATTTAATTATGTGTGTAAATTTAATTGTGATATTGTGAACATATGTGTATGGATATGAAAATTGAAAGTCTTTGCGGCATCCGAAATCAAAATTGGTTACATGAATAAATTATTTTGAATTTTTAGAACACTATGATAAGTTTAATTGGAATTGATTTAGTTTACTGAAACTGTCTGTGATCGGATTGAGCCTCAATTGGAACTATTCTGTGTAAATTGAGTTTTATGATAACTTTAATTAATTGTATTTGCCTAAGATGTTTCATGATTAGTATCTAATTCAGCTCTATTCATGATTTAAAATTTGATTAAGTGTAGTAAGTGTTTGGGCATTTTGTGATGGTGAGTGTAGGAGATTAAATTCTATTGGGTGTACTAAGATTTGGGTGTGTGTGTGAAGAGAAATCAGTGTGGGTGTATGTATGTGACTACACGTGATGTGCAATTCAAATGGGAGGGTGTGTGTATAATCTGATGCTTAGAATGAAGGTTTTTATTCCTTTGGTTCATTGTATTGAGAATATATATATATATATATATAGAGAGAGAGAGAGGAAGAGAACTCATCTAGAGAGAGAGAGCCTAAGATTTTGAAGAGGAAGAAGAAGAGAGCTAGGAATAAACCATCCTATAATCTGAAATCAAGCGCTAGGTAAGTGTTTATTTATGAATTAGACTCATCATATCTTTGGATTTAAGGAAATTATGGAGTTAATGTAAAAGAGAGCTCATAGATGATGAATATGAAAGATTAGCTCACATGCATTAACATTTATGTGTTCTAGTGTTGAATTCATGGAAGTAATTTGGTCTTTTGCATATATTTTGTCATAGAAAGTCAAGACATAGTTGAATTCCTTTATACATGGCATGAACTCATGACATTCTTGTTATATTATGTAATTTCTTGCATGAACTTTATGGAATATTCTAAAGTTTTCTAAAAGATTTCTTGAGCTATGAGATTGAAGAACATCATTTCTTGCATGGTTTTATAAGAAATCTTCAAAGTGTTGGACTTAGAACTCATATATATATGATTTCATAATTTTCTACTTTAAATCCAAAAGTTTGATCCTTGCATGGATGATTTCATGAAGATTTATTTATATACTTTGCAATTCATGCATGGGTTTTCAAGATTGAAGGAAAATGTCATGGATTTTTGGGATTTAAATTTAATCAAGAAGAAATCTTGCATGTGTAGAGTTGTTCTTGAATAATTAAGGAAGAAATTATAGACTTTGAGCTTATCTCTCCACATGCATGGCATTGATTTATGAAAATATGTTCATAAAATTGTTTTTCTTTCATGGTTCTTGAAATTGAAAGAATAAACTCCATGAATTTCAAAGATTGGAACTCTAAGGTGCATGGATTATGTATTTGCCTTGAAATTCAAGGGTTTGTTCTTTTTCCATGGAATTAAGCTTCAATTTAAAGTTATGAGTTTGTTGGAAGCTATAGATGGTAAATTCAACATGGTTATGGAAGGTTTTGGGTCTTGATTTGCTTGAAATTGAAGTTGAATTGCGAAACTTATATGTTTATGAGTTTTTGATTCAGTAATTTAAACATGACTGAATAATTGTAATTTAATGTGTATGAGCCTAATTTAAGTTTAATTGTGTAACTAGTGAACTTAATAAGGGTTTGTATATGATTAGAGTCTTTTTATTTAATTAGTTTGGTTAATACATGGCTAAACATGTTCGAATTAGAGGTTAAGGGAAATTAATGATCTAATTAATTCATAATTCTAGTCATCCATATTCAAAAGCTTAATTGAACTAAATACGTTTAAGATGATTGTGTATCGTGCTATGCATATTTGTGATTGTAGGTCACGAGTCAAGGGCTACTTGACCAACCGTTATGGAAGCTCACTGTGAGTAACATTTCTGTAAAGCTATGTTTTTATAGTATATGTTTAAATTGTTATCTGATAAACTATGGTTTCTGAAATGTTATTTTGATACATGAACGAATGTTCTATTTTGATATATTATGGCATCCACAGATAGTCCCAAGTCATAGGGGATGACATGTAAATACGTATAGTGATTCCGGTTTTTGACCCAACCTTTATTATATTCCGGACTTGGGTTCCGTGGTTGAATATAGTATCCATGTCTTGTTTTCCTCCTTTAACTCTTTGAATTTAAGCTTTGGAATATGTTGGGCGTGTTTGGAACAGGTTGGTTGTTGCCCAGATTTTAGCTTCTTAGCTCGAGCGAGACTTCTTACACTCGAGCGAGCCTTATGAAATTTGCTTCTCTGCTCGAGCGAGATTTCTTGCGCTCGAGCGAGCTTTGTGTGCTCTCAGTATTTTGCCCAGACGCAGAATTTCTGGAAAGGTTGAGGTCTTCGCTCCAGCGAGGCTTTTTACGTTCGAGCGACGGTGTGCGTCTATAAAACTTTTGAAGGTATGTATTCTGCGCTCGAGCGACGCTTCTTGCACTAGAGCGAGGTCACTTGTTATGTCTAGTCGCTCGAGCGACAACTCCTTCGCTCAAGCGAGGACCGCGCATATTAGTTCCCAGCAGAGCAGTTTTATATCACTTTTTGATTTCTTTTTTGCTAAAAACCCTAATCCGATACACTCTCTCTCTACAAATACTCTTGGATCTAAGCATCTTTCAACCCTAGTCCCTTTGTTAAAGAGTTGGAGCATCTTAAGGGCTTCCCTTTGATCCGAGTCAAACCGAATTTGGGGCATTTTTGAAGTCCTTCTTCATCTCCTTTGAGATTCTACACTTGAGGTAGGGATATTCTACACCTTATTATGGTTTTTAACCTAGGTATTTGTTGTTATGTATAAATGGTGGGATTTGGGTAAAGTTAGGGTTTGGATTCAAAGTGAAAGAGGTGTTTTCTATGTTGGTTTTACAAAATGACTATGGGGCCTTGTACATGAGATTCTCTAGTGTTAAAATGGTGAAATTGAGCCTTTGGGTTGATATTTGAAAAATGGGAAATTTGCCTAATATGAGTTAAATAATTATTTTGTATAAATAATGAAATTGATATGGGAAATGTGAAATTAGGGGGAAGAATGAATGAATGGTGCAGTTGGACTTGTTTAATCATACATCTATGGAAATTTGATAAATTATCTGTTATAAAGATTATATATCTGTTTAGAAATATCTGTTTTGGGCTATCGATGGAGGATAGCTACGATTGTTGTAAAAATTGCATGTGGATTAGGTAAATTGAAAACTATCATTTAAATTATGTCATTAAATTGACGGTTGGTTAAGCCATTATATTTGTGTTTGTGGATAGTCATTGTATATGACGATGCTTTTAAATACATTATATATGTATCATTGTTTGGGAGGAGATAATGGATGTCTCATATATGATTATGTGTTTTAAATACATTGTATATATATCATGTTTGGGAGGAGATACTGGATGTACTCCATATATGATTATGTGCTTTTAAATACATTATATATGTATCATTATTTGAGGAGATATGAGATGGACTCCATTTAAAATTAAGTTGGCCGGAGTATCTAGGGTGAAAGTCCCGAAACCTTATATCTATATGGATGCCGATCCCTCAGATGAAAATTCCGTAAAATGGGAAAAATTGAAGTTTTTTGAATAATAGTTGTATTGAATTGTGAATCACTGAGTTGTAGTCTCATTGGATTGTTTAGATAACAATGAACTTGTCTCATGAGTGATCAGAATTAATTGAATTAATATGAAATGAATAGATGGAAATGGATTGAGATATGGGTATTAGTATTGAATGATCATGGAAAGAATGTAAGTTGGTTATGAATATGGAACATTTATCTAGCACTTATATCTTAGTTAAACCTCATATATTGTGTTAGTCTATCACTACGGGTTTTGGCTCACCCTATTGGGAAATCATTTTCAGGTACTGGTGATATGTTTCCTCCAAGGACGTAGTTTGGGAGGGCTTGAGAGCTAGAGGCTCTACTTTGTTATTTTGTGTTTTAAATATTTATTCAAGCCAAGGGCTTTATATGTATAAAGCTTATGACTCTCATTTGTTGTAACCAAGTTATGTCTTGGAAAGATGTAAGCCCGTAGGGCATTTATTTTGTTACTATTAACAATTGATATGTTGTAGATTCAGAATAAATATTAATGAATGTATAATGCATGTAACACCTGTTAATATAAATTTGATGAATGAAGTATTCATTTCTATTATGTTCATAGATCTTATACAATGGATTATTTGTATTATTTTGGAGGCGTTACAATGCGGGTCATGAAATATGACTATTTACGAGATCTCGTTAACCACTTCATTGTGGTGATATGTGTTTAATCAGTATTCGGAACTGATTACTCTAGTCGGAAGACGATATGTGTTATGTTATGTGGATGTACCATTATGTTATTTCTGATATGAGATTGATATGAATTATTGTGTCATGATTTGGTTTACAGATATGATATCTTTGGAATTCGTTCACAACCCCTTTACTTTAATGTTATTCACTGGGCTCTAGCTTACTCATTTTTATATGTATGTATAGGTGAGCATTTGGAGGTCAAGTCTAGAAGAGGCTTTAGCCGAGCTACCATTTTGAAGCCTACCAAGTTGTTTTAAGTGCCTCGAGTGGGGCTAGGCCTGGAAGGCCGTTGTCAAGTTTTTGATCGTGAAGTAAACTTTGTTATGTGCATATTTATGTATAAGATGTTAGTTACAAGTTATGTACTGAATGTGGGTAAATTAACGTTTTTGCATGTAAATATTTGTTCATATAGATGCACAACTTCATTGGACTATTGGTGTTTTGAATATTGCTTCAGCTAGCCCCAATTATTTTTGATT